>NJDC01002136.1:22541-48254 GCA_002245475.1 Calephelis virginiensis | reverse complement strand
CCAGAGCCAAGTTGACCCGACACTATACTGAAGATCTCCCTGACATCAGCCTGTACGAGATTAGAATGGCCCTCCGTCAGCTTAAAAACAATAAGGTGCCGGGTGAAGACGGAATCACCACCGAGCTTCTGAAAGCGGGTGGAACACCAGTACTTAGAGTCCTTCAGAAGCTCTTCAATTCCGTATTGCACGAAGGTACTACGCCAGAAGCATGGAACAGAAGCGTGGTGGTACTTTTCTTTAAAAAGGGCGATAAGACCCTTCTAAAGAATTCCAGGCCCATTTCGCTTCTGAGCCATGTTTATAAGCTGTTTTCGAGGGTCATCACGAATCGTCTCGAACGCAGGTTTGATGACTTCCAGCCACCCGAACAAGCCGGATTCCGAAAAGGCTACAGTACCATAGACCACATACATACGCTGCGGCAAATTATACAGAAGACAGAGGAGTATAATTTGCCATTATGCTTGGGCGTTTGTGGACTATGAGAAAGCCGTTGATTCGATCGAGACCTGGACAGTGCTACAATCTCTCCAGCGGTGCCACATTGACTATCGCTATGTCGAAGTGTTGAAGTGTTTGTACAACAACGCCACTATGTCCGCCCGAGTACAAGATCAGAGCACAGAGGCAATTCCATTGCAGAGAGGTGTAAGACAGGGAGACGTTATATCTCCTAAGCTCTACACCAATGCAATGGAGGACGCATTTAAGCTTCTGGAGTGGAAGGGAATGGGCATCAACATCAACGGCGAGTACATCACTCAGCTTCGATTTGCCGATGACATAGTCATAATGGCGAAATCGCTGGAAGACCTTAGTACAATGCTCGAAGACCTCAATCGTGTTTTCCGGCAGGTGGGCCTTAAGATGAACATGGACAAGACGAAAATCATGCGGAATGTCCATGTAGCGCCCATCCCAGTGTCAGTTGGGAACGCGATCCTCGAAGGTGTCGACGAATATATATACCTAGGACAAACGGTCCAGTTAGGTAGGTCTAACTTCGAGAAAGAGGTAAATAGACGAATCCAACTCGGTTGGGCAGCGTTCGGGAAATTGCGTAGCGTCTTTTCGTCCGAAATACTTCAGTGTCTCAAGACAAAAGTCTTTAACCGGTGTGTGTTACCAGTGATGACCTACGGCACCGAGACGTGGTCTCTTACTGTGGGCCTGATAAACAAGCTCAAGGTTGCACAGCGAGCTATGGAGCGGGCTATGCTCGGGGTTTCCCTGCGAGATCGATTTAGAAATGAGGAGATCCGCAGGCGAACGAAAGTCATCGACATAGCCAGCCAGGTTAGCAAGCTGAAGTGGCAGTGGGCGGGGCACATAGCGCGGAGAACTGGCCGTTGTGGCAGAAAAGTTCTCGAGTGGAGACCACGCACCGGCAAGCATAGGACGGCCACCCACGAGATGGACAGACGACCTTATGAGGGTCGCGGGGTCTCGCTGGATGCAGGCCGCTTCCATCCGGTCGAAGTGGAAGTCAACGGGGGCGGCCTATGTTCAGCAGTGGACGTCCTATGGCTGAAATGATGATGATGATGATGAACGTCATGTTAAGAGCTCTGGCATGATATCTGTCAGTGAAATTAAACGACGTAGGTCAAACGACATTATTCCTTGAATCATTATTTAAGGAATACGCGATAGAAGACGTAGTGAACAAATATCTCCATGTAATGTAAGATTAACCCGATCAGAAAGTGTTAGATTGGATGCAGTTAAAGGGAATGAAAATTGCACGTCAGAGCCTCTGCTCAAAGATGATAACAACACTCCGAGTCCAAATTTACGCCTTGTGTAAATAGGACCGATGTGTGGCGGATTGAAGTATTTCAAATTCGCATTGTAATGTATATTTTATGCAATTGAATAATAGACTTGTTAACAAATTATGTAACGAGTTAATTAATGAATAAATTAAGAATAAATGTACTTTTGTTAGTGGAAAAATTAATATCAGAATTATTCTAATTTTAACAATGATTATTATTGGAAAGGAAACATATATTTCAGGGTTGGCTGGAGAGAAAGGCTAAATAAGAGAAAGGCTAAGGTAGAGCAAGGTGAGTGAATATTTCACATTTATCCATGCCTTACAAATGAATTGGGCTACATATCATAGTCTACCCTCTGGGAAAGACAATCCAATACCCGTGTAATATTCTTTTTCTAACCAGTTAAATTGCCATCGGTCAGAAATTGTGACCGACTTGGTCTTTTGGCATTGCGTATCCGTCACTTATTAACTCAGTTACTTCTACTGCATCTATCATGGCGATTTCCTGAGAGAGTTGCTTGGTTTGGCTTCCGTATGATACCGTTAGAAATCGCATCGGAAATCAAAATTCCTCGTGCAAAGCTTTGACGTGTGGCGACTGGTTCAGCTACGCTTTGAGATTCCGTAAACATTTTTTAACTCGTATAATTTGCGGAAAAAGAGCAAACTCATTCCCTTAAAAGTCTGCAACGCATCTGTATTTAATAGTTCATCGCACAATAATTTAAACATTTAATATAGCTCATAATAAAACTGTAAAAAATTGAATTCTGTATATAGAAGATATTTATAAAATATGGGTGCAAATGACTATTACGGCGAAGGTTATATTAGGTATATTTTCCGTCCCGATAGAAAAAGTTACTTTTATGATTCTTACGTGGGTCACGGAATGAATTATATTTTGATTTTCCTTTATACTTTGCAGGGTTAGGAATTTCATTCTAAAATGTTTATGAGAAGTTTCATCTCCATTTGTAGTGTCATTTTTTAAATGGTACATACATACATATCTTCACACCAAGTCCCTTACGGGGTAGGCAGAGAGTATCGAGTGCCAGACCTCACAATCCTGACAAACCTGTCTTGCTTCCTTCACAAATGGTGAAGGAAGCAAGCCTCAAGCGGTTCAGTTGTTGGACTCGACTGCATGAGGTCCCGGGATCGTGTCCCGGGTCGGACAACAAAAATAATATTGGGTTTTTCCAATTTTCTGATAAAAAAAATGTGGCTCGGGATAGGATATGTACCCGGTTGGCAATAGGCTTGCCACCTATCACATTGTGGGACTTAGTATCTTCGGCTAGTCGTGGATGCCCTGGTTGTGCCTCTGCCTACCTCTTCGGGATTATGGGCGCGAAGATATTTTTTTTTATAAATTTTAATATAAACATTTTACATTATGTAAAATATGTTTGAAATATTTATCAATTGTTTTTAAATATTTATGTAATTATTATTACTAATATTCATCAAACTAATTAACTATGATCTCTATTTTAATGTCAGTTAAGGTTAAAATAACATAATTTGTTATTGTCGTTCCACCACATCTGAACACCGTGTTCAATGGCAGCGCGCGACATACAATTCGTAACAATTCTTCGTATTCGTTCTGTTCTTTGTCTATAATTCCGTTCTTAATGAACCATTGCAAACGAGATGTACTAAATCAACAATTAAGCATACGATTACGGAATAGTTCTTCCTAGCTCTGTGAACTGAATTAATTCTTATTAGTTCTTAGTACACGAACTAAGCAAGCCTAACTGAAAGGCTTACCGTGGGATATGGGTGATAATCAAAATGTAAATTTTGCTATTAACGCTAATGCAAATGCATCAACGCGAAATCCGTTTAAATTTAATTGTATTATTGTCCAGTATTATTTAAAAAAAAAATTATTAAGTCATAAATTTTGTGTTTTATTAATTACACATATTACATACCTTCACACCAAGTCCTCCGAGTAGTAAGCAGAGAGTATCGAGTGCCTAGTGAACAAAGGTCACTAGGACGGTACGAAATAATACCTATAAACACCATAATGTAACTGATGCATCGTCATCTTACGGCAGCTCGTAAAGGCGGTAGCAATTCAATCGAGTCGAGGTAAAATTTTACCACCTTTTTGGGACATAAAACGAGGCAAACCATCTGGTCGATGACTTAACGGCAAACGATCACAGTCGCCCACGTAAACCCGCAATATCGAAAATATCGCAGATACTTTGCTGACCTTTAAAGAATGAGTAGACATGCTCTTTTCTTAAACGTTTCCAGGTACTAAATTGGAATAGTCCACAGCATAGTACTGCTCACTCAATAAAAAAACGTTTTGCATTCCGGGAGTGCAGGCAGAAGTGAACACTTGAATATTAACGTTGTGCATTTTTGATATTTTGGAATGCTTAGGGAATAATTTTGCACGAATTGCTTTAATTATCAGTATGAAAGTAATATAATTTATGTGGTAGATTGAAATATTTATTTATTGCGCTATCGTACACAAACATGACAACACGAACATTCGCGCAAGCGCCCTGCGCCGTTTTACGAATCAGGTTACGTGTCCTGACGCGAGTTTAGAAGTTTTTACCCATTCCAAAAAAGTGCGCAATGCCACTAAAGAAGCTTTCACTTCAAAAATCTAGTATAGACATACCTTTACGAAGTCTTATTTAGAACTGTAGGGTACTCTTGAATATCCATTTCATGCAAAATCTTAAATTGGAATCGGATATGTGTCATTTTGTACTCTTGCAATGTTAGCAAATTATTAACATTTAGTTCGAACAAAATTTAACGAATAAAAAAAATCCAATGAATCGGAAAGAAAAATTTCGACGAATCCCAAACAAAAAAATCAATGAACCCAACATACGAGTAATATTTTGTTGTATCTGATTCGTTGAGTTTATTTGTTCAATAGTGACATAAATCCGATTCCGATTTCCAATATTGTATGAATTGAGATCTAAGAGTAACCCTACTGACCGGCACAACAATTCGTGATTAGTTCTGGATCTCAGTTCATGTAATATTGAAAGTTGATTTCGAACTTGTGTCATTGTAGGTACGCTTGAAAATAGTACTAGATAACTATTAATATATTGTTTCAAAATAATATTGTATAAATAATTTAACAGTTAGCTTCAATCAGTCCGATTAAAATATTTATTGTTTATTATTAATTAAATGTTAATCATTCGCTACATCCGATTCCGATTTCCAATTCGCATGAAATCGACATTTAAAAGTAACCATAGATACAGTTCTCTTTTTTAAACGGTTCTAAAATAGAGGAAAAAAGTGGAAGATCAAAATGCAGGAGGTTACTCGATTCCACTGTCAGGTTATTTTATATGTTTGGTACGTGATCAGGTAAAAAATATTTAATCAGTAATAGTTCCATGGTGGTGGCAGACCCTCATGAATAATGAATGAATTTTGATGCTATTAATTACAAAGGAAAGGTTTACGTTACTAAGGTATATTATTATACATGCAAACTTTCTTCTTTAATCACTCTATATATAAGAAAAAATTGCATCGAAATCGGTTGCTAATTTTTAGAGATATATAATAGGCAAATATAGGGTCAGACAGCGTAAAGCGACTTTGTTACTTTGTAGTTCATGATGTGGTAATGACGTTGTTTTCTCCTGATCTCAAAACCCAGTATAACATAATTAAGTGCATTAAAACTGCAAAAACCTACTTCAACTATTTCATTGAGTACCATGTTTTGATACCGATTTGATAGTTATATTTTCGGAAGATAGCAAATGTTTCCGAAATTATACCACATAAATTTTATCAATATCCCACCAGCAGTTTTTTAGTTTTACTTTATAGAACATACATAATAATAATAATAAGGTCATCAAGATACGTGAAAAATGTATTCATAATTAATTATAACTCAAAACCACTAGTCCCATCGATATCAACGATAAAACTAATATGGAACCACGTTGAAATCTTGACCTATTTTTCTAAAAAAGAACCATCAAAATCGGTTGCCTATTGGCCGAGTAATCGCGTAACAAACATACAGTCGGGTTGAAAATAGGAAATTTTAACTTTTTTTGAAGTCGTTTAAAAAACAACAGGTGAAACGTTGTCCTGTGGCCGGGATGTTAGACCTAATGTGGAAATCCACCATAACCATTACTTTTTATTATCCATAAAGTCACTATAGTTAACTAGAACCCGTAGCATGTAGTAAAACATCCTATTAAGACGAACATTATGATAAATAGTAAAATAGTGTATAAAATTTTACATTAAGATAGCTCCCCATGATAATGTTATTGACTATAAAACAGAATCACCCTAATAAATACACCTTGTTTTTAATCGCATTTGAAAAAAGAAATTTGGATGTTTGACTCCTGACTTTTTTACTAGCTGTTTGCCCGTGACTTTGTCGATTTACAATTTCCATACAACAAGGACTATAAAAGTGGGTAAACCACTTTTATAGTCCTTCGGGGGATGGATTTAAGAAATATAGCTTCTGTGAACTCGGATCTTTAATATATGTTTTTTTTATGATAATGGAAGGCAAACAAGCAGACAGATTTACTGATGATAAGAAATCCATGCCGCCTAGTACATCAAAGGTGGTAATGGTGCGTTGCCAACCTGAGGCCGGGATGTTAGGCCTCGAGCAAAGTAAGTTTACCAGGTACCCTCCGAACCGGAACGCGTCAACTTATGACAAATTTCATCGAAATCGGTTCAGCGGCTTAGCCACGCAAGAGCGACAAACAGAGACTCGCATTTATAATATTAGGATGATTCTATGTCAATCGATTTCTTCGTCATTTGTGAACTGATTTTTTTTATTTGAAAGAGCGGAAGTAGTTGGCCTTATTACCACCAAGTCTGGACCTAACGATGCAGAACTAGGGAAATCGAGGAAAACTCAATTTTTATACATTTTAATAACAAAATTGAAATCGAATTCGGTTTAAACTCGAAATCGGAATAGAAATCTTCTCTGGGCAATGTTATCTCTTACCACCAACAGACCCCCTTGTGCTTGTTGTTTTCTTGTTGTCTTTGATAAAAAGGTATAATAAAAGATATATAAATGTATATAGGTAATATATATGTTTAATAAAAATGAAAACTTTTTTATTTAATTAAAACGTGGTTTTGAAATTACATTTAACTTATTTTTGTACTTGTAATATTGTAACTTATAGTTTTTAATTATTTGTATATGTAGACACAGAAGAAATAATAGTACTTTGGTACATATTTCAAACGGGCCGCACTTGCTTGTCTATGACATCTCAGATTTTTAATTCTCATTATCTAACAATTAAAATATCTTGCAAAATCTGTATAATTCATGCTAATTAGCGGCCATTTATATTTCTGAATCTTCTTTCGCATGACTTAAGTTTGACCGAATTATATACATAATTGCGAAGTTATTATTTTGATTAAGTTGTCTGGGCCAGTTGTCAGTGCTATAATATTACCAATACAAAACCATTATGCACATTGCCGTGACCTGAATATCGACTATTTTTCCTAATTCCTTTGGTTTTCAGTGTTAATTTAGTTGGTCAGTGAAGCATTGAAATGACTGCGTCAGACTAATTAACCTATCTTAATAAAGAACTCAGAGAACAATTACCACCTTATCATCATGAACGTTTTCAAAATATCTTAGTAGCTGTTACCCGCGGCTTTGCTCGCGTAGCAGTTAGTACATTTACTAAAGTAAGCACTTACCATGAGTTTACAAATTGTCAAGTTTACTATACTCGCTACCGTCTGTGTAAATTATTTGTATGAAAACTTTGAGCAACGCCTCTATCGGTAACTAAGAGAAACACATTTTTAACAAAAAATGTCAAAGATTTCGACTCGTAACTTAACGAACGTAATCTATACATACTCATGGTAAAGGCTCTGGAGTTGAATTAAAAACTATTTGTATAGTTTATTCCTTTTTTAAACGTATTTATTTCTAATCAATAGCCCATTAATAAGGACTTTCATACAAAATCTCAACCCCTATTTCACCCTCAGGAGTAGAATTTCCAGATTCGCATAAATATCTACCCATTTTAATTTGTAGCCCAAATATAAAGTTTCATGTTTCTAACTTAAAAATGACGGTCTTCCATACAAACTTCTAACCCCTATTTAACCCCCATAGGGATAGAGTTTCCCAAATTCCGTCCTTAATGGGTGTCTACTCAATCACCAAATATCAAGGCTGGAACTTTAACAGTCTGCACGACGATGATGAATCTGACTGTCAGTCAGAACATATTGTTATTTTATAAGTATAGATATAGCTCAAATTCGGGTACCAAAAGGGTAATCTTTTGTGTGATAAACCTGGGTCTGACCTTCTGGATCTGGGTTCATATTTATTGAATTGGCCTCATGATATCAAATCACTCTAAATTTGAAATTGTGGGTGGCTTAGCTCAAAAAAGCTTTGGATTTTTTTTTATGATATTGGAAAGCAAACAAGCCAGCGGATTTCCTGATGGTAAGAAATTGACGCCGACTAGAGACACCAAAGTTGGTAATGGTGCGTTGCCAACCTGAATGTTAGGTCACGCGCAAAAGTGAGTTTAGTGGCTATCTTAACCTCGGAACCGGACCACGTCAACGGATAGCGCATACGTTATGTCGGCAGGAATAGGTAAAGCGGTGGTATTAATCCGGACTAGTACGAAACTCTACCACCTATTTAGATGTCACGGTGCCTGTGACGTTGAGCTTGTGCTTGCCTTTTACGAGCTGCCTAGCAGGAATGCAGATGGTCTATTCTGCGGGCCCAGACCACCACGGTAGAAACTTTTTAATTTTGTTGAGGTGTTAATAATAATTATTAGTAAGTATTGACCAACTGGCAATGAAATAACGTCTGTGTACTGAAGATATTAAGTAGCGATTTTGCAATTTTTAAACTTATTTATCGAATCTGACCACTTTTTCTCACTTGACTTGTTGAGGTCTCGGGTGCAGTCCCGGGCAATAGAAAAATTAGAAAATATATATTTTCAATTTTATAATAAAAATAACGTTGCCCGGGATTGGATATATGCCCGGTTGGCGATAGGTTTGCCATCTATCACATTGTGAGACTTATTGTCTTCGTCTAATCGTGGGTGTCCTGGTTGTGCCTCTGCCCTTCGGGAATAAGGGCGTTAAGATACCTTTTTTTGATTTATTGTCTATCTGCTTTTCTGTTTATCTTTCAATATAGATTCCAGCCAATCATCTCGACAAATTTACTAAATAGAAGGAAGGACTTATAGGAGGGTTAGACGGTTGTAATCATGCCTTCCAACCAGGGCTTGAAATACCGGTATTTTTAGGAACCTTTATTAATGACCTTGAAGCAATACCGATACCAAGGCGTTACCTGTACTGTTTGTACCGGTACCAGACTCAGTACTGGTACTATTAGTTAAAGGGTTTTGATACCGGTACTGTTTCAATAATACCGGTACCAGAAAATATATTACCTAAAATATTTTCTTCAATCGAAGATATATCTGTTCCTTCATGAGAGATTAAAATAATACCGACACCTAAAAAGGAAAATTGGCAACGTCGCATTTGTATTTAACGGGTACCTTAATTGGATACCGGTTTTTATCGGTATTAGTACCAGTACTTGTTAGATACTGGTATCGGGTCGGTACAAAGTACAGGTACAAGTGATAAGTACTTTACGATGCAGGGAGTCGGAGCCCCAGTATCGGCGTCTGCTCAGAGTGAGAAAGCAGGCTCGCAGGCGTCGTCATCAAGCGACTGCAGCTTTTCAGAAGTGGGAAACTTGGCTACTGGAGAGTATACTATTACAAGAAGTAATTCTCATCTGTGTAATAAAAGCCCTGATTCATTTTGTTATGTTTGTGGAGAATACAATTTGGAAAGGAATCGAAGATCGTTATCTGATAAGATCAAACAAATTTATGAAGAATGTTTTGGTCTCCAAATTACTAATTTGGATTCATCATGGGTTCCACATACGATTTGTAGTCGGTGTAATATGATGTTAATCCGGTGGGAAAAAAACAAGAAACAGGACAACTTGAAATTCACAATACCAATAATATGGTCTTTTAGGTTTTCTCGAAATTTTGAGGGTGTAGGGGTCAAACTGACCTCGAATTCGGATTCAGCGGACCAAAATACGTACCCGTAGGTAGTTCCGGTCAAATGCACATTCTACATATTTTTTTTGTGTGCCGGTGCTATCAAACCACATTATTTCCTTTTTTTGTATAAACAAAATAAAGTGTAGATATTTGAGGGTTTATAAAAATAACTACGTTAAAAAAACCGATAACAAAACTAAAAGTAAAAAATGATAACAATTTAATATATTAATTATATACTACCTATTATTCACATGTGTTATTCAGTTTTTAGTTTTTTATTTAATACTTGTAATTATTGCTGATACGATTTAATTTAATAAAAATAAACATTGTAATAGGTGAAAGTAGATAAAAATGCACATAGAATAAAAACTAATAGGTCTACCTGAATCAAGTTTTTTTGGGACCAATTCGAAACTATTCTACATAAAACAACTAAAGAATTACGGTTATCGGTTCAGAAACCTCGGAGAAATCGGTGCGCATACATAAAAATGATATACCGGCCGAATTGAGAACCTTCTTCTTTTTTCAAAGTCGGTTAAAAATGAAATTAAAAATAGGTAATTTTGAATATTCTGGCCTTATGCCATTATAGATTCAAAGAGCAAGTTATCTTTAAGCTGTAGGGCTACTCTTGAATCTCGATTTCATTCAAATTGGAATCGGATATGTTCTTTTAGGTACTCTTTATACATAGAATTAGCTAATTCTTAACATTAACAGTACACGATATTTTATTTTATCGTCTTCTTTGCACTTTTTTGGAACTAAATGTTAAATATCCGCTAGTAGTGTGTTCAAGAGTGGGTACCTAAAGTGACATACACGATTCCAATTTCCAATTTGCATGAAATCGAGGTTAAGCAGTAACCATATTGATGTTTAAAAAAGCTATTATGATTTATAACTAGAAACTTTGCTTTTCACAGTATTTGTATAAATGACAAAGTCATATTTGCGGCTTTTAAAAAAGTGCTATATATCAAAAACTGGCGATTTAACCTTGTTAAAATTATTTTGCATTAAAATGTTGTATTAAGATATAAAACGGGTTTTTGGCGCTATCGAGAGAGAAGATGGTCGAAGTTTTTTCACAATTATTTAATTTCGTGTTTATACTGAGTGAAATTAATCAATTTTGGTGGCATTTTGTACAATTTTGTTCAGTGAAAGTGCACAAATGAAATAACCATGAAGAAATTAGCGTATCATGTATTTCCTCGTTGCCACCAAATCTCACATGAGTTTGAGTAAAGAGGCCATCACTTTACCCAAGACCCTAACATGACTTATTGACGGCTTATGGCTTGTGACTAATTGTAATTGAATCCCGATTTTGGTAAATTTGATGCAAATTTCTACTTGACTAATGGCAAAATACTCGTACTAACGTGAATGCCAAAACCTAAAGAAAGAAAAAGAAGATATAGAATGCCGGATCTAAAATAAAACATTCCAAAATCAACAACTACTTTCAAATGAAAAACATTTTCCAGTGGACCAAATTGCGAATCCCCTTAAACATACATAAAAATATTTCATCAAAATCGTTCCAGTCGTCTAGGAGGAGTTCAGTGACAAACACACGAACACAAGAAATATATATATTAAGATATATAACGTATAACAAAATTTAATAAAAAAAAAAACACAAAAGACGAGCGTGAAAATGAAGCTAAGATATTAGACGTCAGTTCCATGTTTGGGAAGCGCGTCTCTATTTTTTTGTTTTATATAAAGATCGTCAAGCGACTTACATGATACAACCGAGACTTTTTAACTATTGTTTTTTGTTTTGAAATGAAATGATTCATATTCGGAAGGAAGAACAGAAGGACGCCAGCCGACTACGGAACCCTAAAAATATGTTAACATTAAAATATCGCGCCCATTTAAAATTTTTCCACTTCAGACCACCTACTAAGTGCCGGTCGTATATTAAGCAACTTCACAGTTTTTATGGAAACTACAGGTCCCGTAGATGACTTGTAAATTATTTATGTTATGGTAAAAAATAACTGTTTTTGTTATTTTTTTACCACAACATCTACCATTTACTTGTTAGTTAAAAATAATTGCTTAGTTTAATTTAATTCATTTAAAATTTTAATAGTCAGTTAAATGGTGTTAAATAGACATAATGGTGCTAAAATTATGTGCAATGGCTCATTCTATCCGGAATCATGTCTAGATAATTGTGCTAGAAAAGTGAATTAGCACATTCAAAATTCCAAAAGTTATAAACAATTAAAGACTGTAAAAAAATAGTGTTTGGTTTTTTGCTTATGACTCGTAAACTAATATTTTTTTGGATATCGGAAAAAAGATCGTTAAAGAGGAGGAAATTTACTAAACAAAAGTTGTGACTCCCGAAACTGTACCACTATTATTAATAATTTTAATTGAAGGTTGAAAAATGCCGTCCGCGCGCCGTTTTTAGGTCAGTTTGTTACAATAAAAAATTTTTAGGTTATTAAAACTAGATTTAAAAATCTAAAAAAATTATAGTATACTTCAAACACTTAAGAGAACTGATTTCCGTTGAAACTTTTTCTTAAAGTTAATTTTCTAATAAACTAGACGATTGTTAATTAACAAAATTTTCTGGGACTTCCCTTATCATTGCAAACTAAAAAAAACATATAAATAATTCGCGCTTCGTAGAGCCCTTCTTATATACACACAAAAGAAGAAAGGTGATAAAAGTTTAAATTAATTGAATATTTTTTTTATAATTATTTTTTTAAGTTAACAAAAATAGGAAAGGTCACCGTAGTGTTGTAATTTTTTTTTTATTTATTTATAAGTATTCTACCGATTTTATGTCATTGAAAGAGATGTATTAATTAATTTAAAATGAAATTTTGGCTCGATTTGTTTTAATTTTTTATAAACAAATGGACTATTTCAATATTTAATGGACTATTTTTTGTCTCTCGCTGATGAATGATCTAATTACTTTGAGCTACCTATAATTCAACTCCTATGGGGAATTTTTTAAATACCTCCTAACCGATTATGTTGGTGGCTTTGTCATATAGCTACACAGTTTAATGTTTTTTTTTTTAATTTAAGCGAATCCCAAAGCAAGCAAATTATATGCTTGTATTAATGGGTGGTAGTTACCGATATTAATACATATCACTTCTGTGGTCTAGCGATCCGGCGTCGGACTTTGATTTCCCGATCCCGAGTTTGAGACCTAGATCGGGCTACAAAAAAAATAAAAAATATGTGTTTTCAATTTTCTAATAAAAAATAATGTTGCCCAGGATTGGATATATGTCCGTTTGGCGATAGGCTTGACACCTATAACGATATTGTGAGACTGAGTGTCTTCGGCTTGTCGTGGGTGCCCTGGTTGTGACTCTTACTTCTGCTTCGGGGATATGTTCGTGAAGATACTTTTTATTAATACATAAAAAATGCTTAAATGGATACCAGTATAAACTTAATAAGCACCCAGGCACAGAAATGTAGACATTTAAATGTTCGTCACAAATGTTGTTAGGGAATCGAAACCCAGTCTTATGGTTTATCGGAGGAGTATGGCGTGTACGCTAGCCCCTCGACCAACGAAGCAGTGTTAGATATACTATTGTAGAGGTTGCATCACAATGCAAACTCTGTTTTCTACTCTACTGGCTGTTTATAAAGTATATTTAAAATATTAAGAATGAAAAATGATAGAAGAGTATTGTAAGTCAAATATTAAAAAGATGTTAAAGAAGATACAAAAAAAATTAGATAACATGATCCCGGTATTACAATGCTTCACTGGGATCGTGTTATCTAATTATTTTTAAAGATGAAAGGATAATTTTATGTAAACTCGTTATATTTTATGTATTATTTTTGTATTTTCCTTTATATCTTTTTAATATCTGACTTACAAGTCTCTTCTATCTTTTTTCATTCTTAATATTTTCAAAATTCAATTATACTTTTTAAACAGCCAGTAGAGTTTGCTTCGTAATGCAACCTCTACACTATTTGACGAGTCCTTCGTTGGAGACGAAATCCATATTTCATAATGGCCTACGATTCTAATAAGATATTTTAATTTTACAAATTATCTTGTGCTTGGGATAAAATCCCGTAAAAGTGAAATTTCTCTGTCTTTAAAATTTGGTTGAAAATTTATTTTAAGCGCCCAACAGGTGCTAAAATGTGTCCAAATGTGTTAAATATCACTGAGCCAAGCATGTAGGTAAGTTTTTAACAAAATAACATGTTCATTGACTATTCTTGTTCCTGTATTAACTTAAATAATAATTAATGCCTGCGGAATGTATTCCAAAACAATTAACTACTTCAAAAACTATAACTAGATTTAAGAACACCAATTAGCGTTCTCTAATCAAGTGGTATGCCTTGAAATAGGAACAATAGAACTCTTAAACTGATTTAAAATATTTTAAAGTTTAGCAACAAATAATGTAGGTATCGATACTAAGGTATAATATACTTGAGGCATACAAACGTTTCTGGAACTGGCCACTTAGAATAAAGAAAATAAAAAAAAACAGTATTTGAAAATGGAGCTGTCTAGAAACATAGTACTTTTTAAATTTCAAGTTTTGGCGCCATCGAAAGAAAAGATTGTCGAAGTTTTTTTTTTATAATTATTGATTTTTTATATTGAGTGAAATAATTTAGTTTTAAATTATTTCAATTAAATTTAATTTAATTAAAATTAAAAATTAAAAAAACCCCGACACAAGAACTTGATTTCCTTTTAAAAAGTATAAAAATCGATTAATCTCCCCAAAACTTTTAAACGGCTGAACCAATTTTTATCAAACATGTCTAAGAACACTCGCACATAATTTACCTTTAATACGAAAAAAAAAACTAAATTGAAATCACAGCATCCGTTCGGGAGTTATGATGCCACAGACAAATAGACACAGACAGACCGGCACGTCAAACTTATAACACCCCTCTTTTTGCGTCGGGGGTTAATTAGTAAATTTTTGTGGCATTATACAATTTTGTTCAGTGACAGTACACATATGAAATAATCGTGCAGAAATTAGCGTATCGTGTATGTCTTCGTTGCCGACAAATCTCACTATATGAGCTTGAGTAATGCTTAACCCAAACTCTGACACGACTTATTGACGACTTATGACTGATTATAATTGAATTCTGATTTTGGTTTAAATGCCAATTGATGCAAATATCTACTTGACTAATGTCAAAACCAAAACCAAGGCTAAAACCTAAAGAAAGAAAAAACTTTCGAGTCCGTCGTTTATTTTATAAATTTGGTCGAGTTCAAGTAATTGTATGTAGCTTTCAATGAAATTAAATCATGAGTATTTTTGCTCAATAGTTTTTTTAAGATTTTTGCTGTAGCTGAAGTCATCAAGAGAAATGCCAGAGACTTTAACTAGCATTTCTCTTGATTTGAAATTGGAAATACATCATTTTCTTTTTGTTACGCGACCCGGGATTCAAACCCGGGACCTCATGAAGTCAAGTCCAACATTTGGACCAGTAGACCACACACAGGCGATTCAATAACTTTAGTAAAATAAGCACCTTAAGGTCGAGAAATGCAGACATCTACCATGTTCGTCGGGGAAATGCCTTTACGCATGACCAGGCCCAGATGGGCAGGCCTGAGTGTGGGAATCACCGGTGGATGGTAGTGATACCCACTGAAACCTCTTCGATTGCGGCAGTGCAGTGATGGGAATACGTGAGTAATATTCCACTACCCCGCCATTATCCGAGGCCTGTGGTTTGGTGCATTATCTTTCTGGGGCCGGGTTAAAGCCCGGCTTTGGTAAACGTGGGGACACTTTACGTGTTTCCTCGAGGTATGTGAGGGACTTGGTGTTCCAGCCTCTGTCACGAGGTTAGAGGTTCTTGGTAGGCTCTCCTTCGGGCCTCCGTTCTTTTTCAGCGAATTTGAGTGGTATTCACCTTAGTCCTTTCTCCTTTTCCGCCGTTTACTTTATCGCAACCACTGTTTTCAGAAGGAGAAAACCGCAGTCCAAGAATCTTCGATCTCAACCATGGCTTTAATGATGGTCGGAAGCGAAGGAACCTCCCCAATGGTTTTGCGCTGCATCGCATATCCTGAGCACTCCTCTAAAGTATGCATCGTCATATGATCCCTACCCTCACGATGGTGTTAATCGGTCGTCAATTTACGCCCAGCAATGTTATACAGGTACTTTCCGAAGCAACCATGCCCGGAAAACTCCTGTGAAAGCTGGTACGTGAGGAGTTCGTATTGCCTGTCCAGCTAGTTCTTAAACACTGGTCGGACAGTCTCAATAGTCCGGTGGCCACCCGTAGGTATGACCAGCCGCTACTTCCATCTCCTGATCACAGACCGTCGAGCGAGGGACTTTCGTGCTTTCTTCATCCGTGGCGGATCACTTCGAGGCCGAAGCTCGACATGCCTCTCGTGCGCATCAGACTGCATTTCGGCCTTTAGATCCCAAGGCAGTGAAGTTCGTGGCCGACGTGGTGGAGCCAAAGCTGGAGCTCTGTAGATAGCCATTGACCGCACTATTCCCATGTACAGACGGCAGCAGATCGAACTAGATCCCTAAAGATTTGGCAAAAGATGTGCAAGTGTATCAACAGCACCCATGAGACGGGGAACCTGATGACGAATGTGCACATGGAAGTTCCAACGTCTACCAAGGTGTACACTAACCCGTCGGTCAATTGGGCAGTCAAAATAATAATATTTAATATGTTGGTTTTTTGCAGTTTATTGTGTGAGATTTTGTAGTTTATTGCGTGTGAAAACATGTTTTATCAAAATTGATAAAGTTGGGGCGGAAAAATCTACAATTAAATTACGAGCTTATCTTTTATTATTAAACTAAGACAAGGTTACGTGATATAATATGTGTTAACCGAGTGGTTAGCGTAGGCTGACCAGATCGACGAAAAAGCGAGGTTGGAGTTCGATTCCGACAAGTGCAAGTTTCCAGGTATCTGCGTGATGAGCACAGGTATTTCAGAGTCACGCCCTTATTAAATTTGTTTGGCTGCTAGCTTTGATTAGAGTAGAAATTGCTAGTTTTGGGGTTCGTGTAATTTGTCTCGTGGTATTTATTTATAAAATATTATCACCTATTCAAAATGTATTATTTAATATTCAAAATTAAGCAACAATAAAAAAAGACAGGTTGCCGGGAGTGCCGGCAGAAGTGAAAACTTGAATATTAACATGTTGTGCATTTTTATATTTTGGAATGGTAAGGTAATAATTTTGCACGAATTGCTTTTATTATCAGTATGAAAGTACTATCATTTATGTGGTAGAATACAATAATCTTGTGCTTAATCGGACATTTCTGGGTTCGCACTGTAATCGTACAATCCGTAAAATGCACTAGTACACCTTATTAGCACTATTAGTACCTACCTATTAGTACTCTGTGCTGAATCATGAAACTTCAGTACGCTACCTACTAGTACGGCCACTTCATAATTTACTTCAGCCAGTTAAAAAAGTGTTACATAGGAGATAAAATATGATGAAATATTTGATTTTTCAAACTTATACATAATTCAAATCAATATAAATGTTTTTAAAAAATAACAAACTAATTTAAAAGATTTTAATAAACTAATATCTATTTTATCTACCACAAACTGTAAAGCACGTAGTTTACACTTTACAGTACAATTATTTTATATTGCAGATCAAGCGCTGAATAAAATAAAGTGTCTAATAATATCACACAGAATGTTTAACAGTTCAGCGTTTAAACGCTGATTCCATTCAATAGTGTAATGATATAAAATAGCAAATCAAGCGCTGAATAAATTAAAGACGTCTAATGATACATACAAAGTTTTACGCATGTCGTAGCATTAAAGCGCTGGCGATAGAATGTTGCATTATAGCTATCCGTCTTACGAATTTTTGTCTTTCAAATTACGCGTCCTGACGTGAGCTTAGAAGTTTTTACCCATTCCAAAAAAGTGTGTAACGCCGCTTAATAAGTTGTCACTTCAAAAAAACTGAACTAACACCCAGCTTCCGAAACGCCAATCAATTTCAATCTACGATTTATATATTCCTAACAGCTTCCGATTTTGACATTGTCTTCGACTTCTTAAATCGAACCGCCCCAACCGGCTTTAGACTTTCAAACTGAACTCATATTAAACAATTGTTATAACCGTTGACGTGCTCGTTTGAAAATAGCTTAACGTTGGAAAATAGCTTTAGTTGCAACGAGAATCTAATTATACAAAATGTTCATTTAAAATGACCGCCACAATAAAATGGCGGATTAAAAAAAATATTGGGTTAGGCACAAATGTCAATTAAAATTGAAAAGTAAATAAATAAAAACGGGAGGACAAATTACACAAATTAAATCTAATCCTAAAGTACCTAAGCAAATTATATCGACATCTTATAAAAAAAAACGGTAGAAAATTTAGTGCAGTACCTATAAGATAAAGAAAGTATATGCAGACTATTAAAAAGTAACACCAGTACAGGTTTTTAGCATTTTCAGATTTATGTCTGTCTGTCTGTATCATACACAATTCACGCTAAATCTACTTAACCGATTGTAATGAAATTTGGTTGGTAGGTACGATTACGTTCAGAGGAACGTATAGTACTTGGTAGTACTATTGAAATTATGCGCTTCGGCTATATTGGTCAGGCTTCGGAAATCCGAATGTATTTTTAATATATTTTTAGATAGAGTAATTATTACATAATTAATAATTTCGCTTAAATTTAGATTAGGACAGTCAATTTAAAAATAAAAGTGTAAAGCCGAAGCGCATAACATAAATACATAGTAGCACTATAATGATACTCTTTATCCCGCTCACTGAAGGGATTCCCGTAAGAGATATGTAAAAGTTCAAATGTAAACTGGGCTTTATGTTAATAAGGAATAGTCGATTTTAATTTATTATTTATGAATGTTTTATGTGTAATAAGTATGTGCTTTACAAACTGTCCTTTTTCCATGTCAAGATTTGTAGCTTAGAAATTACAACGCTAAGAAAAACAGACAACTTGAATTCCGGAACGTAGAGAAACAGTTGAACGAACAGGTTATCTTTCTTACATTGCTTATATATCTTCACGCTAAGTTCTCCTTGCAGTTGAGGCAGAGAGTATCGAGTTTGCCATAGTGAACGAATTTCACTGTGTCGGCTAATCACTACATAGTATAAAACAAAGTCGCCTCCTCTGTTCCTATGTCCCTTTGTATGCTTAAATCTTTAAAACTACGCAGCAGATTTTGATGCGGGTTTTTTTAATAGATAAAGTGATTTAAGAGGAAAGTTTATTTGTATATTTCAAAACCGCGCGAAGCCGGGGCGGGCCGCTAGTAAATAATAAAACTCAATAACAGATATAATTATTTTTTATAGATCAACCTCAAGTATTTTCCATAATGGATAAGTAAATTACTCATTAAAGCGCCTTTATCTAGAAAAAGGGTAATTTGCTACCGTTAATAGGCCTAATGAATAAATTTAATGGGTTTTATGGACAACAACTATGAACCAATGCACGCCCATCTTTCTGCCTTGTGACTAGAGTAATCTATGGCTGATGTATTTCTGTCTTGTATACTCATGTAAATTTTGTCATACTCGTGATATAGCCTATCTCTTTCATAATGTTAGTCACAATCAGAGTGTGCGATTTAAACTATACATACAAAATAAACGTGAACCAATGAAGAGATTTTTTAAAGTTCGTATGCTTCGTCTGTCTATACGGCCTTCTATGAATTAAGATATCTAGCTTAAGATAGGCATTATTAAGGATAACTTTCTAGAAATACTAGTTGTTTGTCCGCGACTTCATCAGCGTAGAATACTTATATGTATACATACATATCTTTACGCCAAGTCCTTTACGGGATAGGCAGAGATTCTCGAGTGCCCAACTTCACGATCCTGACAAACCTGGCTTCCTTCATTTTTGTTAATATTTTCATACCAATCCGAATCATCGAATCCCCTATTATAGTTGTTTGGGTTTCAGATTTTTTAAAATTGGAATCTTTGGCTATATGCATAATAAGTTTCATAAAAATCGGTTCAGTGGTTTAGCCGTGAAATAGTAACAGACAGACCAATAGTAAGTAGACTTCGAATCGCATTTGTAATATTAGTGTGGAAGTATGAATTAATCTACAAATTATCGACTAATGGGATATTCCAGTATTTAATAACTAGTTTCCATTATTAACTAACTAACTATAGCCCTTGTCGTGTTCCGTGATGAAGGGCAGGATAACCCTGCACATAAAATACCGGCTATAATGACAATGCATCAACAACATATTCTATGATCTCTTCATGCGATAGTTGAGCTGCTTCTTCGCTATCCTACAACAAAATACTTCCTAAAAATATCGCAAACTCAGTTTCAAGCAATAATTGGTCAACGAAGAAGCAGGTTTTGGAGTCTACGTCCAATGAGTATATAAATACTACGTAATAAGAGGCGGGACTTGTATAGATACATAGCAAACCCGAATTTTGTATGAAGTTTACTTGAAAAATTATAACCCGTATAATTTGAAACTAAGTCTTAAGGCATTCAGATATAAGGCAATAGTGTCATATGATTAGGGCGAATAAAAAACATAGCAAACTTATTTTTTTTATTTTTTTATATGAAAGTTGCACCAAACTGTCTACGTCTTCATGTTTTTTTTTGTCCCAGAACTTTTTATTTGATGAACCAATTAGCCAAGTATTTTTATGGTCAAAACCAGCTTTGCAGTTGGTCCCATTTAAATTTGACTCAACAAGTGGTTTTGGGGTTACATTATTAGGTATGTATTTAATTTTGTTCAAGTACTGCTGATGCCATAATAAAATTAAAGTCATTTTTATTATCACTAGCCGTCCCGACGAACTTCGTTCAACCTTGCGTTCCGTTCCACGTTTGCATGGGAAAACTTTAAATGTTATTGCTCTTACTTTCCTAACAGTTTCCCCTTTATTTTTACCTTTTAAACTCATCCTGGATTTAACAAATAATTAAAAACCAAAATTAGCCAAAATTACGAACAGCAATTTATTTTTATATTTAAGATTATTATTACCATTTGTTATCCCTACTGCTTATTTTCAACATTTATACACTTAATACCAATAAAAACATATAAGATATAAACATAAAATAAATTAAAATAAAAAAAAAACTTTTTAGAACCAGCTTTTATTTAAATGCTCTAAAAAGAAGAAAGTAATATTTTTTCTTTAAAAATGTTAACTATGAACTTACAATCTCTTATACACAACTTATAATACTACAAAAGCTTATCGCGCGATTTCCTTGCGTAAATAAACTTGTAGGTTAACTTATTGATTTTTGTAAAATCTGTTAAGTTTAAATTAATAAAATTTCAATTTCATTAAATATTGATCATTGCAACAAGATTTTATGGTCATATAAGTTATGTATAATGAAGTTGTAAGTTCATAGTTAATATTTTAAATAACAAATATCTATTATTTTCTTCTTTTTAGAGCATTTAAATAAAAGCTTGTTCTAAAAAAGTTTTTTTTTTTATTTTAATTTATTTTGTACTATTTAGTTATCGCTGGTATACTGGCTGGCGTTTCTTAGTCCGTTCATCTCATTCCAGGCATAATTGTTGACCTTCTTATTATATTACCCTACTTGTCGAGCATTCCAGAATTCCGTTTTTTTATGACATTGAAAGGCAAACAAGAAGACGGAATTCCTGATGGTAAGAAATTCACGCCACCTAGAGACACCAAAGGTGATAATGGTGCGTTGCCAACCTTAGGCCGGGATGTAAAGCCTCGAGCATAAGTAAGTTCATCGGCTACCTTAAGCACTGGACCAGAATATGTCAACGGCAAGCGCTGACGTTATGACGGTAAGAATAGGTACCAACCAAGGTAGTAGGTACTAATCCGGACGAGTAGCTGCGAAAAACTTCAATTTTGCACCATATTGGATTTAAAGTGATGTCTTATTATTTTCGGCAAAGCTCTTTGATACCTATATTGTAGAAATGCATTAAAATGCATTAATGCATTTTCCCCGTGTTGGTCCGGGCTCCTTTGCAGAAAAGACCATCTGCCTTTCTTGCCAGGCAGCTCGTAAAAGGTGAGCATAAGCTTATCATCACTAGCACCGTGACATCTGACTAGGTGGTAGAGTTTCGCAGCGACTCGCCCGGATTGGTACCACCGCCTTACCTATTCCTGCCGCCATAACGTCATGACGTGTTCCGGTTCGGAGGGTAAGGTAGCCGGTAAACTTATTTTTGCTCGAGGCCTAACATACTGACCTCAGGTTGGCAACGCACCATTACCATCTTTGGTGTCTCTAGGCGGCGTTAATTTCTTACCATCAGGAAATCCGTCTGCTTGTTTGCCTTCCTATAACATAAAAAAAATAAAAGAATACTCCTCCATTTTAGATTGTGCGCCATATTGGATTTAGAACGATATCATATTATTTTTCGATTTGTTCTCAACGTGTCTTTTCATTTGATGCCCATATTGTTGAAGTGCAATAAAATAACTTTCGCCATCTTAAGTATTACCAACATTTTTGGCCGTGGCCGTGCCACCGTGGTCACGACGGGAGTCCCGTCGTGACCACGGCCTATGCAACTAGGCCGAAATATCGACAAATAAAATAAAAAGAGATCGTGAGTATCCCGTATAAATAATTAAAAATGTTATTAATTCGCGACGATTTAAGTTTAAAATCTTAAGTATTACCACTTTTGGTGACTCTAGGCGGCGAGAATTTCTTACCCTCAGGAAATCCGTCTGCTTGTTTGCCTTCCAATACCAAAAAAAAAACTTCGAACAAATCCATTAAAATATAACAATAAATGAAATAAGTAGACCTGGTGTACAAAACTAGTTCTAATTATTATTACTTAATGCATATTTCATAAGTTCATCAATAAATACAATATATTTACTAATCCATGGTAAGTATTTGACAAGAAATTAAGCGTGGTCTAACATCTTATACTTAAAGTAATATAAAATAATCGTGATACGATTATATGTGTATCATGAATGTAATATGTGTGTGTATATATAAATAAACATATCTGTGTATATTTATACATACATTATAGATATGTATATGTATTTTTATTTTAGCACTTGCCCTGTGCTTGGGATAAATTTCTATAAATTTTAAAGAAAGAAAAACTCAGAATTGTGTATCTATAGGACATAACTACCCGCGTTAACGGGTTAGAAAGGAATTAAAAATTTCGCCACGGGACTTGAATCCTCAGTAGCTCAATTGATTAGAGCATTCGTCGGCTTGAGACGAAAGGTTACAGGTTCAAATCCTGTCTGGGGCGAAATTTTTTCTTTGTTTAAAATTTATAGAAATGTATATGTAGATTATTATTTTTTCAAAATTCGGCACATGCCTATTATCGTATCATGATTATTTTATATTATTATGTGTTATGTTAGTTGTTGTGAGGAGGGATTCTTATGAACAGAAAATATTGAAAAAATTGCGGCGAAAATGGGAAAAACAAAACCTGTTTCTAGCTGTCAAAGTAAAGCTATTAAAAGTTTGCCGAGTCGGCTAGTAATTTATGTAACTGCAAAAAATCGACCCCAATTTCATTAAAACGTTATCTGGGGAAACAAAAATGACCATTATTGAGTGTAGTACAAAAACCATCTGTCGGATCTTGATTAAAGACATGATATGGGACCATCTGTGAACCATGACCTACCTAACGTCATCATCAAAATCCATTGACGACTAAAAAAGTAATCTATAATACTGTAGTGCACCCAGTCCGGTTTTTTAACAGAGTTCAAAAAAAACGAGGAGGTTCTCAAAGCGGCCGGTACATTTATTTTATACATGTACACCTATTTCACCGAGGTTTCTGAACCGATTTTCATAATTCTTTTTGTTTGGTGCGGAATAGTTTCGATTTGGTACCATAAAAAAGAGTGTGTACTCATGTACGCTCATAAGAAGTTATACTTCTTGGGCGTAACAATCCAAAAATACCAAATAAAATGGTTCGCAACTAACTTTAGGGTGTTGCTTTTTTCTGTCGGTAGCAACTAACTTCAGACTGTCAGATTTATCTGTCGGTGTGTGCGCGCATCGTAAAAATTCACTCTCATCATTTTTCCCATTCGCGCCAAAAGAAGTATAACTTCAAAAATTCGATCCAGGTAGGCCTAGAAGTTTTTATTTTACGAGTTTTTTTTTACCCACTTTCACCCATCCCAATGTCTATTTTTATTAAATTAAATCATATCAGCAATTAACTAAAAAGTATTAAATAAAAATAACTACGTTAACAAAAACCGACTTCAAAACTAAAAAGTAAATAATAATAACGATTATTATTAATTATATACTACCTATTATTTATATGTGCCATTTACTAATAGTTTTGAAGTAGGTGCCAAGCCAATTTAATACTTACTTATAATTATTAGTTTAAGACTTGGCATCGACTTCAAACCTATTAGTAAATAGCCAAATTAAATAATAGGTAGTATAATATAATTAATATTAAATTCTTATTATTTTTTACATTTTAGTTTTGAAGTCGGTTTTTGTTAACGTAGTTATTTTTATGTTGCGTGTACTATCGCCTTAGCTATTCCCGCTATCATAGCATGAGTTCTAGTTGGTTCTGGGTGGTGAAAGGAAAGTAGTTTGAAACGGCGTACCTACACTAAAACTATTTTAGTAAAACTTCTAAGCCGACATCGATCTCGACACGTAAGTCATCTTTGTACACAAAATTATGTATTTTCCTAGACTTTCCGGAGATTCCGTCACCAGATCCAGATTTGGTAGCAATAAGATCACCTCGAAAGTATGCTCTTCGAAAAAAGTCAACCGAAAGTCTAAATCGAAACCACCGTGTATATATTAAAAAGGTTTTAAATTTCATTGAATCCAGGAAGGTCTGCAAGGATCGTAAGATTTTGAACTCGATACTCTGTCTACACCGTAAGGAACTTGGCGTGAAAATATGTAAGTACATGTATGTAAAATCGGCCGAGAATTTTTTAGAGAAATCGATCGACCGAAATCGAACGCATGACGTGCTCCGAAAAAAAAAACATGATTATGACATGATTGTTGACGATATATTTACGATATAAGGCAGAAATAAAAACATGCTTTAAAACTAGGCGGAACACGTACATTTTTTAAAAGATCATTCGCGAAGTTGCTTTTAAGGTTAATGTTTTAAAATAGCCTTATAGCTTAAAATAGCTGACCTACAAGTTAAATATATTTTAAAAGTTGTTTCACAAGCAAATGAGAATGCCACAGCTAATTTTAGTGTTGATTTTAAAGATATCTGACACGCATGTAACGGATAATTCTGGTGTTATCGACAAGTTTAATAAATTAAAATAAAAACTTTTTTTAGAACAAGCTTTTATTTAAATGATTTAAATATAAGAAAATAATATTTTTTTCTTTAAAAATATTAACTATGAACTTAGAACCTCATTACACACAGCTTATATGACCATAAAAGCTTGTCGCGCGATTTTCTTGCGTAAATAAACTTATAGGTACCTACTTATTTGAGCTGTGGAGCGGGCTATGCTCGGGGTTTCCCTGCGAGATCGATTCAGAAATGAGGAGATCCGCAGGCGAACGAAAGTCATTGACATAGCCAGCCGGGTTAGCAAGCTGAAGTGGCAGTGGGCGGGGCACATAGCGCGGAGAACTGATGGCCATTGGGGCAGAAAAGTTCTCGAGTGGAGACCACGCACCGG
>NJDC01002136.1:1664-21917 GCA_002245475.1 Calephelis virginiensis | reverse complement strand
CTTTTATGGTCATATAAGTTGTGTATAATGAGTTTGTAAGTTCATAGTTAATATTTAAAAAAAATATATTATTTTCTCATTTTTAGAGCATTTAAATAAAAGCTTGTTCTAAACATTTTTTTTTATTTCAATTTATTTTGTACTCTTTTGTTATCGCTGGTTTACTGGCTGGCGTTTCTTAGTCTGTTCATCTCATTCCAGGTGTAATGGTTGCAAGGTCGTTTGCTGGCTAATTTCGAACAATCCCGTTCTTCAATAAGGAGACCTCCTAATCGTCTTACCCTACTTGTCGAGCATTCCAGAATTCCGTATTTTATGACATTGAAAAGCAAACAAGCAGATGGATTTTCTGATGGTAAGAAATTCACGCCACCTAGAGACACCAAAGGTGATAATGGTGAGTTGCCAAACTTTGGCCGGGATGTAAGGTATAACCTCACATAGCATAAGTAGCAAGCATAAGTAAGTTTATCGGCTAACTTAAACACCGAACAAATACACGTCACAGGCAAGCGTTGACGTTATAGCGGTAAGAATAGGTACCAACCAAGGTAGTACCAATCCGGGCAAGTCGCTGCGAAACTCTACCATCTAGTCAGATGGCACGATGCTAGTAACGGTAAGCCTGTGCTTGCTGTTTGCTAGCTGCCTGTCACAGAAAGGCAGATGCTCAATTCTTTAAAGGAGCCCGGACCAACACAGGGGATAACCGTTTTGAAGGGTAATATACAAATAAATATACAACAGGGTTCGCACAGTTGCCTTGAGGTGGTAAATTTATGACATCATGTTAAACCCCGATGTCACTCAGCTCTCGGCACGGCCTCACCTTGACTTGGGTGTTTGGAAGAATGGGCCACTTATTTCAGCTTATAGCTTACTTGAGCCTTACGAAACATGGGTCCGGGTTTGATTTTAGCGTTGTCCTTCTCCTAGAAAGGTTGCAGATCAATGCTGATGACGACCATCTCTCCAAATGACACAAATCAAAGTTAATCAATTGATGTTACTGGCTTCAAAAATGTTTCAAAAAAATGTTTTCGCAGCAATCCCTTTCATTATAGGTGAGGCGGATAGATTACCTAGGGCTTTTACGGATTGATAATACCGTCTGGAGAGATTTTTTGGGAAATAAAACACACGGTTACACGTTTGCAGGGTCGAGAGCGAGGCGCAGAATGTTCACTTCTCACTGGGAGTTTCTTCTAGTCTTGAGCGTTCCCAGTGGTTTTTCTGGAGTACCGACCGCGAATGAATGCCCGATTCCCGGTCCGCGTTTTTATACAATTCGGGAACGGAATTCTGGAACATTCTATTCCTCACCCCCGGAACCATATTTTATTAGTTTTCTTTATTAAATCATACATGTTTCCATTTATAATATAGCACAAACCTATTGTCTAGTCTAGACCTATTCTAGCATACATACTTGTGCACGCGACTGCGCTTGGTTTCCGTGTGGCGGCGAATTTCCGGAATTTTTGCCTTTTATACTACCCTGCCCCCCGCGGCTTAGTATAAAACGTGCGGGCGCGGCGCTCCCGTTTTTATTATCGTTACGGGCGCTGTCGCATGCACATTGCATTCGTTTTCTTACTTTTAACAACATATTTCAATTTCATTATATTTGGGTAAGTGAAACACAACAAATTTTACCTTTTATTATCATACTAAAACTTAGCCGATTTTTTGGCTATTTACAAGACTTATACGTTTCGTTTTACGTTAAGACGGTCTAGCTACATACATTTTACTATTTAAACATAAATCTAGACAATAGAAGTTATTTTAGTCATAAAATTCACGTGAATTATAATTGTAAAACAATATGCTCAAAAACGCTATAAAAACATTCTAATTCTATTTAAAAACATCATTTTCTACATTAAATAATCATATTAACCAAAACAGAGTATATAGGATCATAATTATATACAAAACATCGTTATTTACTTAAAATAAATCACTCATATATCACTATTTACTTATACTCAAAAATGTCCTTAAGGTACCAACGCGTGCCATCCTTCGGATTGGGTCACTCCCGCCGATACCGTCTAGTTGTCTATGGTCGTATGCTACTGTCTTTGGTCGTCGTGCACAATAGGAAAGGATAAAAAACTTCAATTGTGTTTTCAATTTGACAAACATATTGTAGAAGTGCATTAAAAAGAACTATTACGCCATTTCGAGTAATCCTCCATATTGGATTCAGAATGACGTCACATTATTTTTCGAGTTATTCTAAGCAAGCGTTTTCATTTGATACCCATAGTGCAGAAGGGCATAAAATAACCATTTCGCCATCTTAAGTGTCGCCTCTGTGGTCTAGCGGTCCGGGTGTTGGACTTGACTGCATGAGGTCCCGGGTTCGAATCCCGGGTCGGCCAACAAAAAGAAAATTGGATTTTTCCAATTTTCTAATAAAATAAAATAAAAAATGTTGGTCAAGATTGGAAATGTGCCCAGTTGGCGATAGGCTTGCCACCTATCACATTGTGGGACTTAGTGTCTTCGGCTAGTCGTGGGTGCCTTGGTTGTACCTTTGCCTACCTCTTCGGAGATATGGGCGTGAAAATACTTTTTTTAAGTACTTAGTCCACCATATTGGATAGAGAATAACGTCACATTATTTTACGAGTTGGTCTCAAAAAGCTCTTTTAATAGATAGCCATATTGTAGAAGTGCATTAAAAATAACTATTCCTTTATCTTGGATGATCCGCCATATTGGATTTAGAATGACATCGCATTATTTTTCGAGGCGCTCTAGACAAGTCCTTTCATTAGATACCTATATTGAAAAATGCACTAAAAATAACTATTCCGCCATCTTGAGTGATCCGCCATATTGGATTTAGAATAACGTCACGTATTTTATCATGCATTGTTATCCAAACAAAACGTGTATACAAAATTTCAGCTCAATCGATTGAAGGTATCTGCTTCAAAATTGAGTTCAAAGATACATACATTGCAAGTTAAATAAAAGCTTTTAAAATGGCTGCCAGTCGTATGTTTTTATTTTTCGCGCCTTTATACGAGTAAATATTATTTTAAATTACTGTTAGATAAATCGTTGGTTATATTATTGGTTGCTATTAACCTCATCTCAACTTACTAAATGTTCATGGATGTGTGACAAAGTTAAAAAGTTTTACGCTTTTGTATTTGTCTCTATCTAAAAAAAGTAATAAAGTCAATTAACAAAATTGAGTAATCAAAATATGTTTTATCATTGAAAAATGAGGTTACTCGGTCCTTCATGAGTCATAAGTGCTACCTTGTACTCACATCACTAGTAGTTTTTTGGAGCGTTCTTTTAAAACTATGATATCTTATATCATATATATTCATTAAATTGAAATTATATCAAATGCAAATCTTATTCACAATTAAATACTTGTAACGAATGACGTGTTTAGTATGATTAAGATAAAGCGAATAGAATATCTTTGTAATGTGCATATAATATAATGTACTAATGATAAAAGTTGAAAACTAAGTATCACGTAAAGGCGGTCTTATAGCTAAATCAACGATATTATGTTTACAAAAAAATCTTAGCAGATAATATATTATTTTAATATACTATTATTTACATTAAAAGTGACAGGTGCATTCTATTAATCTTACATACATACATACATATCTTCACGCCAAGTCCCTTACAGGGTAGGCAGAAAGTATTGAGTGCCAGACCTCACGATCCTAACAAACCTGTCTTGCTTCCTTCACATTCATAACCCTTTTCACACAAACGCGCCGGTTTCGGAGGCTCTTGACACCACCCTCGGATAATATCCGATTGATCTGATCGTGAAATGTCAGCCTTGGTCTCCCCGGGTACCTACATCCATATACCTTCGCATTGTATATCTGCTTTGTCAATCTTTCATCTGTCATTCTTTCCACATGACCGAACCAGCGGAGCATGCCCTTTCGCATTTTAACACCAACACATTCTTTCAATCCCACTATTTCTCGGATCTCACAGTTACGAATGCGGTCAGCGAGCGTTACACCACAGATTTTCCGTAGTGCTCTCATTTCGACCGCATTTATCCTACTTTCATGCTCTTTCTGACATACCCAACTCTCGCTTCCATACAGTAACGTTGGAATAAGCACAGAATTATGCAAAGCGAGTCTAGCTTTTTGACTCAAAACCTCGCTTTGGAATAGCTTACCCAACGCTCCATTCACACTATAATCTTGACATTGCTAATTGATATTGCTTATTTTTTTTTACATTTAACTTTTTGAAAGGATAAATCTACGAAACGTACGCAATGAAAGCTCGAAAAAAAATGTTTTGGGTTTATCAACAGATTTTGAATCATGACATCAAAAAAGTTTTTTTCGAAGTCTGGTCTTAGTACTTGATAATTTCGAAAGTTACGAAGTGTGTGAAAATCACGATCTAAGATTCCATTACATATTCATATCTACAGAGCTAATTAAAGCATCTTAAAAAGCATTTCGGCTGTAAGATACCATTTTTGAGTGATTGCAGTAACATGAACATCAAAGTTAAGTGCTCATTAACATGATTCTAAAAAAGGTTTACTATAATGATAATCGAACATAAATACGCCTTTCAGTCCACAATCAATTGAACCATTACTTTACTATGTTACCAAACATGTTTTAACTAGCTGGACCGGCTATGAGGTATCGAGCTGCACAAGGGTAAGAATATGAAAATTGCCAATTTTTTTTTTACTATAAACTATGATACAAATACTACATATTGTTTATGAGAACCAGACGATTGAGTATATTGTTATATACGTAGAGTAATTATTATATTAATTAGTAGAATAACTTTAATTGAAAATTATTGTCTCTTAAAATCTTTAGTTTAAACATGGTTTCCTTTTTTACGAGGTATGATTTTGCTTCCAATGTATATTTGTCAAAATGAAATTTTGTGGCTTAATTTTAAGCAGCTATCCTCAATGAATGAACTGGGCTTTAGGATACATACTTAAGTTTAATGACAAAAAAGTATTATGTTATAATTGAGTTTCTATAAACGTATTTTACATGTGATATCAAAGATGTAAAATAAGCCTTTATTTTGCTAATTCCGCGTAAGAAGTGTAACCGTTGTGGCAAATAATCCTCCAAACGACACAGAATGTGACAAGCCTAACTGACGTTCCCACCACCCACCTCCGCGACCAGAACACGACTATAGGAAGCGCTCGGGAAACAATATAAATTGTCACGTTCTTTACATGTGACAACCCTACCTAAAGTTCCCACCTCCCACCTCCGCGACCAGATCACAAATAGAGTCCGAACACGGGAAACAAAACCACTTGTCACGTCCTTCGCCAACTTTGTCGAAGCACTCACCACAGAGAACACCAAATCGCACTCGACGTACGTTTCGCCTCTACACCGAGGCATCCTCAGGAATTCGACCGTACCGTACGGTACGGTACGGTTTTATCCAATCAGTTAAAGTTGAAGATGCATTACAATTTTATGTCGATTTTCATCACCGATTCGATTTTTTTGGTTACATTATTTGTTCTTTGGGAACAATAATTTGGACAATTTTATAATTAGACTAATATGTTTAAAACTGATATTATACTGTTTGTTAATTTATTTATTCAAATTTTATGCATAAATAAGTAAAAAGGCTAAAGTTGATGCGTCAAGAAAAGATTCATCACAACGGGTGCGTAAATCTACCAAAAATAAATAAAAAGTTCCTTCTACAGGACATTACAAAAAACAATTGTCAAGAAGGAAATAACGTTATAAATAATATTGCATAAAAATACAAAAATCTATGTCAAAGTAAATACATCAAGACGCGGATAAACGTACACAAACATACTTAATATAATACATAGTAATTCAATTATAAGCAGAGATTCTACGCATCGAAAGTTTCTACGAGCAATGGCCTTAGTGTAGATTTAGTTATTCGCTTTGAAACGATAAGACCGTCTTTAAGTACATTTCGTTTGAGGAAGTGTATCCTTGCATGCATTTATAGCCGTAACCAACTTATATATTGGCTGATTCTACAAAGTATAAGCCTCGCAGTTATTGAATTGTCACGACATCGAACGTTAGCTGTAACATGAAGCTTGATAAAATATTTACCTAAAGGCGCATAAACCAGCTTTTGCATATTGATTGTGTCAAATGACTTGATTCTATAATACTTTTTACTTAATACCAAATGAAGTCATAATTAATAGGGACACGCCCCAACTTCATGTAGTTTGCTAACGTCCGCGCTATAGAACAAATTTCTCATTATTTTGTGTGTGTGTGTGTGTGTGTGTGTGTGTGTGCGTGTGTGCGTGTGCGTGTGCGTATGCGTGTAAGCGTGGGCGTATATGTATGTATGCGCTAAATGAAATTGCCACTCTTACCACAAACTGTACCGATTTTATTAAATTCGTCTCTATAGGTAGTTATGTATTTATTAGTGTTATTATACTTGTATGCGTTAGTATTATTTTCGATGTTAATTTATTTACCTACTTTAGGGTTAAATAAATTTGTGTGATTTGTCGGGTGATATTTATTTGTTTCATTACTTGGCATATTTTGTACGAATTAATGAATTAAGTAATGAGTTTTTTATGAATTATGAATTGTAAAATTATAAACAATTTACTATGAAACAAAAATTTACAAAACGGACACCGTTTCACTTCTAATATAATCTTTGACTTAAGGTACTCAAAGGCGGTCTTATCGCTTTGGAGCGATCTCTGCCAGACAACCTTATTTTTTATGATATTGGAAGGCAAACAAGCAGACGGATTGCCTGATGTTAAGAAATTCACGCCGCCTAGAGACACCAAAGGTGGTAATGGTGCGTTGTTAACCTGAGGCTGGGATGTTAGGCCTCGAGCAAAAGTAAGTTTACCGGCTACCTTACCCTCGAATCGGAACACGTCATGTGACGTTAAGACGGCAGGAGTATGTAAGGCAGTGATACCAATCCGGGCGAGTCGCTGCTAAACTCTACCACCTAGTCAGATGTCACGCTGTTAGTGACGGTGAGCCTATGCTCGCCTTTTACGAGCTGCCTGGCAAGGAAGGCAGATGGTCTATTCTACAAAGGAGCCCGGACCAACACGGGGAGATACATATTTTGTTCCATATTTTTAATAAAAAGATGTCCCTTTACATCTTATCTTTGTTATTCATAGTTTGGTCAGCAGGTGTATTTTATCAAACAAAAAATTGCTAAATGCTAAATGTATCTTAATATATGGGAATCTATTCGATAGTAGCGCAGTCTGTCGGATCCAATGTGAAACGTTCCAAAATCAACAGCTACTTATTATTAAAAAAAATAATTAAAAAAAACATTTGTCAGGAGACCAAATTGTAAATCTAAACCATTATCGAATTCCCTTGAATACACACAAAAAATTTCATCAAAATCCGTCCAGTCGTCTAGAAGGAGTTCAGTGACAAACACACGAACTCAAGAATTATATATATAAAGATATGCACATATTTAAATTCAAAACCATATTTCAAAATGTATTCTTAAAGTAAAAAGGCACATTGCGGGAACGGGACGGAACGGGACAAGTCTAGAAGACTTGTCCCGTTCTCTGATTAACATATTTAATAGCTACTTCCAGTGATTAAAAGTAGTCTTTTGTACCAGTGCTTATCCAAACTAGTTTTTAAATATTCTGAATGCGGGATAGCCGCTACACTTGTAGGTCGGTATGAATAAATTTAACGAAATTGAATACGGATTTCGTGAAGGACGGAAGTGTTATGGAAACAATGTGACTGTGGGTTTTTGATATCGGCAAATATATAATTAGATGTAAGTACTTAATACAGTTTCTATTGTTAATACTTGGATAATTAATAAGAAGGATATACCTACTTAACTAAGTTTCCATTGGTAATATATTGAAACTTGTTAAAATTTTATTACTGATAAAACTTGCTGACTATTTTTTATATACATATATTTCATATACATATTCACACTTCTACACTTCCACACAAGGTAGACACTTGGTACTCGGTGTGGTCTCTCCCCGTATATATCATATATCATTTTTTCATTTTTATGATATTGGATGGCAAACAAGCAGACGGATTACCTGATGCTAAGAATTTTATGCCGCCTATAGAAAAGGTGGTAATGTTGCGTTGCCTACATGAGGCCGGAATGTTAGGCTTCGAACAAAAGTAAATTTACCGGCTACCTTATCCTCCGAACCGGAACACGTCATTTGCAAGTACCGAAGTTATGGCGGCAGGAATAGATAAATCAGTGGTACTAATCTGGATGAGTCTCTGCGAAACTTGACCACCTAGTCAATAAAATTGTCATGATTCCTATGTCTTCTTTAGCCTACATATTACTTTTCATACAAACCCCAACACCCGCTGATAATAACCGAGCAATTCGCTCCTATCTCATTGTTACATATTTTTAACAACTCTCTATCACTAGATATGCGAACTTCGTAAAACGCGGTTCCCGTGTTATACATTTTTTGAAATATTTCAAATGTTTTTGGGTTATTACTATTTAGGGCATCCAAAGAATCTAATATCATTTAACGGCCAATATTAATAACCTATCTACATATGGAAATAGGACTTTTAGAGTTTTGTTGCTATTTTTATTAATTGTTGAAAAATATCAGTTGCCAGGGTTGTCGGGGTTATCTAAAACAGCACAATCTCTTATCTTAGTTAGGTTATTAATATTGGCCGTTAATAAGTCTGCCAGATTTCTAATCCGACTTTGTTACATTTTTTTATCTTGTAATACGTTTGTCTATGAATCTTGAAAGTGCATTTGATCCACTCTCCTGTTACCGACTAACGGCCAATATTAATAATCAATCCTAATCCAAAACTTGCTGTCCAAGATTGATATTTTGATCCATTTTTATGTTATCGCTTGCCAATAACATATCTGTGGACAGGATAAATATGGCAATTAGGTATGGGATAGGCCGCCGGATACGCAGCTGTCGAGATTGCTTGAAATCCATTAGATTGAGATACATTATTAACATTGGCCGTAAGCTGAAATTTCGCATGTATCTATAGTCAGAAACCCGTTTCATTTCCTTCTCCAAAGTCTTATCCACACATATTAAAATTTAGTAGTCGTTTTTTTATGATATAAGACAGCGAATAAGCACATGACTCTCCTGATGGTAAGAGGCGACCGTGGCCTTTATACGCCCTAGATGTTATAGGTGCGTCGCTGTCAAGTGGTAGTTAGGCCGTGCAAATACAATTGCTACCCCACCGGTGGGATATTATGGTGGCATGCATTTCGTAAATCGTCTTACAATACAAAATTGTTATGACTAATGGTCGCCCATTGGTCGACCATAATAAATTTTATCTTTTTGACAAGAACGCAATCTTCATAAATAAAGACCTACCACTTTTCCCAACATCATGTGCGCCATCTGTGATCTTTTATCGTTATTATCAACATGTTAGTTTGTGTGTGTCAAATACATGGTAGTATGTGTAATGTTTTATTTCTTGGTTTGACGCATATCATAAACATTATTATTGAAAACTATTAGCGTTCTGCACTTATCCTACACATAAACTATTAGTGTGCCAAATTTCATTCTCATCTGTTCGGGCAATTTTCGCATAAAGGAGTCCAAAGTTTTTGCTTCACGTTGATATGACATGATCAGTAGGGTTACTCTTGAACCTCGTTTCATGCTATATTGGAAATGAGAATCGAGGATGTCATTTTAAGTACTCTCGAACATAGCACTGGCTAATTGTTAACATAAAGATAATAAAAAAAAGTATCTTCACGCCCATATCCCCGAAGAGCTAGACAGAGGCACAACCAGGGTACCCACGACTAGCCAAAGATACTAAGTCCCACAATGTGATAGGTGGCAAGCCCATCGTCAACCGGGCACATATCTTATCCCGAGCAACATTTTTTTTTATCAGAAAATTGGAAAAACACAATTTTCGAAATTCGAACTCGGGACCTTATGCAGTCAAGTCCAACAACTGAATCGATAGACCACAAAGGTGACAATTAAATATTTTATTGGATTCGTTGAATTTATTTGTAATTAAATGTTGAAAATCCGCTAATACTGTGTTCTCAAGTACCTAAAACGACATAAAAGATTCCAACTTCCAAATCGTGTGATATCGAGATTCAAGAGTAACCCTACTGATGATGGAACAGGAACGTGGCCATAAAACTCCTAAAATTTCCAACATTGGTGGTGATGTTGCTGTTCACAAACTAAACTTATTTTAGATGAATGCTGTCTTTTTCAAATCAAACGAAAACAAAAGAGATGGAACATTTTAGACACATCAGGTTTATCCGGACATGTCAAATTGTAATGTTTTTAATAAACGTTTTAAAAGTATCTTCACGACCATATCCCTGAAGAGGTAGGCAGAGGCACAACCAGGGCACCCACGACTAGCCGAAGATACTAAGTCCCACAATGTGATAGGTGGCAAGCCTATCGCCAACCGGGCACATATATATCCCGAGCAACCCGACCCGGGATTCGAACCCGGGACCTCATGCAGTCAAGTCCAACAACTAAACCGCTAGACCACAGAGGCGAGAGTGATAAATTAAACGTCTGTTGAAATGTGTGCAGACCAATCTGAGAGCACTAAAAGTGTTTTGTCTCTTTCTTTTTTTTTCCTTGAAAAAAGATAGCAGTAACTTAAAATTTGTTTAGTAAATGCGCAACAAAATTACCACCGTTATCCTAATGTGGCTTATTTGATACGTGTTGAACAGTAGGTAGGTACTTGTCAAGTATATTGCTGTGAATTGTGAAAACACATATTTTTTTTTGAAAACTTATTTTATATTAATAAGAATGGAATGATAATTATAATGGACCCTGAAAAATAATATTTTAATTTATGTAGAACAGTGTGTTTATGCAAATGTTTAATTGTTCTTTCGCAAACATTCAAAGTTACAGATTTTAAATGACCTTTATTAATACATATTTAAATGTACATCTAAACATATGTTCTTTAACTTTATTTATTCATTAATGCTTGTCATCTAAAATTTAAATATTTACACTTATCGCCTCTGAGGTCTTGAGAACCGGTGTTGGACTTGACTCCTTAAGGTCACGGGTTCGATCCGCCGGTTACAAAAAAAAGAGAAATGCGTTTTTTAAATTTTCAAATAACATCTTTGTTGTCCGTGATTGAAGATGTGGTGGTTGGTGGTGGGCTTGTCACCTATCACATTTTGGGACTTAGTGTGGTCGGCTTGTCGTAGGTACCCTAGTATATCTGCCGATCTCTTCGGGGACATGGGCGTGAAGGTAGTTTTGTTCATTTCAGACATGTCAAATTAGTCCGCACAGGTTAATTTGTAATTATCAATTATCAACTTTTCTGGTGGAGTTTGTTAAAAGTCCTGCTCCTTGCAGATTAGACTCGTAAAAGGCAAGCATAGGCCACTAACAAACTAAATAAAAATTAACTAAACTAAGTGTTATAGTTTCGCTGTGACTCGCCCGGATTGTTACCACCGCCTTGTCTATTCCTGCCACGTTAACGTGTTTCAGTTTAGAGGGTTAGGTGTCTGGTAAGCTTACTTTTGCTCGAGGCCTAATATCCCGACTTCAGGTTGGCAACGCATCATTTCCACCTTCAGTTTCTCTAGACGACGTGAATGTCTTACCACCAGGAAATCCTTCTGCTTGTTTGCCTTTAAATGTAAAAAGAAACTAATCTAGACAAATATTCATATTTTTAAATGAAGTAACACTTGCACCGTTTTACGTATAAATTCATATTATAAAACAAAGTCCCCCGCCGCGTCTGTCTGTCTGTCTGTTCGCGATTTACTTGAAAAGTACTCAACGGATTTTCATTCGGTTTTCAACAATAGATAGAACAATTCTTGGCGAAGGTTTTAATGTATAGTAAGTTTATGTTTTGTACAAACCAACGATATTACAACGATATTAGTTCAAAATGTCGTCAAAAAATAAGCCGATCGGGAGCTTTCCTCGCAAACGCTGCCAAAACCTTTTGTGTTTTAACAAAACAATGTATGGTGGGATTTTTTCTCTTCAATAGATCTCAAAAAAAGTAAACGGTGGTATATGTCTATCTTTAAAGAATAACCCACAATAACCGTTTTTGCGTTTACTTAAAACAGAAAAATGAAGGGTTACTTTAGAACATATTTTTAACAATACAGTATTAACCTTTAATCAAATAAATCTGTTAGATATGTTATGTGTGTAATTTAGATCTAAATTGCGTTTCACACTATCAGAAAAAAAATGACAACTAATGAGTTATCAAAAAGTTAAAATCTCTGGGTGCAAATTTAAATATCGTTGAAGCGTAGCAGACATGCGCGCTTACTGCATTCCCCCCTTCCCCCGGACATACTCATAAACTTTCGCATTTATAATATTAGTAGGATTTTTATTCATGAATAACCGAAGCGAAGTGAGGGCGGGCAGCTAGTCACTTATAAGTTATTATTTTATAAATAGCCTACCGGTTTCGCTTGTGACAGCATCATCAGGGCTAAAACTTCTAGCTACTAGAACTTTTAGAACTTCTAATAAATACAAGTATTTCTTCATTTAAAAGTATACGTATTTGGAAGTTTTAGCAAGCGCTGACGATGGAAAACATAAAATATAATAAAGACAATACCGTACTCTACCAATGCGTAGACAGTAATCCGAATAGGAAATGTCATTATAGGCACGAATAGGTAAGGCGGTGGATCCCTACCCGGACAAGTTGCTGACCAGAACTTTAACACCAGTGGCCTTGTTGGTGATAACCCGTTTCGTCTTGCTCTTCTCTTACGAGCTACCAGACAGGACGGCAGATGGTCGATTCTATACCAATAACCCAGACCGACATGGAGCACATACAGTAATATCGCTCTGTGGCAAGGATACAGGCGTGAAAATATGTAAAAATATTATAAAAAACAAATTCGACATGTTTTCAGTCTCGTAAGGTTATAACCCACACGAGGGTCATAGCCTTGTCGTGGTGGAGAGGCTGAGTAACCACGGTCGATCCGGGGCCCCGGTGAAACTAACCCCCCTCCCCCCGGACCAGGAAGGCCGCTCGTCAGTACCCCTCTCAGTCCAAGAGGAGACACGAGGAGCGGATCAGGGTGGTGGGCCACTTGGCCGGCGTGGGTTGGCGGCAGTACGGCCCGTGGAGGAGGAGAGCGAGCTTTCTATATAGCCCGTCCGGTCGAGATGGAGCCGCGGCAGGTACAGGGATGCCTGTCGCCACTGGAACCCCGAAGTAGTGAGCGGCCCTCTGTTGAGAGGGGCGGCCTGATGGAGATTGAGAGATCTGACTCCGCCAGGGCTGTGGATGTGTGCGAAAGCGTTCCCGCAGTTCCAGTACCTGGCGAAGGGGAGGACACCGTGGGGTTTTAGTCGGTAAACCTCCGACATAACCCGTCACTTCCTTAAAAAAGGCGGGCGAGTATCCATGAGGATTTCCCCACAAAAAAGGTAGGTATTATTTTTAGAAAACTTATTAAGAAGAAACCTATTAACTCCCATCACTGACATGTGTGAAGTCACATTGAATTTTTTTGATATGTCTGTATGTGATTGTCCAGTTTCTGTGTAGAATAGACCAAATAATTGACCAGCAGCTCATCACATAGCATAGGTTAAATGATAAAGTGCTGTGCAACACCTTGCCTGGGTAGCAACCCGTTGCCTTCCTAACTATTATATAACCTATTCCTGCCTCCAAGATTAGTGGCATATTCCGGTCAGAAGGTAACGTAGCCGTAGACTTATACATTTGGCCACAGGGTACCGATACACTATAACATTTATGGTGTCTAAATCTGTTTATGTATATATCTATATTCCACTACTGTCTTACCGAATAATAAAACGCCTTCTGCTTACTAATTATCAATAAAAAAAACATCATTACGCCCATAACGCTGAACAGCTAAGCAGAGGCACATCCATAGCTCCACGACTAGCCCCATGTCCTACAAAGTGATTGGTCACAAACCTGTCTCCAACTGGGCACTCATCCAAACCCAGGCAAAGTTTTTTTTATAAAAAAAAAATCAAAAAACATATTTTTTATTAGCTTGACCCGAGAATCGAACCTGAGACCTCATGTAGTCTACGCCAACACTGCACCACTAAACTAAAGAGACGAAACGGGAGGTAGATAAATAATAATTAATTGCTTGTAATAGAAAAACAAATATTGCTAAAAGATAACCGCGACTGTTTACATGATGGTATTTTTTTATCAAAACTTTAAATGGATTAGTAAATTAATATTTTCTTTTAATTAACTCTTAATAATAATTCATTATAAGTCAGCCATTAAGATAATATGTTTATAAGAATGTTTTATTCGTGGGCTGTCACAACAAAATGTTTACTCACAATGGGACTCATTTTAATGAAGTTTTGAGCAGTGGAATGATTATGATTCTGATTCTGGATTATTTCATGTTACATTTGTGCTTTACATGCGTCAGACTTGATAGTTTATTTGACCTTGCAAATAAGTAATAGGGTTTATAGGCGGTTGTAAACTCTGGTTCTAAGCATTGGTTTGCATCCGTCTGGACCGTATACTTAATCCAGATTTAACATTATTCGGATATTACCTTTGATTTCTATGGGCTGGTGCAGAATCTTATTGGAATACCCAGAGCCTGTTAACATGGTGTGAGAAACAGGTTCCACAAGGTCAGTGAGAACTGTGTGTGTGTGTGTGTGTGTGAACTGTGTTGATACACCATCGCTGTCGTTTTTACGCCTTTTTTACAAAAGTCTATCTCAATTAAGCCCCAAAATGAGACTTTGTTTACCCCGTGTTGGTCCGGGCTCTTTTGTAGAATAGATCATCTGCCTTCCTTGCTAGGCAGCTCGTAAAAGGCGAGCATAGCCTCACCGTCACTAACATCGTGACATCCGACTAGGTGGTAGAGTTTGGCAGCGACTCGCCCGGATTGGTACCACCGCCATACCTATTCCTGCCGCCATAACGTCATGACATGTTCCGGTTCGGAGGGTAAGGTAGCAGGTAAACTTACTTTTGCTCGAGGCCTAACATCCCGGCCTCAGGTTGGCAACGCACCATTACCACCTTTGGTGTCTCTAAGCGACGTGAAATTCTTAACATCAGGAAATCCGAAAAAAAAAGACTCGTAACCAAACCATGCAAAAAGGCTTCGCTGGACACGCAGGATGCGATGACTTGCTTTGTCCTGTTGTGGGCGTACATTTTATCATTTTAATTGTTACAGCTGTCCTCCACAGTAAAAATTTTTAGTCCGAAAAAAATAATTTGAAAGCTTCAAAAAACGCGGGATCTCTTCAGTTCCATGTCTATTCGGGGCGCATTCAAGCGATGTCCGGTTTTTCTGCGATAAGCTCGTACTCCTAAGTCTTCCTTCAGCCGTGGTTTTGCTTAACCCCATCTGAAGGGCTAACAGTTTCTGCTTGCGGATGGGATTTCTTTTAATTCGCGCCTTCACAGATTTTACCACTGCTGGTGTTCTAACAGGGAGCGGGCGGCCGCTTCCATTTCTGTCTTCCAATCTTGAGTCCTCATTATATCATTTGATGGTACGATAAATGAATCTCCTAAACGTAGAAAATTTAAGTTGTTTTGTAACCATGTCGATGCAGCGCGAAGAAAAGAGCGTACTCATTTCTTAAAGAGTCGGCAACGCATCTGTGATACTCCTGGTGTTGCGGGTGTCCGTAGGCGGAGGATAACTTTCCATAAGGTGACCCACTGGCTCGTTTGCTTCCTCTTGTATAAAAATAAAAACCGCGACATGGTCTTCTTTAAGCATCCGTTCCATATTTAATGATATGTCAAATCAAATAATAATAAATAAATAAATAATCAATAAATAAATATCCCTACACAAGTCACACACATTGAATCTAACCCCAAGGTAAGCAAATTATATGCTTGTGTTATGGGTGTTAGTCAACGAATCTAATACATAGAAATACTTAAATAGATACCAGAATAAATTTAATAAACACCTAGACCCGGAAATGCAGACATTTAAATGTTCATCACGCAAAGGTCTGCCCCTGTCGGGAATCGAACCCGAGCCTCGCGGTTGGTCGGTGTAGTTAGGCGTAGTGTACGCTAGCCACTCGACCAACGAGGCGGTCAAAAATAAAAAAAATGTATGCACTTAATTTCATAAAAGATTCTTAAATCAAATTAAGAAACGTTTTTGTGGCCAGCACTATTAATTGAAAAGTTTTTATTGTGTAACATAATGTATGACCCGACAAAGTATGAAGAAAACTGTTGAACCAATGGTGGTGACTACACTCACTAAACTTATTTTAAGTTATCGCTATCTTTCTTCAACGGTAGTAATAGAAAGAGATAAAACACTCATTCACATTAACTCAGATTAATTTGTACACATTTCTACAGACTTTAATCTATTCCTCGGAAAACGTCGATTAAAAACGTCACGTAACAAATTGACACGTCCGGACTAATTTGACAAGACTAAAATGTTCCATTTCTTTTTTTTTGTTTTAATTGGAAAAAGATAGCATGCACTTAACATAAGTTCAGCAGGTGCTCGGAAAAATTGCCACCAATATCAAGTTTTATTTGATATTTTGTTTAAAATACTCTAGGTAATATTCTCAATTAGAAACACTAAAAGTCACATTAGCGACGCATTTCAATGAATAGATTAATTGGTCGCACTATACCATTTTCTGTCGGTTTTATGTCACTTGCTTTTGTTTTGTTTCATGCCTACTTTGTTTTGTTTTTATTAGGAAATTGAAAAAGCAGAATTTCTTTTTGTTGTCCGATCATATCCAAATGGAACCCGGGACCTCAAGGAGTCAAGTCCAATACTGGATAAGACCCCCAGTAAGTGTAAGTTTTTATTTAACTTTCAATGAAGATCTATGAAACCTTTGTCCGAAAGCGATTTTGAGATCCAATTTCAAATCAGTTATATTTAACCGATTGAGCTGGTTTTTGAAATACGAGCTAAAGCTTAGTGACAGTTAAACGTTGTGATGTAATTGAGCTGATATGATGAAGGAGTCAGAATTAGGTCGAAGGAACTCCTAAAACTCCTAATTTCAGCTTATTTAATACCTTGTGAATACGTACTTCTCAAGTTTACTAATGGGGATAGCTCTTACAAATAAAAGATTGTCATAAAGTTTTAGATATAATATATAAAATTCTCGTGTCACGGTGTACGTGATTGAACTCCTCCGAAACGGCTCGACCGATTTTCGTGAGTATATTGAGTAGGTCTAAGAATCGGCCAACATCTTTTTTTCATACCCCTAACTGACAAGAGTTATTCACCTTAATTTTTTTTACTAAAATCTAATTAAATAAGTAGCAGAAAGTCGTGTGCCGGGTCAGCTAGTCTTATATATAAAATTCTCGAGTCACAATGTTCGTTCCCGTACTCCGAAACGGCTTGACCGATGCTCATGAAATTTGGTGATCATATAGAGTAGGTCTGAGAATCCCCCTAATCTTACCCTAAGTGATAAGGGTGACTCACCCCATTTTTCAGCCAGTTTTTTTTATAAAAATAATACAAGCTTTTTATTGAAAAAATAACAGAAAAAGAAAGAAAAAATATTTATTTGCGGAACATGAGTGTTACAAAGATGTTACAAAATTATTTAGGTGTTCTACATTTTCATGCAAAAATTTTAATAGTTATTAATCACATTAGTTAGTTTAATTATTTACTTACTATTTACACACCGTTTATTGTATTGATTACATGATTACTTATTAATACAAACAATTTTTAGAATTTAAATTAATTTATCCCTCTCTACCGTAAACTACCACCGTTTCCAAACCTAGCCAGACAGAAGAAGAAACGGCGAAACAAACTCCTGCGCACCCAACATTCTGCAATTAAATTAATCATATCTATTCATATAATAAATCTGTAGAAGGGTCAATTCTGTACATTGAAAATATTGAAAAAATAAATAGCATGGGGTGTTACTGGATCGATACGTCATCACGTCAGGCATCACGTGAAAACTAAGGGTTCGATTTCGATGAAACTTGGTACAATTATACTTTATTATCCTGGGCATAAAATGGGATACTTTTTATCCTGGAAAAATACGTAGAAAAAATCTTAATTTTTCAGTTTTATCACGCGAAGACCGTCATCCGCGCGGACGGAGTCGCGGGCGGAAGCTAGTTAGAAATATTTTATTACTTATTCTTAATCTGCAAAAAATATTTGACACTATATTTTTTTTTTCTCTAAAACTAAGTTGAATACCTATTTTTTGAAATCTGTTTAATGGAAGTGATTTAGGATTATTAGGAATTTGCTTATATATGTATACGAATGGACATGCAATACGCATTATTTTTGTACATGTTGATTTTTTTGTTAGGCACATGAAGTTTCTCACTATTTCTAAAATGAGACAAATCTAGGACTTCAGCATTTGTATGAAACAAATGATCATGTTTTTAAAAATTTGTATGAACACGGTAAATGTAATATTTTAAGTGACTTAAAAAGTGGCTTGCGTGAATGTAACAGATATAAATGTATAGATATTTGATAGGTATATACGTGATATAATCACCTGTGCCGCCTAGCGGTTAGGCATCGGACTAGACTTCTTGAGGTGCCAAGTTCGATTCCTGTGTCGGGCAACGAAAAAAACTAGACATGTGAATTTTAATTTTTTTAATTATAATGTTTTAATGTTTGGTCATGTGTATGTGACCGGTTGGCGATAGACTAGTCACCTATTGTCTGACTTTATGTCTTCGGCTAGCCGTAGGTGCCTTGGTTATATTTCTGCCAAACTGTTCGGGGATGTAGGTGTGAAAATACTTTTTTTACACAAGAACAATAAACGAGCAAGTGTGTCACCTGATAAAAAGTGACAGCCATACGGACATCCGCAACACCGGAAGTGTCACAGATTCGTTGCAAAATTTAAGGAATGAGAACGTTCTTTTCTTGAAGGTTCTCGTATCCGTTTGGAAATGCCGCCCTTGGCAAATGGTTCCACAACGCTTTTTTTTTTAACTTGCAATGTAGGTGTGTCATCTGTGTGGAATTTTGTAATACTATTTTATGCCACCTATTTTCAACCTCCTGAACTGGTTTACGGCAGCACTTATGTTTAATGGCAATTAAAAGTTATGATATAATGGAGCAGGTATGATGATGAAGGTTGAAGGTGGTCGATTTCTATCTCATAAGTGTAACTTTGGCTAGTTTTATTTAAGAATTTATTGTTAAATTTATTTTATTTTCCAGGCAGGGCTCGGAAACCTAGTTAATTTATCGAACCTGTTCATTCCAACTTCCATACAGTTAAGAAAGAGCGCATTTATTTCAGTTCCTGTTGCAAAAAACGGTATTTTTTTACAGTTTTTATAAAAGACCGTTTTGGTTTCGATTCCTAATCAAATTCCGGTTAAACCCTTAATCACTCTTCTCAAGACAGAGTACCCACATTCCCCACATTTCGATATCGATCATATTGAAAATAGCTGTGTACATTTATTTATTTATTTAACACTTTATTGCACACAAAAACTAAAATACATAAAATACACGAGAAGTTAAAAATGCACAAAAGGCGAGCTTATCTCTTACTAAAGAAATTTCTTCCAGCCAACCCAAAAAAAAATTAAGCTGTGAAAATAAAATGGAAGGCATCGTGTACAAAACAATTAACTATAGCTATACTTAGAACGAATAAATAAAAATATACTAATAAAGTGTGTAAAAAAACAGGTACAATTATAATTATTAAAATATCTTAGTAGGATAATATATGAGTATGTTATTGTGTCAACGATAAGTAATGTTCCTTCAATCTTTTCTTAAAAGTAGGTAAAGAAGGGCTGTCACGAATCACGGTAGGAAGGGAATTCCACAATTTGATTAATTGGAAAGTAAAAGATTTAGAATAACAACTAGAGTGCGAAGCGTAAAAACGTAGTACAGAGCTACGGTTAGAGCGACATGGGGAATTAGTAGAGTGCAGTAAGCTAAAACGCTCCCGCAGGTATGAGGGAGCTGACGAGTTGTACAGAATATTATATAGGAGAGATAGAATATGTAAATTTATTATTTGATTTCTTTTGAATCATGTTATGAAACTTACTAAATTTTGAATTTGGCAATAATCTCTGCTAAATAAATAGATACTTCCTGTATTTCTATTTA
>NJDC01002135.1:131191-160542 GCA_002245475.1 Calephelis virginiensis | reverse complement strand
CTAAAAGACGTGCATTCAAATTACATGTTAATTTTGTTTATGCACTATTGTGATAGTAAATATTGGCATCTAGTCTGGATAATGTCAATTTATTAAAGAAAGTTATGTTTATCTTTCATCGACTTAAAGATATTTCTTTATTCCATACTATCAATTTTGAATACTGGATCCTTACTACCTAAATAAATACGCTATGCTAATGACGTTATTTACATGTTCACCCGGCTAAAATCCGTTTTTATTATTATTTTCTTTTGGAAAGTTAAACACTAGGATGTAAGAATTTGTTATAAGAATATAAATGTGGTGTCGTGGGACACCAGGTAGGAACGAAGTTCCTTCAGCTAATGTAGAATCGACACAGTATTATGCATTGGCAGGCTGGAGTGAGGGAAAAATAGAAAGGTATTATACACTACTCGCTTGTGTATACGACTGTCGCGCCTGCGCACGTCTCGTATAACGGTTTTATTCCACGGACTTTTTCTTACGGTTTGACTGTCATATTTTTTTCAGTTCGGTCGCGCTGCAACTGTCACGCCTGCGCATGTCTCATTTAACGGTTTTATTCCACCTACTTTTTCTTATGGTTTTAGCTATCACATTTTTTATCAAAATGCGCGCCGCAAAATAAAAACACGGGATAAATTTAGAAAATTATTTATTAAAAATTTAATTTATTAGACACAAGGACAAATTTGATACCAAAATTATCCTTCAGACTGTAATCTTGTTTTATTAAGTTTGCGTAGGTATATTTATAAAAGTACAAGCTCTCCAGCTACACCGGAGACACGTTACCGACTTGCAACTACACAGGACACAAAGAATTGTATCGTTGTCATTCCCATTTCGTTACTATTGTAGTACTGTAATTGTTTGGGCCATGGAGACTGCGTTGTATAGAGTTCAAAATTATTTTATGTTCAAAGCTAACAGGAACAGTTACGGCTAGAGTCTGACAATCGAAAGTAGACATTCGTATTATTTGGAAACTTTTTACATGGCATCTAATCAAATGCTGTAAGCTTATTTTGTGGTTAAATTAATTTATGTTTTTGTCCAATCATATTTTTTATTTATTATTGATTGAATAAATAATTATTAATGAAGGCTATTACCATTACTTTGTACTGTAAGGCAGTTATTGGGTACGTATCATGAGTTGATATATGAGCACCAATAACATCTATAGTTCTTTTAAAATCAAAAAACCTGCATCTTATTAGCTGAAGAAACAGAAAAGGAGTGACAGACCCCGACGAATCTTAGCATATCCTAACCGATTTTAAAATTTCTTTTAGACGGAAGTTTTTAATCTAGCAAATTTAACAATTTATGGGTTTTAGCAAGGAAGGCCACTAGCTTAAATTTGCTACAAAAATGATCCTCCAAATTCTAATCTTGTTTTTTTTTAAGTTTTTCATAAGGCACTCGACCGCCTCGCTGGTCAAGTGGCTAGCGAACACGCCTAACTACATCGACCAACCGCGAGGCTCGGGTTCGACTCCCGACGGGGGCAGGCATTTGTGTGATGAACATTTAAAATGTCTGCATTTTAAATGTTCATCACACAAATGGATCTGGGTGTTTATTAAATTCGTTCTGGTATCTATTTAAGTCTTTCTATGTATTAATATCGTTGAATAACACCCATAACACAAGCATATAATTTGCTTACTTTGGGGTTAGAATCAATTTGTTACTTTTCCATGGATATTTATTAAAAAAAATAGAAATATAATCGAACTTGGCATAATAGTTTTTCTGTGATAAGACAGTAGTCAATCACTCGGTTTTTTTATGGTAGGAAAACACTGACCACAGGACAGCAACGATGTTATAAGATGCATAGCTTAGAGTTTGTGAGATCTATTATACGAGTCTTCCAGTTGGAGTTAACCATCCGCTTAGAACGGGAAAATATCAAGTATTTTCATTATAGCAGCAATAATTATCGCAAACGTAAACTAATAAATAGATAAATAAATAAATAAATATCCCTGGACAAGTTACGCAAATTGAATCTAACCCCAAAGTAAGCAAATTATATGCTTGTGTTATGGGTGTTAGTCAACGATTCTAATACATAGAAATACTTAAATAGATACCAGGATAAATTTAATAAACACCCAGACCCGGAAATGCAGACATCTAAATGTTCATCACACAAATGCCTGCCCCCGTCGGGAATCGGACCCGAGCCTCGTTGATGATCGGTGTAGTTAGGCGTGTACGCCACTCGACCAACGAGGCGGTCAAGATAAACAAATAGAATATTAACCAATTAGCAAACAATACAACTAATTAAACACGTTACATTTTAGTGCACTCAAGCAGAAATGCTTAAGGTAACACCTAAGAAAGTCTTACTAATGGCCCTACCTCGAATTCCCGCTCGAAAGAGGGCGCGAAAAGGCTCCATTCTTATTTCCGGTTCGGTGAACCTGACGTGGGGTTTCCGGTGCTGAGTTTAAAAGAGACACTCTGAATATGCCTTATGTAAATAACCCTTCTATGCAGACACAAAAGAAAAATTTGGGGCTTATGTCCCAGTTCAAATGTAGTATTGGTATTTTACTTCGAGTTTTCAATAAATATCACTTTTTCATGATTTTTTTTAAAGACCGCACAAGAAAAGTGAAGGTTATCTATTTTACTACATTTTTGTTGCCCAATTACTCGTCCAAATTATACAAACAGATTTCGATCGATCTTCTTTGAGAAGGTAAATCATAATGCAATAATTCGTAAATCTTTAAGTACCACAATGACGTTTTCGTCAATGATGTCTTCGACGACATTATAGTGTATGTGTAGTAAAAGTGCAAGAAACCGACTTCGACTTCAATGAGTAAAAAATATCTGTATGTACATTAAATTAAGTATTTTCATCGATTGCCCTGAGATTCTGTCAACAGATCCAGACTTGGTGGTAATGGGACCACCAAATTACGCTCCTACAAATAACTACTTTTTGCATTTATTTTCATGGAGCGTAATAGACAAAACAATTCTCTTAAAAAACTTTATGTATTGCGCGTTACAACCTCCATCGCGATCTTCAGGCTCCCTCACAGCTCGGTCTGCGGTCTCTCTATTAGCGTACTTGTCGGCGAAACAAAAATCACAAAGAATGCATTATGAAATTCGGCAAAAATTCTGGGTTACAAAAACAGGAAATGAATGTTAACCCACCAATTTTTAATATAACATAACGTTTAGATTCGAAAATAACTAATCACTTTCAAACGATATTAAAAAAAAATTAAAAATAAATTAAAAAAGGGAAAATTTTACCTAATTCTGGATAATAATCAATTATATCACAACACTGCTTACACGGAGAGTAGTTTTGAGTTTCAAGAAACGAATCATATCGCTTTTTGTTCTTTGACTGAAATTACCTATTTAGAGAATTGGTTTTTTTCAGAAAATAAACTATTTTTACAATTGTAAAGACTCTAAAGACAGCAAATTATTTTTTTTTGTTAAAAATATAGTGCTAGACGTTTCCTGCTTGCTACATTGTGTTGCCGTCTTCATATCAACGTATCGTCTTCACATTACTCGCTTTAATTTTGCGGGCGCATTGCCATGTCTACACTTTTTTATTGATCTTGGGCTATTCAGTATCTTTTTAGCTGTCAAATGACGTGTTTCGTATTTGCTATCTAATATAGTAATATTTCTGATGGTCACTGGAGATAGCAAATATAGAGACCCCTGAGGAGGTAGCATCCATAAGGTCATCGAAAGAGATACGGGTAACATTGAAAAAACATACGATACACAATTTTTTAATGAACGAAGTGTTCATAAATTTTTTTCCACTTTCACAAATTTATACAAAAAGTCACCAAAATCAACTTATAGTACCTACTCGAAATGTCAACTTAATTATGAAAAAATGCGTTCTTCTTTTCACATGATCACGCCAAAACTCCAAATTAAATATTGATAATATTTTTTGATATTTAACAGTTGTGGGAGTACTGCCTGGCGTCAGCGGCGGTGACATGCGGTTGGAGCGGCCATATTTCGATGACGTGTCGCCGCGCAACGTGTCTGCCGTCGTCGGACAGTCCGCAGTACTAAGGTGCCGCGCGAAACACATAGGAAATAGAACGGTAAATAAAACTTGATATTGATCTATGATATGATATCTAGCCGATTATTCTGTCTAGAGTCAGAAGCCGAGATATGTGACTGAAAAGCTTTGGAACTCGTATCAGTCATATCGTCAAGTGCAGCAACATCTATTTCAGAGTTTTTCAAAATTCAACTTCGTCTAAGTTTTATTGGTCACACTATATTTTGATGATTAACGTAGATTACGTTAATTAACGTAACATGATATTCATATAAACACTTTTAGTAATTATCTATATAAATAAAAATCAATTGCTGTTCGTTAGTCTCGCTAAAACTCGAGAACGGCTAAACGGTTCTGGTTTTGAACTATTTGTTCAAGTCCAGGGAAGGTTTAAAAGATAATAATAAGGAAAAAATACTTCTCGGAAACTAGGAAAAACAACATTTTATTTTTTTCAACACAAACTGAACGGTTGGAACGAAGTTCGCCGGGACAGCTAGTAATCAATAAATATGTGTTATGTGAAGCAAATTACATTTGTTGGTAAAAGTACGACGCAAAAGTAATTTGAATTCTTAGAATTAGTATTTTTAGCTTAAATTCCTAGGCTAACCCTATCTGAAATCTTTGAGTACATCCCTGCTTTTACTTATGTTTGCCTCCAAAGAGGTCCTAGATTATGAGGCAGGTAATCTATTTTACAAAGGAAACTCGAACCCACTTGATACCTCGTTTCGAATATCACATACTGAGAACTCATCTCAATACTATCTACGAGTATGTACGAGAAAATTACCAGGAAATTCAGGTTCAAGTAAAATTCAGAGAATTAGAAATACTGTTTTAATCTGTTAAATGTTATAGCTGGACGAAAATCCTATGACTGACTTACGTTATATTGCACACTATTGGGGTAGAGTATGATAGTATGCCTAAATATCTTTGTTATAACTTTTTGACAAACATTATAATACACAATAAATTTCGTTTTAAACTATTGCATAGCTTCTATCGCAGGCCTTGAGCGTGGAGACTGAATCCAGAAATTCCGTTAAGGTGGGTACTGACCAACGTTACGAGTAATGCTACGTGTTACACCGCGAGCCTTTGTGCAGTCAATACGCCGTATTACGGGGAAACTAGCGAGCAACGAGTCGCTCGTTGCTCGCTGGGAGCGCTCCACCCGGCTGTCGGTTTTTAGCGAATCCTTTGAGTGCTACGCGGTTCGATCAGTACGCACTACGCTCCTGCAAGCTGTGCCTGCAAGTCGCCGCGAGCGCACGGGCGTCGCGAGTAATCACACATCGTTTCTCTCGTATTGAGTTCTTAAAACATGGATTGGACTCAAGAAAAAACTATATTTCATAGAAAAATACAGAGAAAAGAAAGTGCTGTGGAACCCAGCTCATCTAAAGCATTGTAATATACTAATATAAAATATTATATAAGTATGATGTCCAGTAACGTTTTTTCTTCTTCTTAATTTGGATTAAACAATAATTACGTAGAATTAAAGATACCAACACGTCCTCGATGTCGGCCATCTTGCGTGAACTAACGGCGGCGGACCACAGAGGTTTGACGAGCATGTTACGCCGTTTGTACTGACACCACGTATTCGCGGCGAGTTTGCTCGATGCGAGCACGCTCGCCGCGAATGGTCCATTACACCGCGTAACGTTGGTCAGTTCCCACCTTTACGAAAATAACCTAACACCCCCCACTCCGACCGGCACAGCGGCGATGAATAGCAGAACTTTTAATGACTTTTTGATCATGCTTGTCTCCTTAGTTCAGCAACTCGCCTCCAGGTGGCATTAGTTGTACCGGCTTTATTGCGCATGCGTAATCCCCCTCTGCATTCCGCAATCCGGTGACTCACGCATGCTTATGCAATAGCTTTCCGCGGCAGTCTCTGAGTGCCACACGTCTTTTTTTTATTTTCAAACTTTAAGTTTCCGATCCGAAAATAAAATTGGGAACCTCGAGTACTTAACGCAAACACTATGAAACTAGACCACGGAGTTAAATACTGCTGACATTTAAATAAAAACAAATGGCTAAGTTAATTAAAGCATTATAGCTTTTGTCAATTGCTTAAATTATATTACATACAAGTTTTCATATCCTCAAAACATTTCCAAATGGTTTTTCCTGCTGAGAAAAAGACGCGCCCTACCATCAATTTTAAGCATACGAGTATACTTATAGCATGCACGTAATACACATAAAAACACATCTGTATTTTTACATTCAATTACCAATTACTCAGGAATTTGTTTAGATTTATTGCCTTATTAATGTATTTATTTCCATCGCGACTTATTACGATTTGTGCAGTTACTATACAATTTCGTTTTTTTTTATAAACAAAAAGCATTCCAGGTGTCAGCTTGCGACAGTTGAACGACTATTCGCTCACAGATTATGATTCTTGAAAAAAAAAAACTCTCGAGCACAAATATGCTGACGTTATTAATTTTCGCACTAGTACACGCAACAAGTAATTCGGTAGGTAAGTAATAGGGTACGCCAATTCAGTTGAGACGATCTCTACCAAGTTTATACAGTTATGGCAAAATTATAGATAGCTACAGACTGCTTGCTGCCTGTTCCGGATTCGCTCGGATGGTAATTTTTTTGATCATAAATTGAGATGTCAGCTTATACTATCTCTGAAGTTGGATCAAACTTCACACGGTGTACAAACTTGATTTTTCATACCCCTAAGTGACATGGGTGACTCACCCTAAATTTTTTTTACTAATATTACATTAAAACTGTAGCAGAACAATGTCTACTGGGTTAGCTGCTCTTATATATAAAATTCCTGTGTCACAATGTTAGTTACCGTACTCCTCCCAAACGGTTTGACCGATTCTTATGAAATTTTGTGAGCATATTTGGTCTGAGAATTGGCCAACATCTATTTTTCGTAACCCTAAGTGATTAGGGTGCATCAGAGCAAAGAACATCTGCTGGGACAGCCAGTTTATATATGTGCATATATTTGTTACGGCATCTGTTATAATTACGAGTATAATCAATTGTAGCGGTCGAAACCTTATTGTATATCAAATTGAACAAAACAAACAATGAAATTAGTTTGGACATAAGCACATCAAGTTTTGGGTTTCAATGAAAATTAAAATTGTTTGGTGCGTTAGCCGAATCCCTGTTTAATGAAATATACTCCTAATCCAATCAGCGCGTTAATTAAAATTGGACTAATCAAAACAATAATATTAATTAAATAGGTATATTCGTATGTTTTTTGGTAAACACACGCTTTTGTTATTATATTATACGCTGTATATACGCTATTAATATATATGTTACAGTCATAATGAATAAACAGCTTTTGCTAGTAATGTCTAGTTGTTATGTAACAAATATAATAACAAAACTATCTAGACATATTTTTATGGCTTTGGACAACTAACACGGCTCTCCTGATGATTAAAGATAACCGTAGCCCATAGATATCACATTGTATATTGGCATTATAGGTGCATTGTCATCCTATGACCGGGATTTCAAGCCTAAAATGCAAGTCTACCCGCTGCCCTACCCTCCGGATTAGGACTCGACGTAGAAATATAATAAGCAGTGTATCTCTAACCGGTTTTTTCATTTGAACACAGAACCAACGTTGCTACCAACTCTGAAATGCTGCAAAGTGTACTATAAGTCTGATCTCCGATTTGATAATAAAACAGTAATAAAACTAAATTTCTACATTATTTTTTTTAAAACATGTATTATTATGTATTGTATACGAAATACTACACCAAAACACAGTTTATTAAAATTGTGTCTGCTTGTGTGTTCGCTTTTTACGCAAAAACTGCAGAACGGATTTAAACTCTCTGACGCGAGGTGTGTATGCGTGTGTGTGTACTTTCCATCATATTTGTTTTATTTCTTTGACCTGGTTTTTCGACATATCATATAAAATTGTTAGTTAATGTGGTTGATTCAATATCATTTGCCACTTTATCTAAATTGAGTAAATGTTATACACAATTTCTGTATAGTATGTATAATATTTTAATTTATTACATTCACTGTAACATGTACTTTCTGTGCAGATTCTTCAATACTATAAGATGAAGCGCATTTCCTAATATAGACTATAGCTGCGTTTTGCTGACTTAAGGCTAAGAAGTTACGAGTACGTCTCTTAAAAGAATGAGATCATCTTACCCCTTAAATCGAAAAACGGCAATCACCGACGCTAGCAAAAGCGCATCACCAAAAATCATAGAGATCTCGATTCTAGCAGGTCATCGAAAACTTCTACTTTTTGAAATGATCTACTAAGTATTACTGTTTGTTTCCAGCAATTGAACAGATATTAGAATTTTTTTCACCATTTAAAAGCTGATTACTTCGAAAAGACACCCGCTTCTATTAAAATCAGATCAATAGCAACAAAGTGAAGAACAATCGCATGCGAAATTTAGGAGTCGGCAATTGCATATTTAACGATACTGGAATTATTAATGCAAAAGTGTGCATGTTTGTTTGTGTTCAATTCTCGTTGATATAGAGGTAAATAAATTTAATATGCAAGCTTAGCTTTCATTTTTGAATCAGATGCTCCCTGATATCTGAAAACGTTTTAATTAAAATCATACTGTTAGCTAAGTTTTAACAGACGACTGAACCAATTTTTATAAAATTTTGCAGAAAAATAGTTAAAGAGTTAGGTCAATTCAAAAACTTATTGACTTTATGAAAAAACTTGACGTTGGTATCCTTACGTTGTGATTTGTTTAACTTAGTTTTCCGTCTTTATAGATACACAGACAGGAAACACCTAGAACCCAGAAGACCTGTTTGTGTGAACAGGTCGTCAGAGGTACAACCAGGGTACCCAACAACTAGCCGAAGACACTAAGTCTTACAAAGTGATAGGTGGCAAGCTTATCGGCAATCGGCCACGTAGCTAATCAAGGGCTACATCGTTTATATCTGAAAATTTGAAAGACAATTTTTCTAATTATCTTTAGTGGAAAGAGACTTAAGATAATGTAAAAACCGGTTAGTTTAAGCGTAATATAAAGTGTAAAAACATATAGTTAGTTTTATGATATACATTTATTTATATATAGTATGTTCGATGTAATAGCGTTTGTTTTTTTTAAAGTTAGAGTATCTTCACGCCCATATCCCCGAAAAGGCCGGCAGAGGCACAACCATGATTAGACGAAAATGCTAAGTCCCACAATGCGATAGGTGGCAAGCCTATCGCCAACCAGGCACACATCCGATTCCAGGCAACATTTTTTAAATTAGAAAATTGAAAAAAAAACAAATTTTCTTCTTTGTTGCCCGACCCGGGACCTCATGAAGTCAAGTCCAACACCTAGGCCGCTAGACCACAGAGGCGTTTGTTTTTATTTTGTAATCAATACTTATATTGTAATCGTGGGATTTTTATTGTTATTTTGGTTTATTAAGTCAAAGTATTTACTAAATATTATGGCAAAGAACAAATGAACTACATTGTGCTTTTCTTGAGCTTCACTTAAGTGGTTAAGGGTGGATTTTTATGAAATTTGGTAATAAAATATACGCGTCTTTTTATTGAATATTTTCTAAGCATTAAAAAATTTTCATTGGTTTTAAAAAAATACAAAATTTACGATCACAAAATTCAAATGGGCAGATGTAGTTATAACACTGAAGACACGGTAGCGCTATCGCGTGTTGACGCACCGCTCGGCTGTAGTATATTTATTTCTAATACAGAGCTGCGTTAGACTACTGTATATTACATTACAATGATCTAGCTATCTTCCTAGATATTATCTAAATATCTTCCATCGCATTTAGAAAATATGCAATTAAAAACGAACATTTATTCCAATTGACTAAGTATGAAAGCTCAAAATCGAGCCAACCCTTGGATAGTTCCTGCAAAAGTAGCGAGAAATAGCTTGCTCCCAATCATACACGAAAAATAAATGATAAGAAAATTTCACCCCACAATATATTATAATGCATCGCGGGATATGTCAGAGAGCTATTTATTTTCGGGAATGGTTGGAGCCCGGACCATTAATATGAGGGTCAGTGGAGCGAGCCTGAGGAGGGATATCGAGGACCCAATGAGGGGATTGACGTTGAAAAATTATATTTTATAGTCTTCAGGTGGCGGGATAAAGATCGGGTATGACCTTTTGTGATCATCAAACGTGTTTGAAGTTTAAAAGAAACAAAATCAATATGTTTGTCTTTTTACCTACCTAAATATGGCAAAGGATTATGATTTTACGATTCGTTACGGTCTCATTGAGGTTCGACGACAGTGTGACTCAATGGTCGAGGTATTTTTTTTAAATAACAATTTTTTTGAGTTTTGGCGCCATCGAAAGCAGAGATGGTCGTAGTTTTTTTCCATTTGTTTTATGACGTTGGAAGGCACACAAGCAGAAAGATTTCCTGATGGTAATAAATTCACGACGCCTAGAGATACCAGATGTGGTAATGGTGCATTGCCAACCTGAAGCCGCGATGCGGGCTTCGAGCAAAAGTAAGTTCACTCTCCGAACCGGAACACGTCAACAGCAAACGCTGACGTTATGCCGGCAGGATTAGGTAGGCCGGTGGTACCAATCGAGACGAGTTGCTGCGAAACTCGACCAGCTAGTAGGATGTCAAGGTGTTACGAGCGCCTTTTACGAGCTGCCTGAGAGTAGTGCAGATCTATTCTGCAACGGAGCCCGGACCATCACGGGGGAAGTGTTTTTCGTTATTATTGAATTCCGTGTTTATATTGAATGAAATTAGTCAATTTTGGTGGCATTTTACAATTTTATTTAGTGAAAGTGCACTAATAAAATAACCGTGAAATGTCGTTAAATGAGCTGAGTAATTAGGCAACCGCTTTTATAAGACCCGGATATGACATTCCTTAATGGTTTTTGACTGCTTATTTAATTATTAAAACCTGATTTTTCTAAATTGGATAACTTGATTCAAATTTAGTATCTTCCATACTTAGTATCTGTGTTCGGTTCAGTAGTATTTCAATTTGACTTATGGTAGATGACTAATGCCAAAAACTGATGAAAAAAAGAACCTTATTGATTTAACACCTTTCCCATATTTTGTGGGTGAGCAAATTGTTCAGTCATCAATATTTAAATGAATTGGACTTTTTCCTAAAGCTTGCAACAAGGGCTGTCCCTCGCGAGACCTAACCGGTGCTTGGTGCTGCGTTCTGGTTACTGGGTATGTTGATTAAGAATAGTGGATCACCGCTCGACATTGGACGCCTTGCTTAATATAGTTCTTCGTCGGCAAGACCGGCCCCAATGGTGTAGTCTGGTGCTTTGTAAGTTTGTGTTGGAATTGAGACGGAGGCTCACGTTAGCAAACTCCCAACACAATGATCGAAGTACACGGCGGTACGTTGTAACGACAAAAACAAGAAAGGCGTTCGCTTCAAAATACTATATTACGATTTATTCCAAGCCCGCCTATATCTAAGAGAAGATGAAGACAGGAAGATTGTCTTAATGATGGAAGAAGAAAAACGCGGCAGAAGATTTTTGGGTTAAACTTAATCTAACTTATTCATAAACTTATACTTAAGTATCTTAAAATTTTAGTTGACATTATAGACTTTGTTAGATTGTATTACAGACTTTAATGTCAAGTTAAACACTATCGTATTCTAGTCTATGTTAATGAGATACTTTAGTTTTTTTATTATTTATAACACGTGAGCTTATTAATGACTAGCGGCCTGCCCCAGTTTTGCACAGTTATAAAACATACATTTAAACCTTCCACTTCAATCACTTTATCTATCTAAAAAAACACAACAAAATCCGTTGCGTAGTTTTAAAGATTGAGGCGTACAAAGGGTCATAGGGACAGAGAAATCGACTTTGTTTTATACTAAGTAGTGATGTTCTAATTAATGTAAGTAGGTTACGAATTGAAGACATTTTTTGCAGTTTTGTAGTGTGTGTTTAATATATCCTATTATTCATTATTGAAACCAAATGGAAGCTTTGAATAAATCACACAGTGCTATCAATTGCCGTACAAAATCACTTGCAATTAAGCGCATAATTAACACTAAATAGAGTTTAGTGTTACCTCTGTCAAAGCGTACATTACCGACCATTATCATGGCAAATATTACTGGGCTGTGAATTCTAATTGTATCGGAGCGAGATCCAATAATTATGTTAATAGCCAGACTTGATTCTTATAAAAAGGAGTTGAGTTTGATAAAATCCTTAAAATTCGATAACCGTAGAATTGTTTGTGTTAAGATTTCTTAGAATAAAATGAATACTTAAAATTTCAGATAGGAATTTCACATGGCACGAGGGACGGTATCTATGTAGTTCGGGACAGGTAGACATTTTAAAATAGCTAAAAGTTTTCAGAACATACTTAAAATGCAGAATATTTATTATAAAATCTATATATGTAAAACAAAGACGGATTTGTTACAACCCTTATAGCTCGAGATCTGTTGGACCAAGTTTTATGATTTTTGATTCGTTCAATTTGTCTCCTACCTGAATAGCAGAATTCATTTTAAAAACAATGAAAACTCGACGAAAACATAATTATTAAAGATGAATCATATATAAAAGATAGTTTTTAGTTACTTTTAACCGAGAAAAGGGCTAAGGGTACATTTTATGTCATACAACAGCGAGGAAACTAGAAAAAATAACATTTTAATTTTCCCCATACAAACTGAACGGGCGGAACGAAGTTGGCCGGAACAGCTAGTTTATTATTGTAGCTTTGATAGGTAACTGTAAGCAAAATTTACTTACGTGAATACGAGCAGGTTTAAGTATTTGTAACTGTTAAATTACCTGAATGTTATTACTGTTAAACTTCCTTTTCTTCAATTTTGTTATATTTATTTACCTGCACTTCATTTAATCGCACTGAATCTACCAATAACTGACGTTTTTTTGTCAACAATTAGTATATCATTTATATTTACAAAAGTTAAACATTTTTCTCGATCCCTGGGGATTTTATCAGCAGACCTTAACTTGGTTAAAATAGAACTACCACGGAAATACCTCTTTCAAACCAAAAAATCAATTTGTAAATTCGGTTTGGAAGTTATGCAAATAATCAAAAAACGTACCCTAAAATAAATGTAGGAGACGTCCACATAACGTTCTTTTTTTTTGATGTCAGTAAAAATTAAACCATATTTATCAAACGTTGTATAATTTTGTTAACGTTCCAAGGCTAGGCTCGTTGTAATAAGGATTAATATGTTGGTAAATTTCTGACAACGTACAACGTGATTTTAAATATTTTTGCAATAGGAAAGGGCGTAAAAAAATTAGGAAAATTCTTAAAAATTTTAAGAATAATGTTTATTAATTTATATTTAATGTTTACTAGACGACCAAGCGCTTTATATCGCTTTATATTGACAACTACTAACAGTCTTTATGATTTTGAACATTTGACTCTTTTTTTATCATTTTTCCCAGCAATTTTCTGATTTTTTTTTATCAGCACAACAAAAAAATAATTAGCAAAATAATTGGTCCACCCGTTCAGGCGTGATAACCACGCAAAATGGAGATTAAAATCATTTTTCTATATTATGTCAAAGTCAAAAAGATTACTTTATATATTGTATCAAAGTCAAAAAGATTCACACTATTTAAGGGCCATAAGTCACTGGGACGCCATTGCGACGTGGCCAGCGACGTTGCCATGGCTTGGTCTAGCGTTCCTGCATTGCCAAAGCGTCGCCATTCGGTCGCCTAGTGCGTCAGCCGTCATACATATCAATACGAACTAGTTGGCGACGTCACTGGCCACGTAGCCATGGCGTCTCGGTGAGTTATGGCCCTAATAGTCATACCGTTTTTGCTGTATTGAAATGCAAACGCTGAAAAACTTACAGTTATTTCATCATACAAACTTTAAGCTATAACTACGTAGGTTTGGCCGGTCATGTATCCCAAGCTATATAACCACGTTACCTATTTAGAGAGACATTATTTTCTGTGGCACTTTGACTGAAGATACTCTATCACTTTCTATAACCTTCACAGGTATATTGTGAGACAATATTGGGTAATATATGTATCACCTTACATAAAGAGAGAGTTGTTATATGTTTGATGTGTGTGGGTTTCTGTGTGTATATGTATGTGTGTGTGTGTGTGTGTGTGTGTTTATATGTGCATATACCTGTGTATGCGTGTTTTTCTGTGTCTATGGTATCATAACTTTTGCCCGGTGGATACACGTTCAAATCGCTCGGGTTTTTTCTAAGGGTGGTGTCTAGAGTTTCCGAACCCGGCGTGTTTGTAAAAGAACAGTAATGAAAAAAGTCGGGCAGATCTACATTTGACACTTGATACTTTCTGCATACTCCTTCAGGGGCTTGGCGTGAAGATATGTATGTATGTGTAAAATAAAAAATGAAAAATTAAATTTAAAAAAATATGCAATTTGATTATCTCGCCCTCAATACAAGCCTCAATGAGACCTTAAACCTTGGAATTGGAGAATATGTTTCATAAGAATATGGTAAATAAATAACAAATATAACATTATTTTTATTCAATACAAAGAAAATAAGCAATACGTATGGGGAACATAGGGTATCAAGTAATAAGCAGCAAAAATAAATATTACAATAACTTCTAATACATTTCCTTTATATGCGGGTAGTGTACATTATATTGAAGTTCTGTTTTCGCATTAAGATATTCGCGTCTTTTCGCCTTTGTAATACAGCGACGTGTCCTCCGGGAGCATTTCATTCCAGAGACTTGCTACGTTTAGATGGGTTTTATATTCTCAATCGAAATTCTACGGGAAACATCAACTTATTGAATTATTTTTATTTGAGACAATGAACAGACAGCTCTCCTGGTGGAAGGAAACTGTGGCTTATATAAAACGCTAACTGTTTGTTCCGGCATCGCTTGGATGGTAATTTTTTGATCATAAATTGAGATGTAAGCTATCCTATCTTTTAACTTGGATCAAATTGCATACGGTGTGCAAATTTGGTTGAAACCGGTTGAGTAGTTTAGGAGTCCATCGCAGACAAACAACGTGACAAGTAATTTATATATATTAGCTAGCATCCCTACACTGTTCAAGTCAGGTGTGCAAGTTTTCATATGCAAGTCTACCGTCCAGGACAGAAAACGAAAATGGTGAGTACTGACTCTACGGCAGCAAGACAAGGTAGTAAGCACAATCCAGATGTGCTACTGCATTCTCCCACCTAGTTACCCAACTAGTCCTGATTAGATAGTTTGCAATATTAGGTACTGTAAACTTTAAATTCACAAACATCCTATTAATATTATAAATGCGAAAGTTTGTAAGTATGGATGTATGGATGTTTGTTACTCTCTCACGCTCGAATGGCTGAACGGATTTGTCTGAAATTTGGAAGACAGATAGATTGTGACCTGGATTAACATATAGGCTATTTTTAATCCCGATCGCAAACCGGGTTTCTGTGAAAACGCGGGCGAAGCCGCAGGTAGCAGCTAGTTTAAAATAAATGTTTACACTAAATGGTAATCCCATACCGTCTTTTAAATAAACATAGATTAAAGTAATAGGTTAAATTGAGCTTACAGTCTTATTACACTGTGTTATTGGCTATAATGTCAACCTAACTTTCCTCTTACCTTAGTCCTTTTTTATTAAAGAATCATTTGAACATATTTTATAAAAAAAATTGACATTTCATGTACGTTGTATCCAACTTATATAATCTCCAAACAGCGTTGTTAGAGTGAAACCTAGTATTTTTTTTATGATATTGGAAGGCAAACAAGCAGGCGGATTTCCTGATGGTAAGAAATTCACGCCGCTTAGAAACACCAAAGTTGGTAATGGTGCGTTGCCAACCTGAGGCCGGGATGTTAGCCCTCGAGCAAAAGTAAGTTTACCGGCTACCTTACCCTCCAAACTGGAACACGCGGTAAGGCGGTGGTACCAATACGGGTGAGTCGCTGCGAAACTCTACCACCTAGTCAGATGTCACGGTGTTAGTGACGGTAGGCCTATGCTCGCCTTTCACGAGCTGCCTAGCAGGAAGGCAGATGGTCTATTCTGCAAAGGAGCCCGGACCAACACGGGGAAAAGTGTTATTAGTAGTATTTCTGATTGAGAATTTTACCTACAAAAGCAGTGAAAAAAAAAAGTTACAAAATGTATTTGTGGAAATTTGATTTTCGAAAAAAACAGTGACGAAGGTGGTGATTCTGTTGTTAACAAACTAAACTTATTTTAGATGCGCCAACTTTTTCGAATGAAACAAAACAAAAGATATAGAATATTTTAGACATAAGCTTAATCCGGACATGTCAAATTGTGATGTTTTTAATCAACTTTTCCGAGTGATAGATTAAACGTCCGTAGAAATGACATGTACAGACCTGACGTCACTTAAAGTGTTTTGTCTCTTTTTATTACTTTTGTTAAAAGGAGATAGCGATAACTTAGAATTAGTTCAGTGAGTGCAAAATTACCACCAACAACAAAATAATAAAAAAGGAATTGAATTATCGGAAAAATACAGCGGAATGACTTTTCAGGAAACACCAGTTTATTTCCGATCTTGACTATTGAACAAATAAGTTGCTGGTCCCGAGGGGAGTGGTGGTGTTTCCGAGACGAGTTCATATAGTTAAAAAAAAGTATCTTCACGCCCATATCCCCGAAGAGATAGGCAGAGGCACAACCAGGGCACCTACGTCTAGCCGAAGATGCTAAATCCCACAATGTGGTAGGGGGCAAGCCTATCGTCAACCGGGCACATATCCTATCCTGAGCAACATTTTTTTTATTAGAAAAACCCAATTTCCTTTTTGTTGCCCGACCCAGGATTCGAATCTGGGACCTCATGCAGCCAAGTCCAACAACTGAATCGCTAGACCACAAAGGCGATAAAAAAACTTATCGGATACCATGTGAAGCCAAGCTTCTATGTCTACAAGTTCTAACACTATAAATCATAACCTCAAGAATCATACACCTTAGTCCAACCACACGGATTGGTTGTTTTGCAACCTCTACAGTTTTTCATTACCCAAACTCAAATTATAAGGGCTCAAATGATGACAGAGATTTCATTAAAACTCTTATTTTCTAATCGCCTCTGTGGCCTAGCGGTCTGGGTGTTGGACTTGACTGCATGAGGTCCCGGGTTCGAATCCCGGGTCGGCCAACAAAAAGAAAATTGGATTTTTCCAATTTTCTAATGAAAAAAAATAAATATTGGTCGGGATTGGAAATGTGCCCGATTGGCGATAGGCTTGCCTCCTATCACATTGTGGGACTTAGTATCTTCGGCTAGTCTTGGGTGCCATTGTTGTACCTATGCCTACCTCTTCGGGGATATGGGTGTGAAGATACTTTCTTATTTTCTAATTTGTAGAGTAAAAGTAGAACCTAGAATATAAGAAACCGGCGTATTTGTAATGAATGTGGGGGAAGCTAGGCAGGTTTGCAAAGGTTGTGACATTTGGCACTTTGCTTAGCTCGTAAATGACTTGGCGTGAAGATATGTATATGTATGTGTGTAAAGGTTCCAAGTTTATTAATTATTTTGTTGTTTGTGAACTGTGTATTAAATTTTAGTTTTCTACAACTTCAGAACCCACCCTGTAAGTTTTTATGATCATTAGAGAGTCAGTAACGAAATAGGGGGTTTTTAATATTAATAATATCTAAAGTATACAAGCTATACGGTTTAGCATAACAAATATTTAGACGCCTGTTTATCTAAAAGTTTGAAATTAATACCTAACCAATAACATTTTACATGTGAATGATATGTCAACATGATTGAAAATTCAATTTTAGACACTACTAACTGACCCGGCAGACTTTGTTCTGCTATATTTTTAATGTGATTTTAGTTAAAAAATGGCGGATTCGCATTTATTATTTAGGAGTGTAAAAAAAGATGTGGGCCAATTCTCAGACCTACTCAATGTGCTCACAAAATTTCATGAGAATCGGTCAAACCGTTTCGGAGGAGTACGGTAACTAACATTGTGACACGTAAATTTTAAATGTAATACACATATTCAACGATTGTTAATTTTTTTAAAGTAAATATATATAGTAAATTTTTTTTAAAGTTAATATGTATAAAGAATTCTGTCATGAAAATGTATTTTACATTTTGGCCTTACCGAAACCTATATTGTAAGAGTTCAAAAATTGACGAAGCGCTTCGAGAAATTATAGGTGGGTAGTGCTCTGGGATTCGTTTTACTAATCTTAGCTGATGTTTCCCGCGGATACGCCCGCGTGTCAGAGATATTTAGCTCTGTCCTGAGATCATAAATAGCTTAAATCAGAATATACGCTATTTTTATTCCTTTACAGAATAGCCCTCACTATTAGCGATCAGCGAACAAGTGCACTTATCTCCTGATGATAAGAGGCAATCGTGGTCTTCAGACATCATAGATATTATAGGTATCTTACTGTCCTTTGGCCGGAATATTAGGCCAATCATGAAAGTCTAACAGCTACCAAATCCTGTGGACCTTAGCACAAACAATGTCATTATGGCGGTATAGGCAAGGCAGTCGTTACCCGGACTACCCGGTCGTTACTAATAGTTGTGTAATGCAACTTACACATCTATTAGTAGCCTTGTTAATAATCCATTTAACTTGTAATCGAAGATAATAATGAAGATAGATGGTCTATTCTACTTAGCGGGCTCAGACCAACATAGAAGATCACACAAACGGTATACTATTACATTACTTTATTACGACGTAAAATTAAAATAAGAATAAAAAAACCACAAGGAAACCCTAAACACAAAACATCTCAGATCTCAATAAAAATATAATTTTCAGGAAATACAATTTCGTCCAATTCCGTTAATGGAATGCAAAATTTGCTCTAACAAAAAATATTTTGCTTAGCCGTTACTTTATTTTATTATTTTAAGGGCTGTAAAGAGGCCATGGATGCTTCATCTTGCTTAATTACAACGTGGCCTTACGAAGGCTCACTCCAGTTTATTCTAATTATGCCAAAAACAAAATTCGACAAAGAAATGAATTAATTTAAACCTTGAATTAAAATTTATTAATTGCGTAGTTATCATTTAACTGTTGTGTATTTTTTAAATATTTTATTATAATTATTTAGTTTTAACAGCAACAGGAATAGACTTGCACAGTTGGCTACAGGAGAGAGGCTCAGCTATTACATCTATGGTGTAAATAGACTAAGGACGTCACTTGCCACTAGGAGAGCCATTCAGTTGTTCTTTGTAAAAAATAATTTTCATAATAGAAACGAATACATGTTACTTATGATTATTACATTGCATAACTCTGTGCTTATTTTAATGTTACTTTATGGAAAGGAGTTGGGCTTATCACAAGAAGCATGAAAGTAGAAGAAATGCGGTCGAATGACAGGGCTACGGAAAACCTGTGGTGCTACGCTCACTAACCGCATTTGTAACAATTAGAACAAGGGGATTAAAAAAGCAATTGTGTAAAAATGAGAAAGGGCATGCTTCGTTAGTTCGGTCACGTGGAAAGATAGACAGATTAAATATTGACAAAGCAAATATACAATGCGAATGTGAATAAATGTAGGTACCCGGGGAGACCTAGGTTGACATTCCACGATTAAATCACTCGGATTTTATCGGAGCATGATGTCAAGAGTCTCTGAAACGGGCGTGTTTGTGTGAAAAGAGTAATGAAGGTCAAGGATCGTGACATTTGGCACTCTCTATTCTCTGTCTACCCCGTAAGAGAATTGGCAGGAAGTTGATTAAGTTGTAATTATGTATATCAAATTAAGCTTCTTGCATAAGTAAGCTTAGCTGCCCTTTATTCTAAAGTGGAGAATAATTATTTCCCCGTGTTTGTCTGGGCTTCTTTGCAGAATAGACCATCTGCCTTCCTGTGCCAGGCAACTCGTAAAAGGCTAGCATAGGCTTACCGTCACTAACACCGTGACACCTGACTAAGTAGTAGAGTCTTGCAGCGACTAGCTCGGATTGGTACCACGGCCTTCCCTACCCCTGTCGCCATAATGTCAGCGCTTGCTGCTGACATTATGGCGACGTAAAGTAGCCGGTAAACTAACTTTTGCTCAGAGGCTTAAAATCCCGGCCTAAGGATAGCAACGTACCATTACCAACTTTGGTGTCTCTAGGCGGCGTGAATTTCTTACAATCCGGAAATCCGTCTGCTTGTTTGCCTTCCAATACCATAAAAAAGCAGAAGTTGTAAAACGTTATTATCATTTTAGGCTAGTAATTGCAAGATTACACTAATTGTGATTAACTGATTGACATAAATCATTAATTTAATATTCCGTTAATAAGTGTCATTCATCACATCCCAAGAACAAAACTGAAATCAAACCTCTTTGCCACAGGTTTCATGGATGAGGAAAAGAGATCTTCACATCCTGACGTCCCATATATTCACATACACGGGGGACGCAAGGTTCAGTGTCCTTCACCCGGAGCCGTCGGACGACTGGGACCTGAAGATAGACTACGTGCAGCCCAGAGATGCCGGCGTCTACGAGTGCCAGATTAACACTGAACCCAAAATCAACATGGCCGTCATGTTGAGCGTGGAAGGTGATTGGCTATTACACACTTATATAATTTTTGTAGGCATTGCACCCACAAATTAAGACGATAGTGATAATTAGTAGTCATTGGTGGTAATTTTGTTTCGCTGTCATTAAACTAATTTGAAGTTATCGCTATCTTCTTTCATACATCTTATTTCAACAGCAATAGAAAGGGACAAAACGCGATTAGTTTGTATATTTATATTACATTTTCACAGACTTTTAATCTATTTTTTTATCAAAAACGTTATGAGTTGACATGTTCGAACTAATCTGACTTGAACTAATAACTAAAATGTTCCCTCCCCTTTTCTTTTTGTTTCTTTGCTAAAATATAGTAAACACTTAAATAATTTTAGTTAATGTTTAGTAGAATCAACTTCTAAAGGGATGAGCTGTTTTAAAATTGCAGAAATGTTAAAAGAATAGTGGGCAATTTCGTAATCCTTAAAAATGTATACTGTACCTGCAAAGACGTAGGCAAGCTTCGTTAGTATCTTCATCTAGTCGTGGGTGCCCTGGTTGTGCGTCTGCCTCTGCCTTTTCGAGGATATGGCCGTAAAGATACTTACTTACTTACTGACTTATCTTTATTCCACCCCTTAGAAGATGTGACATCAACCATCTGAATAAAAGCAATTAACGGCGTAGGGTCAAATGTGTATTAGAACTTTTCTAACGTAAATCGGTGTTGCTTTGATTGTTAATGAGGGCATATAATAATAAGGCAAGGCACCCTGTTTGGTTTGATTATTGCCTTTTTAATCTCTAAGATTAGCGACTAAGATTGGAGAAACTTAATTGGAGGAGCCCGGACCAACACCTCCGTGTTGGTCCGGGCTCCTTTGTAGAATAGACCATCTGCCTTCCTTGCCAGGCAGCTCGTAAAAGGCGAGCATAGGCTCACCGTCACTAACACCGTGACATCTGACTAGGTGGTAGAGTTTAGCAGCGACTCGTCCGGATTGGTACCACCGCCTTACCTATTCCTGCCGCCATAACGTCATGACGTATTCTGATTCGAAGGGTAAGGTAGCCGGTAAACTTACTTTTGCTCGAGGCTTAACATCCTGGCCTCAGGTTGGCAACGCACCATTACCACCTTTGGTGTCTCTAGGCGGCGTAAATTTCTTAACATCAGGAAATCCGTCTGCTTATTTGTCTACCAATATCATTAAAAAAAAATCAAGTTCACGGCTGTCCTGGCGGTCAGAGACAACCGCGGACTATAGGAACTATTGATTTTACATGTGCATCGCTGTCCTGTGGCCGGAATGAAAGGATTATTGTGAAAGTCTGACAGTTAAACTACTCTCTGGAGTCTAGACTGAAATTTGACAGTATTGTTATGGCGACAGGAACAGGTAAGGCTTTGAATCACTACATGAACAAGGTTCGGCACAACACTCTATCATTAGTAATATCCCAGACTACATTAATGTTCATTTTACCCACGCCATGGCCGCCGCATTAACATAATCGATTAAATGTTTTTGTATAACCCACTCAATATAAACATCAAATGAACTGGCAATAAATTTAAATAAAAAAACTTTTTTAGAACAAGTTTTTATTTAAATGCTCTAAAAAGAAAAAAATAATATTTTCTCTTAAAAAATATTAAATATGAACTTACAACCTCATTATACACAACTTATATGATCATAAAAGCTTGTTGCGATGATCAATGTTTAATTAAATTGAATGGTCCGCCATATTGGATTTAGAATGACGTCACATTAGTTTTCCAAGCGCTCTCAACGAGCCCTTTCATTTGATACCAGTATTGTTAAAGTGCATTTGAAAATAACTATTCCGCCATTTTGAATGATCCGCCATATTGGATTTATAATGACGTTACGTATTTTATCGTACATTGTCATCCAAACTAAACGTGTATACAAAATTATAGCTCAATCGGTTGAAGATATCTGCTTCAAACTTGAGTTCAAAGATTCCACCCGAACTAACATACATACAATAAAAGCTTTTAAAAAAAAAGATGCAATAAATCGTACCAAAAAATCAATTATATTAAAATCTTGTGTTAAAAGCATCCGTGTAGACTTTCATAATGTCTATAATATATATTAGCTGTTTCACACAGCTTCACCTGCGTAACTTGGCTTCAACTGCACCGATTTTGATGAAACAAAGCCCATGTCATTCCGGGATAATGTTGCATTTTAAAGGTGAAAGAATTTTTGAAATCGGTTCAGTAGTTTCGGAGCCTATTCATTTCAAACTAACAAACAAAAAATCAAACCTTTCCTGCTTATAATATTAGTACAGATGAGACTTTCTGTCTGTCTTTTTATCTGTGACGCTTTATCAGCAAAAACGCCTGTATATAATTATCGCCTCTGTGGTCTAGCGGTCCAAGTGTTGGACTTGGCTACATGAGGTCCGGGGTTCGATTCCTGGGTCGGGCAGTAAAAAGAAAAATGGTTTTTCCAATGTACCAATAAAAAAAAATTTGCTCGGGATTGGATATGTGTACCCAGTTGGCGAAAAGCTTGCTACTATCACTTTAAGGGACTTAGTGTCTTTGTCTAGTCGTGGGTGCCCTGGTTTTGCTTCTGACTACTTCTTCGGGGATATGGGCGTAAAGATACTTAATATATAATTTCATATGCGTGTACAAAAGTAGCCTGCGTTTAAACTTGGCTCTCTAAGAGAGCCAAGTTTAAACGCAGGCTACTTTTCTTACAAATCAACCCCTAAAAGCAATCAGAATTTGTGAAATCCTGTTCTACGGGCTGTTAAACAGTTGATTTTATACAAAATTTTAACGGAGTAAAACTGCAAAGAAAAGAAAAAAGAATTCAGTGAGTAATTAGACAAAAAATGGGCATTTTCTTATAATTACCTGAGATACCATAATCAGACCCAGAGGTGGTGGAAACAGGACCACCTCGAAAGTGCATTCTTTCGAATCAAACAACAATTTTTAAAATCTGTTTAGAAATGATGGAGAAATCGATCATGCGTAACAAAAATTATGAATCGCTTCGTGATATTTCTTTTGTCGGATTTTTTATAGTTTATGATGCCGAGGTGGTGCCACATAAACTTTATCAACATCCCACTAGTGGTTTTGAGTTACACTTAGTAATAATGCATATTTTTTCGTCGCTGCGAAACTCTACCACCTAGTCAGATGTCACGGTGTTAGTGACGGTAAGCCTGTGCTTGCCTTTAACGAGCTGCCTGGCAGGGCAGATTGTCTACTCTGCAAAGGAGCCCGAACCAACATGAGGGGGGTACTTTATGTTGACGATGTATGTATGCCCCATTATAATTTTATTATAAAATTGTATTAATGATTACATGATAAAATTAATATGGAACAGACTTACTAGACGTTGGAATCTTAGCCTATCTTTCTAAAAACAATCATCAAAATGGGTTTGTTGTAGGCTTGTTATCGTGTAAAAATAAAAAAAACGTAAAGTCGAATTGAGAAACTCCTCATTTTGTAAAGTCGGTTAAAAAAATCTAGGAGTCGAACACCTCCTCCTATTTTCAAAGTTGGTAAATTAACTCCCGTATCATGGTAAATGGGCGTAACTTTGTACAAGGTTACCCCTTTAACATGTACAAGGTTACCCATTTGCCATAATACGAAAATAAAAATATATTTAGTAATATGTAAGAGAAAATTGTACATGTTTGGCGTCAGACCAATGCAACAACATATAGCTGAGAAAAATGGGTTCCACTTTGTATTGGAGCATTAGAGCACACTCCTAATATAGGGTAGATGGATGGGGGATTACGTATTCCTGAAATCTTATTAGGGGCAACTTTGTGAATTATGTGCGTGTATTAAACATCATTTTTCAACGGTTTACGAGTTTTTCAGAATATACTAACTAATATGAATGTGATTACATTTGTATATGATCTGTTTTTTTATTTTATTAAATCTGGCATTAATTTGCGGAAATCCATTATAACATGTTCGGATTACAAAATGACTGAATTATTTTTAATAGATTTTAGTAGGGAAATAGATTTAATCTTGGATTTTTTTTTTATCTCAACGCGGTGTTGTGGTAGTCATTTAATGCGGGAGCGAAGTCGTAGGCAACGGCTAGATCAAAACACAAAATTATATATTTACCTCCATACTAACGTGATGAAAGTCTATCAAGCTGTTATGGTTAGCGCTGAACTGGTTTTGTTAGCAGAAAAGTTTTTCGGAGTCTTAAGAAGAAGCTTATTTTATTTTGATTGTCATTGCAGAGTGAAAGAATACGTGAACCAAATAAACAATGAAACAAGACAAATGTACCGATGAGATTTTACAGATATATATATCGCCTCTGTGGTCTAGCGGTTCAGTTGTTGGACTTGACTGCGTGAGGTCCCGAGTTCGAATCCCGGGTCGGGCAATAAAAAGAAAATTGGATTTTTCCAATTTTGCCACCTATCACATTGTGAGACTTAGTGTCTTCGGCTAGTCGTGGGTGCCCTGGTTGTGCCTCTGCCTACATCTTCGGGGATATGGGTTTGAAGATACTTTCTTACTTACTTATATATATCTATACATATGGCTTCAACTCTCGGTCCTACTGCTGATCCCACTTCGGAGTTATCTCTGTTGTATGTCCCTGAGCACACCTCAGGGATACTTCCGAATCATGATTATTAATAAAATAATTATCAAATAAACATATAATTGACGAAAAAGAAAGACATATCCATTACACAATCCGAACTCAAGAACAGATTAATCGATTTCACACAAAATTTACTGGGTAGATTGATAGCTTAGAACCAGAAGACGGACATAGAATATTTTTTATCCTTTTTGAATGTGAAGAAACTAGGCAAAACAACATTTCATTTTTTCTTATACAAACAAAGTTCGCCGGAGCAGCTAGTTTTATATATAAATATCAACATAAGTTGGTATATTCCTGGACAAGTTACACAAATCGAATCTAACCCCAAAATAATTAAATTTAAATGCTTGTCTTATGGGTGTTAGTCAACGATTCTAGTACTTAGAAATACTTAAATACTAGAATAAATTAAATAAACTCCCAGACTCCCCTCCGTCGGGAATCAAACCCAGGCCTCGCGGTTGTTCAGTCTAGTCATTGGTGTCCGCTAGATCCTCGACTAAAGAGGTGATCAATATACATGATTTATTCATGCTCGTCTCATTTTGAACACACCTAAAAAAAGAAGGTTTCTCAATTCGTCTGTATGTTTTTTGATTTAAAAGGTAACTCTTTTTTTAAAAGGTAAATAATATTTTTTCCTGTGTTGGTCCGGGCTCTTTCGCAGAATAGACCATTTGCCTTCCTACGAGGCAGCTCGTAAAAGGCGAGCATAGGCTTAACGTTACTAACACCGTGCCATCCTACTGGGTGCTAGAGTTTTGCAGCGACTCATCCGGAATGGTACCACCGTCTCACCTACTCCTGCCGCCATAACGTTCAACGTTTGTCGTTGACGAGTTCCGGTTCGGAAGGCAAGGTAGCCGGTAAACTTACTTTTGCTCGTGGCCTAGCATCCCGACCTCAGGTTGGCAGCGCACCATTACCACCTTTGGTGTCTCTAGGTGGCGTGAATTTTTTACCATCAGGAAATCCGTCTGCTTGTTTGCCTTCCATTATCATAAAAAAAAGATGGATCCGTATATTTTGAAGATCTGAAAAGTGGTTTTTGTGTATTAATATGGATTTTATCTATACTAATATTATGAAGAAGAAAGTTTTGATTTTTTATTTGTTTCTTTGAAATGAATAGGCTTCAAAACTACTGGACCGATTTTAAAAATTCTTTCACTTTTAAAATGCCACATTATCCCTGAGTGACGTAGGCTTTGTTTCATCAAAATCGGTGCAATAGAAGCCAAGTTACACAATCGAAGCTGCATGAAACTGCTAACGTATTGTTGTTGCTTGATAAACTTAAAAGGGTCAAAGTAATATGGAACATTATTAGTAGATCCATGTCTATTTTTTAAAGTATAGCATTTTATTATCAAAAAATTCGTATCTTACCTTCATTAACATGATTTACCAAAACACCCTTTAAAAGGTTAAAGTAATATTAAATGTAATATTCATTTTATCCAGCGAAGCCGTTAAGGGAACCCCGCCGATAATTTTATATTATTATAGCCAGTTTGTAGGTTATTATGATGTGCCTAATACCTACAGTGTATTCAGGACACGGGGGTCTATTTCAATATAATAATTAAGGGCAGTATACTGTAAAAACCGACTTCAAATATTTCATTGGGTATCACGTGGTGATTTGGTAATTCTTTTTTCGAAAGATAGCAAATGTATCTTCACGCCCATATCCCCGAAGAGATAGGCAGATGCACAACCATGGCACCCACGACTAGCTGAAGATATTAAGTCCCACAATGTGATAGGTGGCAAGCTTATCACCAACCGGGCACATATATATCCCGAGCAACATTTTTTTGTAGTAGAAAATTGGAAAAATTGAATTTTCTTTTGCTGCTTGACCTGGGAATCGAACCCTGGACCTCGTACAGTCAAGTCCAACACCTGAAATGCTAGACCACAGAGGCGATATTTTTTTAGCAAATGTTTCCGAAATCCCACATAAAGTTTGCCAATATTCTTTTAATAGTTTTCGTGTTACACTTAACAATGCATACAGTTTTCACTTATCTTAATGACTTCGTCATTGATAAGTAGAAAATGGATGCACTATCTGATATAACTTTAAAATTTTCCCCGTGTTGCTCCGGACTCCTTTTCACAATAGACAATCTCTCTTTCTGCTAGGCAACTTGTAAAAGGTGAACATAGGCTTTCCGTTACTAAAACTGTGACATCTGACTAGGTGGCAGTTTTGCAATGACTCGTCCGGATTGGCACCACCGGTCTATCTATTCCTTTGGTGTCTCTAGGCGACGTGAATTTCGTACCATTAGGAAATCCCTCTGCTTGTTTGCCTTCCAATATCATAAAAAATAACTCAAAAACCACTAGTCGGATCATAATAAAACTAATATGGGACCACTTCGAAATCATAACCTATATTTCTAAAAACTGACGAGGTGATTATTGGCGAGGGGATATTTGGCGAGGAATCACATAACAAACATACAAAGAACTAGGTGGTAGAGTTTCGCAGCGACTCGCCCGGATTGGTGCCACCGCCTTACCTATTTCTGCCGCCATACCGTCACGACGTGTTCCGGTTCGGAGGGTAAGGTAGCCGGTAAACTTACTTTTGCTCTTTTGCTCGAAGCCTAACATCCGGACCTCAGGTTGACAACGCACCATTACCATCTTTGGTGTCTCTAGGAGGCGTGAATTTCTTACCATCAATAAATCCGTCTGCTTGTTTGTCTTCCTATAACATAAAAAAAAAGAAAACGTAAAATCGAAATGAAGACCTTTTTCTTTTTCGGAGTCGGTTAAAATAGATAATACTTTTCTCAAAAGATTAGAAGGTAAAACACACAGAAGATTGCCTACCAAAGATGGTAACATTGAGTTGGAAGCCCTTAAACAGGGCTGATATGTACCTCTTGCGTAAAAAAATTACAGCACGCAGCAGTTTTTAGCAAGGCAGTGGCGATCATTGATATGAAACAGTATGAAAACTCACACCACATCATCCGCCCTTAGCATCAGCACGTACAAATATGAAACAGTATGAAAACTCACACCACATCATCCGCCCTTAGCATCAGCACGTACAAATATGAAACAGTATTAAAACTCACACCACATCATCCGCCCTTAGCATCAGCACGTACAAATATGAAACAGTATGAAAACTATCAACGATTATTCGAAAGGGTACACCTCACAAACATGCGCATCGTCGAGGCCTTAAAGTGGTGCTTCAATAGCGAGTGCTCCGTGAAGACGAGTATCATATTTGTATTAAAAATATTACGTGAGTGTTCGTCTTTTGCTGGGATTAACTGGCGCCATGGGATTACCTACTTTTGTTATTTGTAAACTGCGTAGTTATTGTAATTTGATTAACAAAAAAATATAACATGACAGCCCCATTGCTGAAATGGGGTGTAGGTAAGGTTTTTATTAAAAGTAAAAAAAAACAAGTAAGTATCTTCACGCCCATATCCCCGAAGAGGTAGGCAGAGGCACAACATATTCACACATTCGGTGCCCACGACTAGTCGAAGACACTAAGTCCCACAATGTAATAAGTGGCAAGCCTACCCGAAAACAGGGAACATATCCAATCCCGAGCAACGTTTTTATATTAGAAAAGTTGGAAAAACTAAATTTTCTTTTTGTTGCCCGACCCGAGAATCGAGCCCGGGATTTCATGTAGCTAAATCCAACAGTTGAACAGCTAGATTACAGAGGCGCTTAGGTTTTTATTAACAAGGCTTAGTTTTCATACTGTTTCATATTTGTACGTGCTGATGCTAAGGTGGCAGGAACACATATTATCTTATTGACCCTTAACCCTTGGAGTTCTTTTGCCTATGTTTGTTAATAAGATGGGTAAAGTTCATTAGAGCATTAGGTACTTGTTATCCGCTTAGTACTTATTATTAACTTTTTATTGGACACAACCGAAATAAACAAAAAACAAAAAAGGGTGAGCTTAACTCTAATCTAAAAAAAATTAACCTAGT
>NJDC01002135.1:119606-130975 GCA_002245475.1 Calephelis virginiensis | reverse complement strand
ACATAGACGTACTAAATACGAGTATATACCTACACAAAATATTCGAATTAAAATGTTATTCTAATTTACGTAACGAGGATTTAATCCCTATGCCGGTAAATTAAAATTATATCAATTAATCCATTAACATTGTCTGTCTGTTGTGCTTTCATGCCTAAAAAGCTAGACCGATTATGATGACATTCGATATTTGATTAACGACCCAAGTTCAAAAGGTAACTTATATTTTCAAAAATCTACCCCTAATGGACCAAAATGAAGATTTGTATTACAATGTTCTCCCTGCTGAGGTAGTCGGAGGAAATAACTAGTTTGAAATAATTTTAGGTAGTGCAAGAGAACGTCGTTATGTTTAACACTATCACCGTGATCTGCCAAGGAGACTTTAATACCGCCTTACTTATTCCTATAGTCAGGATGTCAATGAACTCTCGTGTTGTGTTTCGGTTTCAACGGGTGAGGCAGGTGGAAATAATTATGCAAGTTGCATAACACCGTAGTCTTAGGTTGGCAATGCACCAGGTCCACCTGTTTTGTGTATAAGGGAACCATTTTTAATATAACTTAAACTGACCTCATGTTTGCCTTCTTTTCCGTACAAAAAAGTATATTTTAAAGTTTGATATCGCTCAAAATATATACATCGTCATAATATATCAAAGCACTCACGTTTGGCCCAAGATACTGAGCCCTACATTGATATAGGTGGCTAAATTATCGTCAACCGGGCACTTATCCAGTCTTGGCCAACACTGTTTTTTGAAAAAATTGAAAAATCACTTTTTTTGCTCGACCGAGGAATCGAATTCTGGACCTTACACCAACACCGTATTGACTAGAACTAAGAAATGAATACTAGAAATGAGCATGGTTTTACATATTTCCCAAAGAGTGCATGTTTTACCCATATTTCCAAACAACATTTCCTTTTTATTTTGCATTTGGTCAAATATTAAATTACATGTAAAAATCGTGTAAAAGTTTACAAGTCTCGCATAGCAATCAAGAAAATACAGCACTATTTTTCCCGTTTGTAATACGATACTCATTTATCAGCGCGTTCCACTACTGAAATATATCAAGCAAGCCTCTCAAATTCAGCTTCAGCCAATTACAGCGCTTGTTATGCTGAAAAATGCCGGCCGATAGCTAAATGTTCATATATTTCATACGGTACAGTAAATTATGCTTTATCCCTGTTTTTCCAGACACTAAAGTCACTTTTGTCGATTATGTACGTCAACATGAAACATGGGGTGTTTTAAAATTCCGGTGTGAAACGTGGAAATTTTAAATCATCCTTAGACATAAGTCCAAAAGCGTTTATTTGTTAAAAAGATATAAGCAAAAAATACGTAAGTAATTAGAAAGCTTATATTTAAAATATCAAAAAATGTGGGCCTGCACATCGCCACGAAACAAATACACCAATTTTGAACGGATTTTTATTGTTTAATTATTTCTATAAATGCTTATTTTAAGAAATCATGTTGAAGGTAAGTAAAATGTATTATAATTATGTTTGTCCTGTATCTGTAAGCCCATATTCCGAAGAAGTAGGTAGAAGAACAACCACCCACGAGCAGGCAGACACTAAGTCCCACAATGTGATAAGTGTCAAACCTATCGCCAATCGGGCACATATCTAATCCCAAGCTACATTTTTTTAATAGGAAATTGGAAAAACTAAATTTTCTTTTTGTTGCCTGACCCGGCAATTGAACTCGAGACCTCATAAAGTCAAGTCCGACACCCGGGCCGCAAGACCACAATGGCGATTGTTTAGTGATTTCTGTAAATGCTTATTTTAAGGAACCATGCTAAAGAAAAGTAAAAGGTATTAGGTATGAATACATACCTTTGTAGTGTGTTTTTTTCTAGAACTGAAAGACAAAATGTAGTTTAAAAATTAAGAAGTCAGTATCCACACGTTGAACCCCTACGGCTGGTATATTTATTAATAATTTTTTTATAAGGTTTCCTAAATATAACGAAAGTATTAAAAATGGGACTAGGGTGATAAAAAAAAGCTCTTTTTAAATTTTAAAATGCAGATACAGCAGAAAACGTATAGTATTCTCACGGGAAATGCCCAGTTGCTTGGATTTGTAATTCTTAGGATAACTTCACATACAATAATTTTACCTAATATTTCCTTATTAAATTGTTCTTATATTCTTTATCGTCGTTTTAATATCTAGAGATCCGTGTTCTTTTTCGTCGTTTTAAGAGAAAAATACATTTAAATTAACACTAAAAATATAATTGATATTAAGAAATCTTAAGCCCCGTGCTACCTATAACTTGCTAACTACGTGCATACACTCACAGTACATACTCGATCTCATTTTTTTTTGCGAAGGAAATAATTTAGGTCTGGTATTTCCTAGATCGCATCAGTGTAGTATTTAAAAAAGTAAATAAGGTCTGGTTGTTCTAAGATCTCATCAACAATTAAATTGGTTTCCGTATAGGTGGTTGTAATAAAATTGAAACCAAAGGACAAAGCGATAGTATAGGCTTTACCAATTAATTTCCGCTACCGATTGAGTATCTTAGTCCCAAAGTTTCACAGACGCGATAATGAGGACTAGTATAAGAGGCTCTCTGACGGGAGATGAATAGAGTGAATGTTAGTGTATATTTACAAGGGATAATTAATTGCAAATGCTTGTTGTAAAGTGATAAAGGATTTAATTTATTGTGTACTTTTTTACGTATTAACGATTTTACGCTTAAGGTATGTCGATAATTGTGTTTTTATAGTGAAAACTTCTTTAACAGCGTAGTGGATTTTTTAATGGGTAATTTTAAAATGCTCGCTAGTTACGAGTTAAATGGTATCTATAAATTAAAATAATTAATATGAGTATTAATAGGAAAAATAGCAAAATGTCTATACATTTCAAAGAAAGAAAAAAATTCGCCCCTGATAGGATTTAAAATTGCACCCTTTCGTCTCAAGCCCACGAATGCTCTAACCATTTGCGCTACTGAGGATTCAAGTACCATGGCGAAACTTTTAATTCCTTTCCTTACCGTTAAAGGGTAGTTATGTCCAATAGAAACACAGTTTTGAGTACCTGTTAAATGACAACTCAGTAGCAGAAATGGTTCGTTGGCTTGAGACGAAATGTTACAGGTTCAAATACTGTCTGAGGCCAAATTCTTTTTTACTTTAAATTCTTCTTTAAAATTAAACCCATTCACAGGCCAAGTGCTAAAATAAAAATACCTTGACAGGACATCTAATAAGCACATAATATACCTCTTGATGGTTAGAGATAATAGTGGCCCATAGAGATCATAGATGTTTTAGATGCGCTCTTGTAGTGTGGCTGGGGTACCAACCCTCTGGACCAGAACAAGACAGTGCCAAATACTGTAGTTATGGCATCGTTAACCTCTTATTAAAGTCGGATAAAAATAGGAAAATATTCTGTTCCTATCCTATCTAATCCTATTTGTAATTCCAGATGAGTCCCACACCCCCGCGCCTCAGCCACCGGTCCGATCCCCAGGTACTTTCCTACTTATTTTGTTCACTCGTTCATTCACAATTAGTTGATGCTTTCGCTTATGCCCTATAGAACGTAGTAGTATGAAGCTTTGTGTCAAGTCAGGTCTTTATATTGATCATTCAAAAGTACAGTCGGAGTAAAAAGTGTTAATTCAAAGTGGACTTACTTTGTATTCAAAGTAGGGCCAGATCCTTTTTAACCTACAAGAGTACAATTTATATTAGTTTGTATCCTTCCTGTCCGGTCAAGATATCATTTTTTTAGTCTATTTCTAAAAACTACTATACTATAATATTACATAGCATTTGGCTATATTCACAGATATTGAAATAAATTGAGTACTTCTTTTAATTTTGAAAACCGGAAATATAATGCGCTTATCTAATTAACTGAAACAACATTAGCAATCGTGACATCATGTTATGAAAAAGTGATATTTTTTGTAAAAATTATATACTTATTTGTATGATCTTGCCACCATAATTTCATTGTAGTTGATACAAGACTAATTTTTGACTAGTTGAAAACGCACGTTCGTTCTTTTTTAGTCTTTAAGCGATTTAACTTTTGTACTGTATAAAAAAATAAACTAAAATTTAACCATTTTGCGCTTGACTGTACACACTTCAACAAAAATTATAAAATTTTATCCCTATTCAGATTTCCAATCGACATATTCGAGTATAGATGCTTCACGCTTGACTGAGATATCTCAAAGGAAACTCAGTCATGTTATGTGTATTTGGTGATGCATAAGACCCATTTTCCTTTGTTGCAGCTGCGGCAGCTACGATCTGGGGCTCTCAGGATGTATACGTGAAGAAAGGCAGTACGATATCCTTGACGTGCTCAGTGAATGTACACTCATCACCACCTTCTAGTGCTTCGGTTTTATGGTAATACATTTGTAATACAGTTTTCTAATAAAGACTAGCTTTGGTGGGTTTTAACATTTTAAACAATGGTAGGGTATTTAATTATGGTCTTTAACTCTTGTGTATCTGTCTGTACCCAGACCGCGCTTCACGTCAATTCTACTAAACGATCTTAATGAAATTTGACTGTTATTTTGTGTTTCAAGTAAGGTTACAGGCCACTTTATTAACATTTTTTTTTCACAAAATAGGCTTATGTGGGAGAGTGGCAAAAGTATAAATGTAAGTTCTAAAGCACAACTTACATTTATACTTTACGTTAAAGTGTAGCCCGATTTAATTAATACAATCACTTAGTCTACAGTCTAGTCTACTTTGAGCTGTCATTTAATAATCTCTACTAAACAATGCGAAAATAAGAGATTGAATTAAGAGCGAAAGTAATTGTAATATCCCTTCAGAGCATGTTTGTTACTACTGCCCTCTTTCAATTTACGAGTGGGTGAACTATTGTCTCTATTTAAGAAAATATCTATGATTTTCGAAAGTCATTCTTAAGACAAATCAAAGCCTTTCATAGTGCAAGTTAGATTCTTTCGTATCTATTATACATAAAAAGTCTAAGACTAAGTCCCAAAATGTGATAGGTGGCAAGCCTATCGCCAACCGGGCACATACCCAATCCCGAGCAACATTTTTTTTGTTAGAAAATTGGAAAACTACATTTTCTTACTGTTGCCCGACCCGGGAATCGAACCTGGGACCTCATGAAGTCAAGTCCAACACCTGGTCCGCTATTACATATTTTTCTTATAATAGGGACTATACATTCATCTCCATGTAATTTCGATAAGTGGCATCTATAAGAACCCAGCACTTCAATCTAGGTTAGATATAATAACTAAAAATTAATTGACTGGCGATGAATAAATGTTGAAAGTTTTAATAAAGTGTTTATTAGTTATGAATCCCAATAAAGCTTTTCCTTAAATATTTTACTACCGCATTCATTTTTCTGACTAAGCGATAAGCCGAGAAGCCCGTGGGATAGAGTCGATAGAGTCACCCAATTTGTATTTATAAACCTTATTAAAATTAGGCTGCCCGAAGATTGCTTCTAATATTTTACAAGGTTGAGATTACTTTCTTTGAAATTATATTCCTTGAGATATTTTACAAGTTTGGTCTAAGTTTTAAAGTAGTCTGTTATGTTTCAATTGAATATTTAAATACTGAAGACTAAATATTATTTGAGAAATCGGAAAGGTTACATTCGAACTCGAATATAGCCTATGTTTTAAAACTTTAATTCTTGCTCTTATACTAGCCCACCAATGACAACAACTACTGAAACCTTAATTTGAGTTAATGGCGCCAATCTATGGGTACTTGCTACCATGTCCTTAAATTCTTTATATGAAATCTTTAAACAGCGTCTCTACTTATGGAGATAATTACTTAGGGAGTTATTTTTTTAGACCAAAAGCGCTGAAGATTTTTATACGTCACTTACTGAACACAATCTATTGCAACTCATGGTAAAGGCTCAAGTAGAAATCCAACGGCCGCTCTAGGCGCTAGCTGGCCAAACACTAGACGGCGCTTAAAAAAACTGTTTTAGATAAAATGAAATTTGGATACTACTTTTTGAATAACAAGGTCCATTTTGTGCGAATACTGAAAATATGTAGATTTTGACGATTGTATCCAGATAACTCTGATAGCTTTTAAAAACTAAGTCCGAATTTATTACAAGCTAAAGTTTACTAAACTTCATTGGAAAATAGGTCACACAATTCTTATAAAAATAATGAAGGACCGACTTATGAGTAATGAGAGAAAATCTCGCTCTACTTAGTTCGAAGGTTAAGGCATGTTATAGTCCATGTTCCAGTTTGGATATTTGGATAATTTAGTTACAACTAAACTAAAACAAGAGACTTAATATCCAAATTTTAGATTGACTAATATCGGAAACGCCGTTTAAAAGTAAGCTATCCGATGTTAAATACCATCTTTGATATATAAAAGTTTTTTTAAGTGAAATAACAGTGCAAAATCGCATGGCTCTGCTAATGATAAGAGATACCCGTGGCCTATAGACATCATAGAGGTTTAAGGTTCTATGGCCGGGATTTTAGGCCTAGTGTGCAAGTCAACCTTTAACCCTACCCTTTAAACCAGAACATGACAGAATAGCGCCAGGAATAGGTAAGACGCTGGATAGGGATCCAAGCGAGTTGGTACACATAACTATAACACCAGTGGTCTTGATAATAATCTATATTTTAGATAAAAACGAATCTTTTTGATTTAATTATAAATTGTTTTTAGGTATCATGGGAATGCTGTGGTGGATTTTGACTCACCACGTGGTGGCATCAGTCTGGAGACGGAGAAAACGGAAGGTGGTACCACAAGCAAGCTGCTGGTGACGAAGGCGGCCCTCACAGACTCAGGGAACTACACGTGTGTCCCCAACAATGCTCATCCAGCCTCAGTGTCGGTACACGTATTAAATGGTAAGGAAGATTATAACATAAAACATTAGATAAATGTCTAAGTAAATGTATTGCTAACCATGTGACACAGACTAGTAGGCTTACTCTTGAATCTCGATTTCATGCAAATTAGAATTGGGATCGAAAATGTAATTTTAGGTGCTATTGAACACAATACAAGCGAATTATTCACATTTAGTAATAATAACCATTTTCTTTCAGAAAATGGGGAGTAAATTTTATACAATAATTGGTGGAAGCCATCTTTTGGGCATGACAAGCCTGTGCCAGAGGACAGCTTATAAATAATCCAATAATAATAAACTAAAATAGTTTTATCGGATTCGTTAAATTTTTTTGGAACTAAATGTCAATAAACCAATAAAAGTATTCAAGAATACAAAACTACTGAAATCCGATCCCAATTTACAATGGCCATGAAATCGAGATTCTAAAGAAGACCTACATGTGTCATTTGAAAATAGCGAATGATCATTGACTGATTTTAATGTTATTCATGATTTGTACCCTATCGGACGTAAAACCACACATAAATTTTCGTGACATTATGACCTAGCAGGACGTAATTTTATATGTGAACTTGATTTATATTTATATAGAACATTTATCATTAATAATAATATCTTCTTATTTATATTTAAAAATATTATGGTCGTTGAAATACAATTAATTCTCTACGTTTTCTTTCAATTTCTGATACGATGTGATACTAATTTAATAATTTTAAATATTGATGGACATATAACACAAATTGAATCTAACCCTAAAGTAAGTAAACTGCGTGCTTTGCTTACTTTAGGGTTAGTTAGGTTAGCTATCATGGCTGTTAGTCAAGGACACTAATATATAAATAATACAAATAATAGGCTTGCCACCTATCACATTGTGGGACTTAGTGTCGTCGGCTAGTCGTGGGTGCCTTGGTTGTACCTCTGCCTACCTCTTCGGGGATATGGGCGTGAAGATACTTTTTTTTTAATACAAATAATTTAATAAACACCCGGACCCAGAAACGCTGATATCTAAATGTTCATCAAACAAACGTCGGAAATCGAACCCCATCCTCGCGGTTAGAATCCACCGAGATTTAGGCGTTATCGCTAACTTTTAACGCTTAACTAACGCTTAACTTATCTTATCTAACTTATGCGCTAAGTATATGTGATAGTAGCAATTTAGAAAAGATTCTCTTGTGGTTGCCGTAATAATACTAATTCCAGAATCTAGTTACACCTTCATAAGGGAGTCAATGAATAAAAAAAGCTTTTCATTATACAAATTTTCATGTAATGTCATTTTAACCGACTTAAAAAAGGAGAAGGTTTTACTTAAAAAGGAGAAGTTCGACTCTTATATTCTTTATTTATGTAAATCGGTTTATCTATCACTAATGCTAGTAAGTTTTTAAAGAGCTACTTGCCACCACTATTAGTCTGAATCTGATGAAGTAATTCCAAAATACTTAGATGACATCGTTATTAAAATAGAAGTCAGTTTTTACAATTTCAATAAATTGTTATTATTCCAGATTTTCTCGTTCACGTCAGTGACATCAATAATATATTATCGTTTACCTTTACATAGCAAGCTATAACTAGCCACCAGGCAGACATGGATTAAGAACTCTGCGATTAATCTGGGAAATAATGTTAGGAAAATACAACAAGTAATTGAAGATATTCTCCCCAGGTGAGCACCCAGCAGCGATGCAGACCAGCAACCGCGCGTCCTCCTACCTCACGTCCCAGCTCAGCTGCGCTGCTCTCACATACCTGCTCTCCTCGATGGCTTGCAGATGATCGCCTTACAATACACAGCTGGAGCTTTTGTTAAAAATGACATTATCTTGTTTTCTATTTCATCTTTATTTACAACTCACTTCGTACTAAGTTCTTAAAATTATTTATTTATTTTAACTCGGCATTCCGATTAAATAAAATATTTATTTCAGTTTTTATAATAAAGATTTTTTAAGAGCGAAGGAAGTAATGTGTCATTGTGGAAGCGATTCAGCGCCATTTTGAAGCGTCCGCCATTTAATAATCGTGTACATCGTGGAATTCAACGGGGAAATAAAATGACGATATTCGATTAAAGTTTCAGCTTATTATATGGAAATATGTTAGGTTTTAACAATATCCAATTCAATTACTAAACAAGATTCAATTGAATCAGATGCACAATGAAGGTTACAATTAAAAGAAAAACTCTACATGTACATCTCTCGTATATATTTATCAATTACGAGTACCTGATTCCCGTGTTTTTGTTCTTATATCAAAGTCAGGTCTTTTGCTTAAACACGTTAAGATATAGAAAGAAATGTCATATTTTGTTCTCCCCCTAAGTCTAGTCTAGCATTATGCCAAACTTTATTTAAATCATGCTTTGGTTATGGAAAAAGAATATTCAAATAAACATGTTATACCTACACTAAGGGCCGCTTGCATGGTCCAGGATTAAATTTGATAATGAATCAGACTGTCAAATAAGAAGTGATTTAACCCTAGTTTAAAGCTAACACAGAGTAAAATAATGGGCCCAGGAACATGCAAACGGCCCTTAACATTCATATTATTAGTAGGTATACTGCAATTATATACCAAAGTATATTTGATATGATACAACAAACGATAAACGTACTAGTTTAAATGGTTTATTATTATGTGAACAATTCTGTTTTCTTATGTTAGACATATTATATTAATAATAATATAAAGTTAATCATTGTGTTCGATACTTTTGCTTCTCTAAATTTCTCTAGTCTCATAGTTAATAAAAAAATAACCAATAACTAAATAATAAATATTGGGCTAAACTAAATAATTCAAATCGCAAATGTTTTTTGATACATAAGTTGCCCCTTTTTTTGAAGAATAAAGTAATACCAAAGTTCGCTATCTTATAATATTTTTTCATTTTATAATAGAAAATGACTGAACAAGCAACTGTTGGTATAATTATCACGAAATCCCCAAAACTGCATTGCGCGAAATTGCCAATTATGTACATGATAATTTAGATGCATTAATGTTGCTCAATATGAACCCGTTTTCAACTCAAAATGTACATCCATTACAAACATTATACAACGAACAAACAACTTCGCTTACGTTGAAATATTACACGTAACTCATTTACCATTTAAATTTGAATTAAATTTATCACATCAGGCAGTCTAGGACAGAGATGCATTTTCTGTTCAAATATCACTTTTCTCTTGACATATCTTGATTTGTTATATATTAATCTACGTTTAATATAAAAAAACGTGTCTACGAAAGATATCGCACATAAGTTTCTTTTTATTAAGTGTAAATAAACAATCTCGTTTTCTACTTTTGCCTAAAAATCATAGCACACGTCAAACTTAAAAAGACTTCAGCCGTCTTATTACAAAAAAATTAAACGCTCGCGCATTTTATTAAACAATGTCTAAAGTGGAATTCTCAATCAATAACATAATGATTAATCCACATGAAGTGTGTTATTGGTTGGCTGTTGATTTTAAAAAGTGTTTAGCTAAACAGGCGTCATTTTCTGTGGTAAGGCGGCGGATGTTCTTAATACATACAAATAATAATAGTTCGTCGTATATTTAACTACATCGTCAACTTTCAACCAATCCCAAAAGGGAGGAGATTTCCAATTTATCTGTGTGTTGGTTCCGCTATTCGTCCGCTAGTCCAAATGGATTTTGATGGTTCTCTTTTTAAATTGTGACGTATAATTCGGAAATAAATCCATAGTATGAATTATATCAAGACCTTTTGCGTTTTACTTAATATGCATTGGAGTCAGTTTTGTGCAGTTTTTTCCGTGCGGAATTATGTTAATTTATGTAAAGAGTAAACTGTCCGTTTACTTATTTAATACAAGTTCATTTTATCGAATCAGGAAAAAAATCACAATGTCTAGTGATAATGACAGAAAGAAAATAATGTTATCAAGTACAATAAAAAACGTGCTTACAGCAAATACACGATACTAAAATGTAAAAAAAAACAAGGTTTTACTCACTAAAATGAAACATTTATAGACTAATCGAAAATGACTCATCAATTTTATTATGATATTAGAAAGCAAACAAGTAGACGAATTTCTACATGGCAAGGAATTGACGCCCTTTAACGACTCCATAGGTGCAAATGGTGCGTTGCCTGCCTGAGGCAGATATGAAAGGTTTCGAGCAAAAGTAAGTTTAGCGGTTAACGTTACCCTTCGAAACGCTAAATCGGAAATACACGTAGGTAAGGTAGTATCAATAACAGATGCAAAACTCTACCACGGTGTGAATGAAAGTTGCAATCAAAATAATTCCTAGAAGTTACTTTATCATAACAAATAGAAATAACTTCCCAACGTGCCCACAAAATCTTGCTTCAAACAACTATTTATATTTTTATTTTAGCACTTGCCCTGTGCTTGGGATAGATTTCTATAAATTTTAA
>NJDC01002135.1:64006-108424 GCA_002245475.1 Calephelis virginiensis | reverse complement strand
AGCAACTATAGCAACTTCATATTCTCAAAAACTACGATACAACTCATATATCATTTAACAAACTTTATCAAAACATTTCTTGCCAAACATGTCTTAAGTCTTTTTTAAATTTGTTGAAAGCTGGTAGAAATTGTCTTTATTATGTATTGTTAGAGAAGAACAGAATTCTCACCAAGATATTATGCATTTGACAAAAACTTCCAACCAATATCTACGGTGCCTGTAATAGAGGTTCCACACACATACATTGGTTGTAAACATCCGTGTGGATCCAAATTTTGATAAGTTACAGTTTCTGCAAAGGTCACCTTTGTGGAAGGCGGGATTAAGGCGTGATTACAACCGTCTGGATGATGCTGAAGTCATAATTGTCTTTCAGTGTCAAGAGAGTCGTATGTGTTACTGTCTTATGTCCAGAAATCCATCCGTCGTGATATATTTCTGAACAGATATGCAGGGGAATGAGGGGGGAATTCGGATAGGGGGTGAAACCAGATAGTTGTTATTTCACTACTATGGTTATCGCTGCCTTATTTATTCTTACTATCGCCGAGACACACGCGTACGATCGTTTAGTGCAGTTGCCAATGGCAGTGATGACAACGTCTCAGCGCTTACGTCTATGGGAAAAAAAACTGAAATAAAGGTAATCTACTATTTTGTAAATTTTATCGTATTATTATTTGATGTAAATGTGTACAGACATAGGATTGCATTTTTTTATGAAATGAAACTTATTAAAGTTACTAAGGAGTGAGTTATTGTGATTGCAAGGTCAAGTCTAATCTGTTAGAAAAATTTTTTTTTGAATGACTAATTTGTTGCTAATCTTACGATTTTTTACAACTTCACCGAACTTTGTGGGCCGAGCAGAGTGCTCAGCCCGAGACATCATTATTTAGATGGATTGGGCTGTTACCTACAACGCCAGCACCAAGGGCTGTCTCCCGGGAGACCGTACCTCGACTTGATGCTGCGTTCTGGTTACTGGGTGGACTTGGTGGAGGAGTATTTGTGGCGCGTCGCTCGGCGTTAGGCGCCGGGCGCAAGAGACGTCTTCGTCGCCGAGACCGGCGGCGACGGTGTAGTGTTGTGTATAAAAAAAAAATATTTTCGAATATGGCACCTGTGGGGTACAAGAGGACGGGGTATTATCGGATATCCGGATTCACACTGATACAGTGTTGGAAAAGAGTATTACATGTGTCCTCATTATTTTTGACTTTAATTATTTTCTATGTGACTGAAGTAACTACTTATCTTATTTACAGATTCATTTTACCATACCATAAAATACGTGCGTACATAAAAAAATCAAACAGGTTACAATGGTTGGAGTCGGATATGCTTTTGACAATAAATGCAACAATGAAAGAAAAAATGGGATATCGACTAGCATCACATAAGTACAATGTTCCTAAGAGAACTTTAGAAGACCGTAAAAAGCCAAAAATTGATGAGCTAAAAGGTCCAGATTATTTGGATTGACCAAAACAGATCTGCGACGCTTGACATTACAATAAGCCGAAAGAAAAAGCCTAAACCACAACTTTAACAAAGAAATCAGGCAGGCTTAGACTGGGCTAGTATATTCTTGAAATGACATTCAGAGTTGTCATTAAGAGCAAATTCAGCTGCAAGGGCGATGGGTTTCGACAAAGCTGAGGTAACATCATGTGGTGGCACATGAAAGTTGTATTGGATGCACTGAGTCCGAATTAATATTTTATAAAAATAGCCAATAGTTTGATTATTCTGTGTTTTTATGGTATATGTATTCACCACATTTAGATTAAATGCCTATCCGGTTTTACTCATATGTATGGTGTGAATTCGGATATAGATTTTTTTATATAATTGGTTATAGTTCCTACAGTTAAGATTTAATTCTAACAATTCGTAGCCAAAATATAACCAAATATATGCTTAGTAATACATGATTTTATCTTTTTAAATATATAACATAATGACTAATTTACAGTAATTATTCCTTAACTATCCGGGGTTACCCCACATTCCCCTATCTATAAGCTTCTTGCAAGTACGATGCCTGCGATTACGCCAGCCTATTAAAGTTTTTTAGCTCTCCCGTGAGTTCCCCGTATAACTATTTTAGTAAAAAGAAGCTAAAGTAAATTACGCATAAAAATGTTTTCAAACTATTATAGTGTACAAATCTTAAGTCCAAAACAAAAATACAAATAAAAAAACCTGTAAAAAAAAATAAATGAGGAAAACATAAATTTTTATTAAGCGCAAATAAACAAGATGGAATAATATTATAAAGTCGTCTTAGAGGAAAGCCCTCGACAAAAAGAAAGTCTCGGCGGATTACGGGGAAAATATAATTTCCGAGATTGGTGTTTCTGCAAAAGATTCTTGCTTAGATATCGTTTTTGTTAACATAGTGATTATGTGAGGTACTCGAATTAATTTTTGGGGCACTCGTTTGCAAACAGAATTTCATTTACGTTGGCGTATTTCCTTTAATTTTTTGTTATTTTGAAAGGTTTTCCGTATAAGGACAATTCCAATTGCCTTGAAGGCAGGTGAATTAAGTAATATTGTGAGTATTTTATGACATTGCTTAAAAACCTATAGATAATCATACACATACTATAAAAATAAATTTTGGTGAGACTGGGAGGAATGATGAACACAACTTTTTGATGATGGGAAATTACATTCATGAATAAATAACTGTATGATGTAAATTCGAAATTCTGAAATATGATGCGGTTTTAATTAAAACCCCGAAACGACTTCTTTGATGACTTTTGACAATTTTGAATAATCTGAGTATGATTTTACCAAATCAGGTCATAAGTTACTGCAAATTAATGAAAATTGAGTATGTTATGTTTAAACACAGGCCAAACATAGAAAAAACAAAGTCTGATATAACGACCAGATTAATGGCGGCATTTTAGTACCATCTATGCCTTAACGATTATTGACTTTCACCCTCAGGAAATCCCCTAGCCTGCTTGAAATTTTCAACAAAAGAAATTCCCCAGCTTGTGTGCGATCTTACAAAAAGAAAGGCTTATATGAAGAGCGAAATGTAAGGTTTGACGTGACTGTGTGATTTCGATAATGTAATAATATACTGTATTCTGTCATATGTATACGTATATTTTTTGCCGTGTTGGTCCGGGCTCCTTTGTAGAATAGACCATCTGCCTTCTTTGCCAGGCAGCTCGAAAAAGGCGAGCATAGGCTCACCGTCACTAACACCGTGACATCTCACTAGGTTTAGTTTAGCAGCGACTCGCCCGGATTGGTACAACCGCCTTACCTATTCCTGCCGCCATAACGTCATGACGTGTTCCAGTTCGGAGGGTTAACTTGCTTTTGCTCGAGGCCTAACATCCCGGCCTCAAGTTGGCAACGCACCATTACCACCTTTGGTGTCTCTAGGCGGCGTAAATTTCTTAACATCAGGAAATCCGTCTGCTTGTTTGCCTTCCAATATCATAAAAAAAAATATGACAAAAAAACGCGCTTACTCCTACGCGTTTCGAGTCTGATATGCACTTGGTACTTACTTGCGCCGCTGTGATGAATTTACGTAGCTGTCATTTTGTAAATGACAGGTAAACGTCCAATTTATGAATGTTATTTTGGTCAAACAAGTCAAAGTGTTTACAAAAATAAGACAAAGAATAGTGATAGACTATATTGTGCAGCTTTGCTTGAGCTGTTAAGGTAGGATTTTAATAAAATATATAATCTGATAAAATTAAAACCTCGCGCATTTTTACTAAGCACTAGCTGTCCTAGCGAACTTCCATCTACTCGGTCAGTTTGTATAGGAAAAAATTAAAATATAGTTTTTTTTTTCTGTTTTACCGCAACTTTCCCGGTTTTTCTCTTTATACGAACCTTGTTTTGACAATAACTAACAAAAGAAAAAAGAATTAGCCCTATCGGTGCAGTCGTTCCGAAGTTAGGCGCTTAGCAACACATTTAGCAGTTCATTTTCATGAAAATCGGTTTTGTAGATTTTACGAGAAGAAGTAACAAACAAACAGACAAATTTTCACCTGTATAATATATGTTAATAGGATACTATTTTAAACTTTACACTTACACAGTAATAAGATCTTATAGTTTAATAAGTCTAATATTAAGAAATAAATAGAGGAAAATTTAATTAAAATTATGAACTGTATGGTTACATCAGGTTTTAAAAGTAATGATACAACATCACGATCTGTACAAAATTAACAAGCTTTATTTCTCCATTTGGTATCCAAAAATTTTAAAAGTTTTTATTTGGTATCAAAAGTTTCTTAAGCAATTATGAACACCCTGCCAAAAAATGAATTGAAAATTTTGATGTGTCTTTTTTGGGAACATATTTCTTATATATTGTTAATTCTTGACATACTTGTCATAATTTTGAGGTTGTCCCATATAAATTTGATCACTATCAGTAGAATTAGAATTAATTATTATTTTACAGAATGTAAAATGCACCATAGTCCATAAATACAAATAGACATATAACGTACATAAAGACAAATAACGTACATTAAATACGTTTTAAAAATCTAATTATTAACCACGTGGACTCCGCACACTAGGTGAAACTTGTGTCGTGGATATCATAAACAATTATGACATTTTTATATTTAATTTTTTTTATTTTTATGAATTTATGATAGGTACCTAGTAAAATTCTATAATACCTAACTTGGATATTTTGTAAACGAAAAAAGGATTTATTTTTGAAGTGAAACTTCTTTAGAATCGTTGTGATTTCAAAACGGGTGCAACGGAAATACGACAGGTAAGAGACCCAAATATATATTCATCTCATTCTTTTGCAGGTAAGAGACACAAACATATATTCATCTCATTCTTTTGTCGATTTACTGAAGTTTCACTTTTATCGTGTGTGAATCGCACACACAACTTTTTTTGTCACAACTATCTCCAAATTTTTTAATCTTCTTTTCTGGCAACCCTACATTAGTTACATGTCATAACAATTCTAGATTGATATCTGATTCATTCATGCAAAGATTTAGCTCAATCAGTAACCAAGAAGTGGACCAAATTTAACTTGAAAGATTACATACAAACATCGGGACCGGTGAAACTAAATAAAAGCTTGTAATTATGCAAAAACAAAAGATAATATAATCTAAAAAACCTTCGCTAAAATGTTATTACGTTACATTATGTAAATTCCAGGCGTAGAACTTGGTTTTATCGCGTTCAACTCGCTGAAAGAAATGGAATGTTCTAGATCCTAATAAATATGAATCCAGAGTTAATGACAGTACGCTTCGCAAACGCTTATCACTCTAGAAGCTTTCAGTGCAATCATTTTCGCTTCTACCACTGACGGGAACTCGATATCGACCTTTTAGAAAATAACAGTATTTTTCACAATTTACATGTTTCAATACTACTGTTCTGTTCCTACTTGTTGGTACTTGTTAGTGTCGAACGAAGCCAAAAAGCGTAGTTTTTCATACAAATAATACTATTAAGTTATAATTTACGCAGTAAATGCAGTTCGTGGTATAGGCCGGGATGAGCGTTGAGCGAGTATTAACAAAGGGCCTCATTTTGTTTTGAGTTTTGATTAATGAGCTGACAATATAATATCGTTATTTATATTTTATTTTTCGTAATTATTATATCTACAAACTACGCCTGTCTCATTTTATATGTATAAAATAGCGTTTATCCGCGGCTTCGCTCGAGTTACAATTCTCACTTACGGCGAGTCAATAAATGTTGATTAGTCCTGATTTTCATTTAAAGGTAAATTACCGTTTTTCTCTTCGCCTTGGAAACAGACTGTAGAAAACATCACTGAGTATATCTTGCGTCGAATTTAAGGTGTCAGATCTGTAATGGAGGTTGGCTTCCCTGGGGAGCTGCAGTAGAATGGGAAACTGATCCCACAGCCCTCTTTATTGTGGCAGAGTGAAAAATATCATCAGTTTTAGTTGTTATGGATTCCGACACAATTCCTCGTAACTAACGGACAATATTAATAAATCTACTTTGTTTGTTTTGTTTCTAAGATGTTTTTGTTAATCATTGACAAATAACAGCGGTTACCTGGCAACTGATCTAAAATAGCACGAACTCTTATCTTAGATAGGATATTAATATTGGCCGTAAGGGGATACGCATAAAGGGTCTCCCGATGTTAAAAAAGGTGAAGCGACCAATTTTTACTTTTAGCACCTCATTACGATACGTTAACATTTTCCGTCTCATTAATATAAGTGGATTATAGCGAGCCTAACTTTACTCCAAGTTTGAACTTATGTCAAGTTCACAAAATTCAATATTAATAGAGTTTTAACTACCTTGGATTTGATCTCTGATTTAAAGATCGATCATGCCGCTACAGGTCTTATGGACAGAGTAAGCATTAACTGTTTTAGCAAAACTCATCTTGCAGTACTTAATTGTGTTATTTAATTTGGGGTTTAAAAAGCAACAGAAAATGGAGAAATAAAGTGTATTTTAAATCAATCAGTCCTCCTGAGACACATTAGAATAAATAACTAATAAATATGGAATATAAAAAGGTTTTCTATTTATAATTTTTCATTAACAAAATTTACATGTTTTGTTTTTTTCTTTATTTTATGCCAGTTTCACTTTTAAAATCATTCTGCTTAAGTCTATATTTTTATTATTTTCAGCTACATTTTTATTCAAGAAAGTCAGTGATATTTTTATCGTAACAGGCAGCCAATAAAAGGTTGTTCCAAAAGCTTTGAATAGGCAAAGGCGTTTGAGCAATATCTCAAAACTTTTTTCGGGCTATGTATGTTTAACAGCTTGTCTTTAATAAACAACCTTTACCTCACGCAGTCCATGCCTTGATTATTATCTTATCTTCGTCATTTTTCAAACAAAACATTGTAGTAATTATTCGACAACAAAGGTTTAATTTCTCAGCTGCTTATTTTTGTCTTACATTATCTTCGTTTTATAGTTTATCGCCTCTGTGGTCTAGCGGTCCGGGTGTTATACTTGACTGCACGAGGTCCCGGGTTCGAATCCCGGGTCGGCCAACAAAAAGAAAAATTGGATTTTTCCAATTTTCTAATAAAAAAATGTTGGTCGGGATTGGAAATGTGCCCGGTTGGCGATAGGCTTGCCACCTATCACATTGTGGGACTTAGTGTCTTCGGCTAGTCGTGGGTGCCCTGGTTGTGCCTCTGCCTACCTCTTCGGGGATATGGGCGTGAAGATACTTTTTTTTTGTAGTTTATCATGTTTACAACTGTATATAACTAGTGGTCCCGACGAACTTCGTTCCACCCGTTTAGTTTGTATGGGTAAAAGTATTGATTTCACCTGCAACTTTTCCTCTTTTTCTATACGTAAGAACCTTTTTCTGCCAATAGCTAACACTAAAAATAAAAATTGACCAAATCGGTTCAGTCTGGAAGTTATGTGCTTACCGACACATTTAGCAATTAATTCTTATGAGATACGAATGGCCCGGTACGTCCTTCGCTACGTTTCTATAAACTGTTTTTTTCAAATGTTAGAACACACAACAAAACTTAAAAAAATAACTGAAAAACGTTTTAATATGATAGCACAATCCCAGTCTCAAAAAAGTTTCGATATGACTGAAAAATATGCGCTATCAAAACGATCCGCCATTTATTGAATTCATTTGTTACGAAAAATTTGATAAATAAAGAGCCGCTGCACCGATTTTATGCAAACTTCACATGAACCATCTACTAAATAGTTAGAACAAAGTCTAAACATTTGGTTTGGATAGGTGAGGCCCTTCTTGAGTTATAAAATTACAACGAAAAGGGGCATTGTTATATTACATAATATTTGATGTTCTGATACTAGCGCAACTGCCGGACCCAATGTAAAACATTCCAAAATCAACGACTACTTACAAATAAAAATATAATTAAAAAAAACATTTTCCAGTCGACCAAATTGTGAATCTAAACCCAATCCCAATCCATATCCCAAGGGGATTCAAGAATGGTTTAGATTCAACACACACAAAAAATTCATCAAAATTGCTCCAGCCGTCTAGGAGGAGTTCAGTGACAAACACACGAACACAAGAAATATATATGTTAAGATATACTTGTCACTAAACCAATTAGTTATACAACTATACCATTTTATCTTTGATATTGGAAGAAATCTTCAAAAAACACGATAATCCTTTTCAACGTTACGTCTAAACAGGACGAAAATACATACTATGTTGCCTTAACATTCGTGTTAATGCCTCGTAATGTGTTGTTGGTTGGATAATACTTGGAGTAAACGATTTCAATTAATAATTATTGTAAAACGAACTTAACAAATACACAGTGATAGATAAGAGTCTCAAATATTATATCCGCCAAGTTTAATCTTGATGTAAATTGGATTATAAGTGCGAAGCCGTTAATTGAATCTGAAATCCCATTTCGCCAAAGTATTACAATAATCTTATGTAAATTGCGGTCATTAAACTTACTGATTTTCATTCTTCATATTATGTACATTATATTCTAGATTTTATAATAATTCTAAAAACACTGGAATTGTCATTATCCATTATCATAGTTGCATGGACCTGTTTGTGCTTGAATTTTTCATTCATTTCATTCATTCTTCTTCGGTTGTATTACAATACTAGCAGACCCGGCGAACTTCTTATCGCTTGACATTAACAACTACTAACAATTTGTATGGATTATTAAGTGATGTTTTTCCCACTTTCCTTACAATTTCTCCGGTTTTCTTCAAAAGGACCTTCTCCTGACAATAAATGACATAACAAAATAAAAATTAACTATTCTGGAATCCCCTTGAACACACACAAAAAAATTCATCAAAATCGCTCCAGTTGTCAAACATTACTAAATAGATGTTGATAAAATTGATGTGAGACTATATCGGGATCATTCACTATCTTCGAAAAAGAAATTATCAAACGCCGACGTGGTACCCAATTAAATAGGTTAAAAAACTCGGTTTTTGCAGTTTTACTGCGATTAAATACTTATTAAATTACTTATTAATAAAAACTTAAGTTAAATAATGAGATCGATGACAAACGCAAAAGTATTAAACTGTGTAGCGCGTGTCAACGCCCACCTCTACTAATTTGACATTTAGTTTACAAAAGTTACAATTTGATGAGAAAAATACAGAGGTTAACCTAGTCTAAAGGTACTACTAATATCTAATAGGTGGTCTAAATCATTATTTAAAAATGAAAAGAAAAGATGCGTGTGTGTGCGTGTGTATGTGTTGTGCGTATGAGTGTGTGAGTGTGAGTGAGTGTGTGTGTGTGTGTGGGCGCATATGTTGCGTCTTGAGCGTGATGTTTGGATGTTGTAATGGATCATTATTGGATAACTATGACGTCTTCAGTTTGTTGGTAAGATAAGGATTGGAGCCATTTAAAACATTTAGGTTTGCATTTATGTAATGTTAAAACATAGATATTTAACTTCTTATTGAGCTTTTTATAAAGTAATGAACTAATATGATGATAATGACGACTAGCAATGCCAGTACGTCTTTTTTCAATTTTACATACTTTGTCTGTTCTCCGCTTAGTGACACCAATATGAGGATCAAACTGAAATGGTGTGTGTTTTCCCAGAACAGTTTGCATTATGAATAATTGCCTAACCGTTTGAACTTGAGATAACGAGTATACATCTGCGGTTAGAACACAAATCGGTTTGTTTAAAAGAACTTTTAATATTTCCCTTTGCGCTTTCTCGAAATGAAACATATGTGACTTTACAGCGCCTCTCCAGACTGTAATACAGTAAGATATGACTGAGCTAAGGCGTAATAAACTAATTTCAAATATTGAAAATCAACTATATGTCTAAATTTTTTAAAAAGAAAGATCAATTTTCGGAGTCTAGGCACTACAGCTTGAATATTATGCTTCCAGACCATTCCACTATCAACTATAAACACCTAAATACTTAAGAAAGTTAACGCGTTCAATTTAATACAGTTGTCGCAGTTTGAGTCCGCATTAGTTAGCTAGTTAGTAGTTACATTCCTTTAAAAAAAAGTTCCTTTTAAATGTATTTTCATCATACAATGCTGGTAATTCGAAAACTAAACTTATTTTAGATGCATGCTATCTTTCAAATGAAATTCAAATGACACAAAAACAAAAGAGATAGAACGTTCTAGACATGTCAGATTAGATCAAACATGTCAAATTGTGATGTTTTAATTAACGTTTTCCGAGTGATAGATTAAACGTCTGTAGAAATGACGTGTACGGTCCAATTCGACAGCACTAAAAATGTTTTGTCTCTTTCTGTTACTTTCGTTGAAAGAAGACAGCGATAACTTAAAATTAGTTTAATGAGCAACAAAATTATCACCAATATACCCTTAGCACAATATCCTTTCTAGAACACCGATTTTCTTAGAGATTGATACTGATACGTACCACGTCTTAATTTCTGTTTAGTATTTGATAATGCTTTATCATGAAGAGTTAATAAATACGATTCCCGTGGGATAAAATTGAATTAAAGACAAATAATAATTTCATTCTAAAATAGCGTTTCGCTGAAATGCTATGTAAATTCTAGGCATAAAACTTTTCGCGTTAACTCGCTAAAGAAATGGAATGTTCTAGATCTTAATAAATAGAGTTTATATTATATTATAATAGTACCCTTTGCAGAGCTTATCACTTTTGAAGCTTTCAGTACTATCATTGTCGTATCTTCCGCTAACGAGAACCCGATTTCAAACTCTTAGAAAACACCTGTATATTTCTCATGATTTGAATATTTTAATACTAAAGGAGGTAGTAGCAAAAGCGACACATTTTAAAGTATTTTTTACGTAAAAACTTTTATTCGTACTTTTGAATGGTAAAAGACAGCAACCAAATACGCGGTACCCGTGATAGTAATAGACGTCGCCTATAAACACTAAAGATGTTAAAGGTATAATATCCTAGGACAAGAGTATTATAACGCAAATTTACCAGCTACCCTACCATTCAGAACGGAACAATGTCATAATCTCATTATGGCGGCAGGAATAGCTAAGACACTGGATCCCTACACAAGCTAGTCGCTACATATTACTCTACCTACCACTAGCGATTATTTTTAATTCATCACATTTTCTTTTTTGGTGCCCGACCTGGGAATCTAACCCAGGATCTCATGAAGTCAAGTCCAACATTCGACCGATAAAAATGAGGTGATAAAAAATGTGTAATTTGTGTATCTAAGGCTAAGATATTGATGCTCTTATATAATTTAATACTAGCTACCGTATCCTTTAAATTGGAAAACGATAATTATGGCACCGAATCTACGACGACACGTGTGTAGTAAATATGGTGGTGTTACTACTCTGGCTATTGGTTGTCTAGTCGTTTCAGGTCTTACTAAGTCCACCTGTTTAAAATTTAACACCTTCATAATCCAGATCATTCCACTTAATTACGGATAAAAACTACGGGTCGTCAAATCCGTATTTCAAAAAATTAAACAAATATCTCTGAAATTCTCTATCTATCTAACCTCAAAGTATGTAAATTATATGCTTGTGTTTTTAAATAAATACAGATAAAAACTAAAATAAACAAATAGAACCCGAAATACAAGTTTACCACGTGTTGGTCCGGGCTACTTTGTAGAATATACCATCTGACTTAAAATTCTGGCAGCTCGTAAAAGGCTAGCACAGGTATATTGTCACTAATACCGTGACATCTGACTAGGTGGTAGAGTTTCGCACCGATCGTCCGGATTGGTACCACCACCTTACCTATTCCTGCAGCCATAACGTCAGTGCGTTGACGTGTTCCGGCTCGGAGGATAAGGTAGCCGGGTAACCTTACTTTGGCTCTAGGTACAACATCTCAGAAACATCCCGGCGGCGGTTGGCAACGCACCATTATCACCTTTGGTGTCTCTAGGCAGCGTGAATTTACCATCAGGAAATCCATCTGTTTGTTTGCCTTCCATTATCATAAAAAATGTTTATTACACAAATGCCTGTTCCGATAATAGTACTTTGCTAATATACACAGATGTGCGTGTATGCTAACCCTTCGACAAACATGGATGTCCAATTTAATAAACATCGGCATACGAGAAATAACAACCAACATCAATTTACTTTACTGAAATCCAAAACGAAAAGTGAGATTGGATATAAGGACGTAACCACAAGCGATCGGGCGAAGTGAATAACAGTAATTACTGAAGAAAAGTACCACCGACAAGATGGGCGTATCGCGTGACCACCGCGTACCACGGACCCGCCAAGTTACTACATTTATACTGGAAAACAAATGGCATCACGTTAGCGAATAGATAAATCCTATACCTATAGACATTACTGTATGTGTTAAAGGAAAGTCGTGTTAGTTACACTATTTATACCTCAATTACGGCTTAACCGATTTGTTTTGATATGTTTTATGTATGTAGGTATGTTAGTTTATCCGAACAGCGTTACTGATTTTGGTTGTAAACTAGCGGTCCGGTACGTGCTTCGCTACGTATATACCGTATGAATGACCTAACACAACAAAAGAAAAAAGTTTCAACATGACAGCGAGGATTGTGCTGTCATCTGAAAAAAGTTTGAATTTGACTGAAAAATACCTACTAACAAAATAATCAGCCATTTTTTGAATTTATTTGTTACAAAAAATGTGATAAATGAAGAACCGCTTGACCGATTTTATGCAAATTTTACATTAACCATATACTAAATAGTGAGCCCTTCTTGAATTATAAAATTACAACAAAAAGTGGCATTGTATAAGAAGTATCTTCACGCCCATATTTTTGAAGAAGTAAGTAGAGATACAACCTGGGCAAACATCTTAGATAAATTACTTACCACTAATAATCTGAGGTAACGTTGTCTTCGTAAAAAAATAGAGTTGCCCAGCTCCTGTATCGAACTCGGGACCTCCTATAGCTATCGCCAACACCAGGATACAAGACTACATATGCGATAAACTATAGAAGCACTTAAATGTATCATTTATTTTACCAACTAGCTGTTTATCCGTGACCATCAGAATAGTAACGATTTTCATATAACTTTTCATATCCAATTTTTAAAACTAAGTTTTTTAAATTGAAAATGAGTTTTTAACTATACTCGTGTAATATTTTGTCAAAATCTGTCTAGAGATTTAGTCGTGAAAGCGTAACACAGACAGACTTTTGTGTCTATGATATTAGTACGGAATTAATGAACTTTAGTTGCCGACCGTACACAAAGTAAAGGCGCGTCACGTAGCAAAATGATAAGTAGTTTTTCACCACTGTTGCTGCTTAATGTCCATGGAAGATGAATGATTAGGAGGAAACATGGTAATAAGTCAACCGATATTATGGTGTTTAACCTGAATGCGAATCAGCGGTTAGAGGTTTACTAATGACCATAAGTAAATATAAGAAAGTAATATGAGATTTATTCATTATAGGTAGGGATTGCCTTTTCGCACATTAGAGGAATAATGTTGTTGGTATAATCATATACCAGCCGTTTATCGACGACCAGAGCTTGAAGTACCAGTATTTTTTAAAAGTAGTTAAGAACCGGCTTTGGAGCAATACCGATTCCAAAGTCGTTACCTGTACTGTCGATACCGGTACCAGACCATATACCAGTTTATAATATTACTATTAGTACTGAAAAAAGACAAGCCCGCTTAGTTTATTTCGCCGGATCTTCACAGTATGTGGCCGCGATTCCGATCCGGTGGTTGTTTAAAAAAATGTCAACGCGCATAAGTAGGTACCTACTACTTGTATGGTTCAAGTGAATAAATTTTTTTCTGATTCTGATTCTTAAGTACGTAAGATATAGTACAGGTAGTATTGGTTAAATATAAGTAGATACGGTTTTACACCGTTACTGGTTCAATATTACCGGTATCAAAAAACATATTATGGATATATACTTTTTCTTCAGTCCAAGATATCTCTGTTACTACTTGACAAATTTAAATGATACCGATACCTAAAAACGAAAATTGGCAATGCCTCACCTATATTGAACGGGTGTCCTTAATACGTACAGGTATTTATCGGTAGGTATAAGCACAGTTTTTTGCAAGGTATAGGTATCAGTACGGAGTACAGGTATCCAATTTATAAGCACTATCTAGGTATCGAAATGGCAAGAACCGATATAGAACGGGTATATATAACCCGGTGAAGTTGTAAAAACCTTGCGGTTAGCAACAAATTAGTCATAAAAAAAAGAACCGGTAATTTTGGTAGTGCTTCCTAGGCTTGTCCATGACTTCCTCAGTGTAGAATAATTAAGTACAATTTTTAGACAAAACTATCGTCCCCTATTATAGCCCTTTTGAAGTTTATTTTTGAAAAAAAGGAGACTGTATATTATCTTAGGACTTAAACTACATGGATATAAAATTTCACGTGCACTAGTCCAGCAGTTTAGTTGTAAAAGCGTAACAGACAGATAGACTTCCGCATTTATTATTTAGTATGGGTAGTAAGGAAGTATTCATTACAAGGAAGGGGTTGACTTTATTGTAGCAGTTGAGTAAATTGGTTATTTAGAATGTTGCTAAGTAATTAAATGTATTTATATTCACATCTCTGAAGACACAGGCAGGGGTATAAGAGAGATGGCGAATGCCAAAAGCGACCCCAACTCTCTCTTAGCCGGGCGACGTGAAGGTCATTGTATGGTTTTTAGTCGGTTCGAGTCCGACATAACCTGCTGCTGTTGTGGACATCCCCAAAGAGTATATAAATACTACGTAATAAGAGGCGGGACTTCCATGGATACATAGCAAACCCGAATTTTGTATGAAGTTTACTTGAAAAGATCCCGTATAATTTAAAAGTAAGTCTAAAGGCATTCAGATATAAGGCAATTATTGTCATATGATTTGGGCGAATAAAAACATAGCAAACATATTTTTTTTATTTTTTAATATGAAAGTTGCGCCAAACTGGATATCCCCCTAACTTTCTAAACGTTAAGAAAAGGGGTACGACTAGGGCACTCATGATTGCGGACGGTATAACTTATAGTCCTTTAATATTATATGTGACAAACCTATTGCCAGCCGGCCTCTTATCCAATCCTGAGGTAGCATTGCTTTTATTAGAAAGTTGTAAACACATTTTTGAGTTGCATGACCGGGAAACATACCCGGGACCTCCTGTAGTCAAAGCCAACGCCAGACGACTTAGAGTTTAGAGGCGAATGTAAATGTGTTTATGTAATTGTTTTAGTGTCTTTCTTCAATATTGCAACAGTGATGGTTGGCAACCCCTTGTCGGTCAGCTCTCTTATTATAATAGAACATCTGCTTTCATGCCTGACAGCAAGCAAGAGATGAGCGTGGGTTATATGGAAAATTTCCAACCAAACCACTACTGGTAGAGTACTTGCTCGCTGTGATAAACAAACACACTTTTGTATTTTTGTCATCATAGATTTCTTTACCGTATTATTTTACACATACATACACATCTCGCGCATTTTAAAAAGTAAGTACCAGTACGCAGTAAGTACCACGTCGCGATTTGATAATTGTGTTTTCGAAAGATAGCAAATGTTTCCGAAATTATTTTATTAATATCGCATTAGTAGTTTTTGCGCTGTATATAATATAATAGTATATAAGTTTTTCGCTTCTATTGTAATTTTAAAACCACTAGTTGGATTATGATTAAATTAAAATTCAAATTCGGTTGGCTACTGATCGAGTAATCGCTTAACAAACATGTAAAAAACATTAGACAAACTGACAATCTCCTTCTTTTTTGGAGTTGGTTTACTAGTTAGATCTGTCATATACGTGGTGAACTCCTTTAAAAAATCCTGTTTCGAAAATTCGAAACCAAACTTTTGTCTATATATATACATTCAAATTCTGAATGTCATTCCGAATGTATATGATGTTATATTTGCACGTATTTGTTGCGTTCGAATTTTTTTCGAAACGGAATTCTGTAAGTACCAAATTCCGAATGTAAATCGCAAACTTATAGTACCTTTAAAAATGTTAAAGCTATTAAATTAAAAATAAAGCCATTATTCTCTTTCAATAGCAAATACTGTCTAGAAAGTTATCAAGGAGAGATTACTTTTCGAGATAAAGCCGTCACTGTCTAATTTTTCAGTGATATTTCAATTCTAACTTAATTCAGTGTACAATGAATCTCCCTATCTAATCTGACGTCTATTTTCGTTCGTTGTTCCGAATTTTGTTCTTACTATTTATATTTTTACTGAAGTTAGCCCGATACAGCATCCGGATATTAAAATTATTTAGCTCATCCGTGGAAATCCGTTTACACATCCTTCCTGTTATATTTAAATTAACAATTAAACATCTTGAGCACATTAAAGACCTACCTTTAAATAAATTTAAAAAATGTATCAAATTGAAATTATGTAAAAAAGTTATAAAAAGATTGCAGAATATCTAGATATCAATAATGATCGGGATTGATTGCTCCTCAGATCTCTTATAAATATCAAGTATGGTATATTTGTTACTATTTCAAAACAAAGACATACCCGCTGAGTTTCTTTCGCCGGATCCTCTTAGTGCAAGGCCGCGTTCCGATCCGGTGGCAGTACTGTATTTAACGGTGGCAGTATTTTAAAATTATAAATAGACATTAAAAGTTAGTATCTTCACGCCCATCCCATACCATTAAATAAGTAGGAAGATACTAAGTTCTTTATGGCCCGGTTGGCCATAAGTTTGTTACCTTGATAGGTGAAACAATCGCCAGCCGAGCATTTATTCAATCCTGAGCAACGTTATTTTCGTTATAAAACTGAAAATCATTTTGAATTGCCCGAAAAGGGACTTTGAACCCGAGACCTCATGTAGGCAGTCAACGCCAATTTCAAAGCACTAGACCACAAAGGCGATACTTAAACTTGTAGAAAAAATAATAAATATTTATAGAAAATGAATCATTATTTTAATTCAACGGATACCTCATTAGTGGTTACTTTTTAAAAGCAAAAATCAAATCCATTAAAAATATTTCTACTTTGTTAGGAGCTATGTAATAAATAAAGATTTTTCTCGTCGGATTACACTTTCACTAATTAAACAAGGGATGAGTGTAGGTTGAGTTGAGGGTAAAAATAATGAACGATTATAGAAATAAGGTTGGGATGCTGCGAAAATAATAGGGTTCAATCGAGCCAAATTAATCGAACAAGGCTGTATAGTAAGCACTCTTAGCTTTTATAAATTGGTGAAATAAACAAATACATATTTGACACTTGACAGTTCCATCGCAATTAATCTGTTTCCATCGCAATTAATTCCAATTACTCTGAATTCTCGTTTCATGTTTAGGTATTCCTGTGACTTTTTGTATTTTATTGGGATATTTTCCATATATTTTTATTGCTTATATATATACATTTGATGTATATATATATATATAAGAAATATGCGTCAAAATGTTTGCGTCACGCAGTACGTGTAATATATACATACTGCGTGACGTTTAAATAAATAAAAAGTTTATTAAAGTAGTAGTTTTATACTACATTAATAATGTAGTATAGGTAATAGTACTATTTAAATTATGCGCTTCGGCTATATTCGTTAAGCTTCGGAAATCCGAATGTATTTTAGAGGTATCTATATAGAGTTGTACATAACTAACGATATAGAGAGTACATAATTAATCATTTCGCTTAACAAAGTTAAAAGTGTAAAGTCAAAGCACGTAATTTAAATTATAGTAATATTCTAAAATGTCATCAATAATTATAATGTTATACGACAAATATTAGTAGCAAATACTATGGAACCTAATGGCCTTAAATGTACAGAGCCCCTTTTTTCTTAAGATTTTGACATTGCTCTTAGCATTTGCTATTAGTCAAGTTGAAATTTGCATAAAAGTTAACCAAAAAATTAGTCACTACTTCGTTCTTTTATTCTCGCTTAAAGTCCTTGGCTGAACCGATTTGGTTAATTTTGGTTTTGAATTATTTGTTCAAGTCCAGGGAAGGTTCAAAAGATAAGGAAAAGGAATAAAAGAACTAGGCAAAAAAAGATTTTAATTTTCCCATACAAACTGAACGGGTAGAACAAAATTCGCCTCTGTGGTCTAGCGGTCCGGCATCGGACTTGATTTCTTGAGATCCTGGGTTCCTGGGATCCTGGAACAAAAAAATTAGACAAAAAGATTAGTGTATATTTTTAATATTCTAATAAAAATAACGTTGCCCGGGATTTGATATGTGCCCGGTTGGCGATAGGCTTGCCATCTATGACATTGTGGGATTTAGTGTCTTCGGCTAGTCGTGGGTGCCCCTGCCTACCTCTTGAGGGATATGGAGGTGAAGATAATAGAAGAGATTCTTTCATGTCGTATAGAAATAGCAACGATCCATTATCAAATCCTGACTTGGTGGATGACATCGAAAATGCGTTTTTTCAAATACAAAAAGAATTTTCAAAATTGGTTCAGACAAAAAAATATAGGAGCCGAACATAAAATCCTCTCTTTTTTCGAGTCCCCTTTTATTGCCCTTTGTCATCGCATCATGCGTGAACGGATGGAGCAATTTTGCCAACTCTTTATTTGCTGTCTTAGTTAGCATCAGAAGGTTTTGTATGAAAAAAAAGCAACACTAAAAAAATATAAGACTGACAACGAAATACAACAGTTGTAAATTGACATTGATAACGTAAAAATTTTATGTAATACGACCAATAGTATCCTACTAGTATTACAAATACGAAAGTTTGTTTGTTACTCCTTCACGAAAAAAATGCTGAACCAATTTTCATGAAATTTGACACACACATAGAGGGTATATTATAGATTAACACTTTTTTTGTCTTTTATTTAAGTTGCTTGTGTTTAGTAGGTTAGGTTAGATGTCTATTTGTTTTTTTTTTTATTAATGATATGTGGCAAGTTTTAGTCTGTCAATAAATGCTTTCTTAGTTCTCGTGATAGATGGCTTAAAATTATAACTAAAATAAATTTGCTGGTTGCACACTCAGTCTGAAATAAGTGTAAAAATGATGTGGGTATGTTTGGAGCCCACACTTCTTATAACTGAAATTTAGTTTGGCGTATTATCTTGATAGATCGTGGGAAATATCTCCATAGTTACAAAAGTATACCTACATTAAAACGGTTAACATTAATAACCTATCTACAGATGAAGATAGGCCTTCTTAAGTTTTGCTGCTAAGATATATTTTGTTACTCATTGAAAATTAACCTGGCAACTTATTTAAAATAGCACGACCTCTTATTTTAGATACGTTATTCATAAAAGTATCTTCACGCCCATATCCCCGAAGAGGTAGGCAGGGGCACAACCAGGGCACCCATGACTAGCCGAAGATACTAAGTCCCACAATGTGATAGGTGGCAAGCCTATCGCCAACCGGGCACATATCCTATCCCGAGCAACATTTTTTTTATTAGAAAATTGGAAAAACCCAATTTTCTTTTTGTTGCCCGACCCGGGATTCGAACCCGGGACCTCATGCAGTCAAGTCCAACAACTGAACCGCTAGACCACAGAGGCGAGGTTATTCATATTGGCCGTAAATTAAGTTTATTACATATCCTACACAATGCGTAATCGAGCAAGCCTTTGAAGTAGTTCCCTTCCCTCGTCCTTGGCTCTTCTGTCCGTCTGCCATTTTTTTCGAAGATTTACTCTTTTCACATTACTTTGCTTTACCATCACGTATCTATTGCAAGTAATTAGAGAGTATCGAGTGCTAAGTGTCACTTTCCTTGCAGAGATGCATAGCTTCCTTCAAATTATTACTCTTTTCATATTAACACACCGGTTTCGGAGAGTCTCAATACCACTTTCGGATAATATTCGAGTGATTTGGTCATATAATGTCAACCTATGTCTCACCGGGTATTAGCACATAGGATAGTTTTTATCCCGAATTTTTCCTGTGGAATCATAACCACGCGGCAACGCCGTTGGCAACAACTAGTTGTATTTAAATATGATAGCGTCCAACTGTCTAAAATGTATGTTTTGACATTTATCTTATGTTTTTTGTAATTGCAGCGCTATAAAGTTCTCCGTAATGTTGTTAGTTCTGATTTCAGTAACAAGTATGATTTTTTTATACTTTAATTATCGTGTGCATTACAAATTATTGATTCTAAAATATATTCTTGTCTATTCTATTTTACCCTTTTACCCTTTTGCAACCTATAATCATGCTATGTAGGTAGGTACTCAATGGAGCCGTTTTAAGAACGACAGCTTCTTGGTCTATTTAAGCACCGAAATACGTCAATGTCGATAATGCTGACGATAATTGATATTATGCAATTGTAATTCAATAGTGTTGGTTAAGCAATGAGCATATAATTATGTTCTATCACGTTTAACTATGAATTTCCAGTAACTAAATTGTATTATGAAAACATACATACATTTGTTCATACCAAGACCTTTTGATAGGCAGGCAGAGAGTATCGAGTGCTAACCGTCACGACCCTTGCAGGCACGTCTAGAAACCTTTATATTCATTATTCTTTTTACACAAGCACGTTGGTTTTGAAGACCCTTAATGGATTGACCACTTAATAAGAATATGCCTGTAGTATACTTATGATATTAATTTTAACAATACCTTTACTAGAAAGTTGCTTAAAACTCTTGTATAAAAATATCCATGGACAAATCAACATATGGTCTTCCCACATTTATTTTTTAAATTTGAATGAAATATGACTTAGTATGCTCTATTATTATAAGATAGTCTTAGATTTATTTGCTAAAAATTTATTAAACAATGTTTTTGTGTTACAAGTCTAAAATAAAAGTAGCCTAGTCTGTATTTAGTTAGTTAATCCTTATTATATCAGCTACCTGCTTGTGAAAGTCTCAACATTGGTGTCAGAGATAAGCCAGAATAGACGGGTAGACGACAAAAAATGTTAATTTAGTATGTCATACTGTTTAATACCGCGGTTAATTAAATTTTATGTACTCCAAATTTATTTATTTGTATTGTATATTTATTATGGATTATTTATAAATTATTCCTATGTTGGTCAGGGTATGCTGAGTAGAAAAGACTATCTCCTTTCTTGTCAGGTAGCTCGTAGAAGGCGAGTACAGGTTGAAATATAATTCATCACTAACGAGACCACTGGTGGTAAAGTGCTATGTAACGACTTGCCCGGGCTGTGTTCCACAGTCTTACCTATTCAGTGTGTCATGTTCCGGCCCTTAGCGTAGGGTAGTCGGTAGACTTGCACATTAGGCCTAATATCCTGGCCACAGGATAGCATTACCTGTAACATCTATGATGTCTATAGGCCACCCCTCAAGTAAAAAAAACTTAAGCAGAGAGAATATTAAGCCTGTATTTTAAGGATGATTTATGTTGAACTAGCTATTGCCTGCGACGTTACCCGTGTGGTACATTGTCCCAGAGAAACATTTTTGGGACGAAAACTATCCTGTGTGTTAATTCAAGTTACACTCTATCTGTGTGCCAAATTTCATGAAAATCGGGTTAGCAGTTTTAGCGTGAAAAAGTAACAAACAAAAACTCAAACATTCTCATTTATATTATTTAAAATCGGATATTAAAATCAAATATTTTTTATCACTAAAAGAAAGTAAAATTTGTAAACTTGTATTAATTTTCCTAGTTATTACATTAACTTTGAGGCATAATTGAAATTGATGTTTTGAAGAATTTTTCATCTCAGTCTGTGGCTATTCAATTAAAATAAATTGAAGTCGCACGACTACAATAGCAAAATGGCGACCTTCTCTGTTTCATACTCGTAAATTCTAGGGACATCTCTGATTTCTTCAGTTTATTGTAGTGTTTTCTTTGAAACTATGTCAAAGAGAAAGTGTTCTTGTAGACGGGTTGTTATCTAAACTTAAAATGTTATATTAAACTATTTTTAGTCATAATGTTACTCAGTTCACAGAACCCTTTCTCTATCTTCATCTGTCTATATGTTACGCTTTCATAGCTAAGCCGACTGAGCAGTTTAAGAAAATTTAATATACATATATCTAGTTCAAACATAGCACATAAAATTTTTAAATATCTTACATAGTATTCTAGCTGTTAAATTTATAATCTATATTAATATTTGATTATATTAATATTAATATTTGATGCCACAACTTTGGATTCCTTTTTATGAAAAATGCGCGGACACAGGAGCATAAAATTTGGCACACTTATAGTTTATATGTAGGAAGTGCAGAACGCTAATATTTTTCAATAATGGGAGCGGGAGGGAGCACTTTGAGAACAATCGGAGGGATACCATCGGGCCCACTCGACTTGTTCACGTCCAATGAAATAAGTGTTCTACGCAGTGAACTCTGCAAAAACTTTATTTCTGGCATAGACATTTCACACAACGGGATTGTCGGTAGCGTGTTTTCATGATCATCTAAAGTCGAGTTAGACTCTTTCGCATCATGGGGCAGCGACCTAATCATCGTGATCATAATCATGGGATATGAGCAAGTAATTCTTTTACATCATAAAAGCTTTTTCTATGAGCCATTTTGATAACTCTTTTTTAAATATATTAATAGGTAGTTCTTTAATGCTATATGGTATTTTGTTATATATTTTTATAGATATTAAAAAAAGCATTTTTTGAGCCAATTTCAGCATTGCATACAGGGCAATGTTAATAAATTATTTGTATATAATAATTGAGTTAAATAATTCGATGATGACATGAAAAATAGTTCATAAACCATCAATTGATTACTTTGAGTTTATTACGATGTGAAATTAAGGTTATCATTGTTATTTCAATATTTAGCCTAACGACTTGTAAATATGTGCACGTGCGCCAAGCCCTATAAATACGGCCGCACTGTAGGCGTTAAGGCATTCACGATTCACACGCCGATCGCCGCACAGCACGGACCTCTCTGGGACGTCGTTGCGATGCCCGTAAAATAAACGGAGTTTAAAAGTTCTGAAGTTTTTTTGAGAAGACCCAAAATGTGTCATCATCATGGAAACAACAATTGTGGCGTTAGCATTGCTGAAGTCACACTTTTTAAAAACACCACGGTGGATCCTTTCTTCGTCATATATAGCCCTTATGCACTTTTTTTGCACTCTAAAAGCTTTGTGCATATCAACTGAGTTCCCCCGAATCCTATTAATATTATAAATGCGAAAGTTTGTAAGTATGGATGTATGGATGTTTGTTACTCTTTCACGCTCGAATGGCTGAACGGATTTGTCTGAAATTTGGAAGACAGATAGATTGTGACCTGGATTAACATATAGGCTATTTTTAATCCCGATCGCACACCGGGTTTCTGTGAAAACGCGGGCGAAGCCGCAGGTAGCAGCTAATAATGAAATAAGGGAACATACATAGCCGAAGTACGTACTAAGCGCTGCTTCTTTAGACACTACTTGGCATAGACGTCAAATTGCATAAATAAATTTATCTATTTTAGCCCAAACTGTATCTATATGTAACTTCCAATTACAATAAGTGTGATAAGTAATACCTAAATATTTAATAGATTCTATTTCTTCAATTGTTTTATTGTCGTAATTAATTTTTAAGTAAATTTTTCTCATATTAATATTATTAAGTTGTATTAATTTAATAATATTAAAAAAGCCGAAAATGGCACCGTAATTTCATTAAAGGCTGAGATTTTGAGAGACGTCGTGAAGCTCTATGGACAGCTGTACAATTCAACACGACCCACTATTAGTTTGGCTAAATACCCTAGAGTCAAAGAGGTCGACCGCCGAATCCAACTCGGATGGTCAGCGTTCGGGAAGCTAAAGGGTATCTTCTTGTCTAAATTACCGTAGAGCCTAAAGTCGAAGTGTTACCAGTGATGACAAATGAAACTGAGACTTAGCCGTCAAATGTGGGCCTCTTAAATAAGCTTCGAGTCGCTCAGCGTGCTATGGAGAGACCTATGCGCGGTGTTTCTCTGCGAGAAATGATCCGTAATTCGGAGATCTGCAAGAAAACGAGAGTTAACGACATAGCTCAGAGAGTTAGCAAGCTGGAGTGGCAATGGGCAGGCCACATTGTTCGCAGAACCGAAAACCGGTGGGGAAGAAAGGTTCTCGAGTGGCGGCCTCGCTCCGGAGGACGTAGTGTTGGACGACTTCCCACGCGGTAAACTGATGACCTGGTCAAAGTCACGGGGAGTCGCTGGATACAAGCAGCTGGTGACCGTGACTTGTGGCGCTTTTTGGGGGAGGCCTATGTCCAGCTGTGGACTTCCTCCGACTGATGATGATTAATTTAGTCTTATCTACGTTAATATTAATATTAGTGGTGTGTAACTATTCTGTTATTTTTTTAATGTATATTTAATGTAATTTTGATAGTTATTTATATTTTCACATTTAATAAGCACAGTTTTGTCATCAGCATATAATAAGTAAGGGTTTGTAGTTAGATTTGGTAGGTCATTAATATAACAATAAAGGTCCTAAAATACTTCCCTGTGGTATACCCATACTGTTCACTTTAAATTTCGATCGTTCCTATTTTTTGTATATCTTTTAACATAGACTTTATCCCCGTTAATTGTTTTCTATTAAATAAATAGCTCTTTATCCACTTCCAAGCATTACTCCTGACACCATATTTGTTTAATACATTATACCGTTATTATTTTATTTGACTACCTAGTTTTCCAAGGGGCTAGCGTACACGTATAAGTAAGTAATTAAGTAAGTGGTTGGCAGAGACACAACTAGGGCACCCAAGACCATCCGAAGACACTAAGTCCCACAATGTCATAGGTGGTAAGGCTATCGCCAACCGGACACATATTATCCAATCCCGGGCTACGTTAATTTTATTAGAAAATTGAAAATATACATTTTCTATTTTTTGTTGCCTGACCCGGGGATCGAATCCGGGATCTCAAGAAGGCAAGTCCGACGTAGACCACAAAGGAGGAGAGTTATACATCTAATTCCACCACAATCATTCACAAGGCTCGGGGTCGATTCCCGACGGGGCAAGATTTTGTGTGATGGACAATTAGATGTGTGTATTTGCGTCTGGTCTGGTCTGGGTCTGGGTGCTTATTAAATTTATTCTTGTATCTATTTAAGTATTGCTATGTATTAAAATCGTTGACTAACACCTACAACACAAGCATATAATTTACTAACTTTGTGGTTCGATTCAATTTGTGTTATATGGTTAGGGATATTGATTTAAGTATTTCTATATACATAAATATCATTGAGGAGTTGCCGTAACTCATTACTCAGGCATATTATTTGCTTAATTAAAAGAAAGATTAATTTGTACAATTTGTTCAGTAATAATCAACAGTTATATGTGAATAATTAATACATGAATCTAGGTACAAAAGACGGATTGGAGGTTATTTATTGAACAATATTAATAATCAATCCTAATCCAAAACTTGATGTCCAAGATTGATATTTTGATCCGTTTTTATGTTATCGCTTGCCAATAACATATCTGTGGACAGGATAAATATGGCAATTAGGTATAGGATAGGCCGGCGGATACGCAGCTATCTGGATTGCTTGAAATCCATCTTTAGACATATATTATTAACATTGGCCGTAAAGCGAGTCATACAGGTATGATAATAGTTTTTTTTAATTATGAGTTTAGTGATTTATAATAGTTTATGAAGAGTAACAATAAAAAAATGAATTTCAGTATTTTTTTTTTAATTCAGTTTTTGCATTGTTACTGCTCATAAATCTTACGTAAAAAATTCTCGTGTCCCAACGTTCGTTCCCGTACTCCTCCAAAACGGCTTGACCGATTCTCATGAAATTTTGTGAGCATATTGAGTAGGTCTAAGAGTCTGCCAAAATCTATTTTTCATACCCCTTAGTGATACGGATGACTGAACCCAATTTGTTTTATTAAAACCACTGTCTGTCTGTTGGGTCAGCTAGTTATATAAAAAAAATCCGTGTCACAATGATCGTTCCAGCACTTCTCCTAAACGGCTTAACCGATTCTTATGAAATTTTGTTAGCATACTAAGTAGGTCTGACAATCGACCAAAATCTATTTTTCATACCCCTAAGTGATAGGGGTGACTGAACCTAATTTGTTTTACTTAAACCACATTAAAAATAAAGCAGAACAACGCGTGTTGGGTCAGCTAGTTATATATAAAAACGACGCGACCATGGTCGATAATTCGATCGAAATACCGTAAAATCTAAAAAGAGTCAGCGCATTCAGAGTAAGAAGTAATCTTTCAAGATTCTTGTTTCCAAGTAAGAGGTTACACTAGTAGAAATTGAGTCATTAGTTGTTCCGTAATGTATGGGCTCTGTGATTTATGGTCTAGAAAAGTAGTCTTTTATTATTTACTCAAAAGCTTTCAGAGTAAACGATTAATAGCTGCTCGAGACGAAACGAACGGATACAATCAGTTGCAAGCGTTAACGGTAACTTGTTTTGGATTTGGGGTAGACTTTATGAGGCAGAATCCTTCTAGAATTATTTGTAACTGCAAGATAAGATGTAAGAGATTAACGGCCAATATTAATAATCAATCCTAATCCAAAACTTGCCGTCCAAGATTGATATTTTTATCAATTTTTATGTTATCGCTTGCCAATAACATATCTGTGGACAGGATAGATATGGCAATTAGGTATAGGATAGGCCAGCGGATTCGCAGCTATCTGGATTGCTTGAAATCCATCTTTAGAGATACATTATTAACATTGGCCGTAAGATGGTAAGATCTGAAACTATTTTAATATGAAACAATGGAAGTATAGGATTAAATAGTATTTGCAAATAAATAAGGAAATGCAAATAAACTGTTATCTAAATTTTGTAAATAAATGCAAATTTGCAAATAAACTATTTCGATGTTGCAAATGAAAAAAATAATTGAATTGAACCCAAATAAAACCGGTCGAGTATATTTCTTTATGCTTCCATCTAAATTACTTATTTCTATCCGTTTTAATGTTATTGTTTATCGCAATGGTATTTTGAAGGTGCATTACCCCCTAAACTTACCACAGAATAGTAGAGTTGCCTCTATGGTCTAGTGGTCCGGCGTGCCTAGCCTATCGCCAACTGTGCACATATCCAATCCCGTAACAACGTTATTTATAGAAAAAAAAATACACATATTCTTTTAATTTTTTCACCCGACCCTTGGTTCGAAACCCGGGCTCAAGAAGTCAAGTCCGATGCCATACCATAAACTATTATGTGGCAAAAGCTCATTCAGAGTTTAAAGGAAATAATTGTCACAACATTGCTTCCTATAGGGTTTTTAGTAGTGGTGACCTAAAACTCCTCAAGGGGTACGCCACCTGAGTATTTCGGCAACGCATCTGTGTTACTCCTGCTGTTGCGGCTGTCCGTGGGCGGCAGTGATCACTTTTCATCAGGTGACCCACTTGTTCGTTTGCCTCCTCTTATTTAAAAAATGTAACAAAACTATGAAGTGCAACTTTATTGGTGGTAACAATTCGGTCAAATAGTCGCAAAATTTTACCATCGAGCCGAACCAATACCTTTTACGAGCTGTTTGGTAAATGTAGGCCAATATTCTTCCAAGTTCGAAATACTAAGAAAATGTTCAATCCAAAGCACGAATAAAATATCGTAATAAAGTGTTTCCATGTTTATTTTATAAAGAAGTGTCGAGATTTTGTCATGAATAATTTATTAATAGCGACTCCAGTATCGATATTCACGTGCTTCCTAGTACAAATGAATGGGAGAAGTGTGAATTTCTGAGAAAACCTAATGACTCTTAAGCCAAACTTTATCGAATGGGGAATTCTCAGTGCTTTCTCATAAAAACCTTTGAGATATTCACGATACAAATAACATATTAATAGAATCGCTGACATAATTTTCTAGGGAATATTTTTTTATTAAAATAAGGACGTATTTTGTATTACTTTACTTAAAACATTTCTTAGTTATAAAAAAAATCTATACTCCCATATCCCCGAAGACTTAGGCAGAGGCACAACTAGGGCACTCACGACTAGCTGAAGAAACTAAGTCCCACAATGTGATAGGTGGCAAGCTTATCGCCAACCGGGCACATATCCAATCGCGAGCAACGTTTTTCTTAATCATAATATATTATTAGAAAATTCGCAAAACCAAATTTTCTTTTTGTTTCTCGACCTGGGAATCGAACCGGGAATTCATAGTTATATTTACTTTATTATTATCCTTGTTGGTCCGGATCTATGTAGACTGTAGAATAGACCTACCTTGATGTCAGGCAGCTTGAAAGAGGCGAGTAAAAGTAAAATGAACTATAACAACAAGACCACTGGTAGAATAGTCCTGGTGGGTATCTATCGCCTTGCCTTTGCCTACCACCATAACAACAATGTAACTTTCCGGTCCGAGGGTAGGATGTTAGGTAGACCCATGTGACCTGTAAGTTACTTAATTATTTTCCAGGTTTGTGCATTCTAATTATTAAATATAGATACAGTCTTATGTACTCCAAGGTTTTTGTTGACATTTTACTCTGCATTACAGTTTTTATAGAGACTCTAACGTCAAACTTAACCTTAGAGTACTGTGTTTGCTAGATACCAGTTATTTTTTTAAGTTTTCCCGATATTACCGACATATTGCTGAAGATGTAGGCAGAGGCAGGTCAACGACTAGTCCAGGACACCAATTCCCGCAATGTGATAGGTGGCAAGCATAACGCCAACCGGGTCCCGGGTACCGGGTATCCTGGGCAACTTTGTTTTTATTAGAAAATTTAAAATACATATTTTTTGTGGTCTGAACGTTTTTATTAAAAAAATTGAAAATAACAGGCGTACAAACTTTTGGTTCTAATTTAATATTATATTTAAGAATGAATCGAAGATGATTCGAAATGATTTTAAACAGAGGTTGTAAATATTAATTTGCATCCGTCTGGAACGTAGATTTAATCTAAATCCTACTAATATAAACTAGAAAGTTTGTATGTTTGTTTGTGACTCCTTCACGCAAACACAGCTGAACCTATTTTCATAAAATTTGCCACTGGATAACTTGGATTAATTAACATATTTTTTACCCTTGTATCCTTTAAAATGTTCCTGTAGGACCATTAACGGAAACAAAGTTTCTCTCATGGTTATCTTTGTTGGAAGGCGTTTAAGAAAACTTCTTGTAATCCGTGAAGAAGGAGATAAGAAAAAGTTGAAAGTTAAAAAACGAATGAACATATTTCCATGCGGATTTTTGTTTCAAACCTTGCATAATCAAAATATAGATAGTTCTTGGCTATACCAAGGTTAGATTTTGTTGACATTTGAAAAAAATGTCATTCCGTGATTTCGTATTTTTTTATATTTTTCGGGCATCTCCTCAGTAGTACCTATACTTCTTTCAACTATATTTAAAGACCAATTAGATTGTTGTTAATACACCACGGGCTTACTTTTATAGATAAGCTACAGGTTTCCGTGTTAAATTTTATCAGACAACAAATTTAATCGAAATGATTAATTATGTAATAACAACTTTATAAAGATATTCTTAAAATACATTCGGATATCTGAAGCTTGACGAATATAGCCGAAGCGCATAATTTAAATAGTACTACTGTACTTATACTTCTTTCAACTATATTTAAAAACCAATTAAATTGTTTTTAATACACTACGACAGCTTACTTTCACAGATAAGCTACAGGTTTCCGTGTTAAGTTTTATAAAACAACAAGTGTATTGTAATTGGAAATATTAAATAAACAAAGAAAAAAACCTTGAACATTACATGGATAGTATTTTAAAATAAAAATGATGCACCAACTATGCACATTTTTTTATGATAATGGAAGGCAAACAACCAGACGGATTTCCTGATAATAAGAAATTCACGCCGCCTAGAGACACCGGTACGTTGCCAAACGTACCGGTGTCTCGGTTATGCTTAGAAGAATATAATTATGTTATTGAGTATATAAAGTGACAATGTAATTCCGCAGCAGACGCTTTGTCTCGCATTACCGTTACGTCAGATGAGCTATGTAGTATTAGTAACAAGGTTTTGAATGTAATGACTTGAGTTGCCAACCTAAGGCCGGGATTTTAGGCCTACAGGAAAAGTGAGTTTACCTGCTACATTATCCTCCCAACCTGAATACGTTAACGGCAAGCATTGACGTTATAGCACTAATAAAATTCAAATGAAAATAGATAAATATATAGAACTATTTAAATTAAAAAATGTTTTTTACCTACTACTCTTAAACTAACTCATCTATCATTAACATTAACCATTGCGTAACACGATAAAGCTGTTGTTCCATAAATATTTGAGTGTCATATCAAACAAGAAAACTATTCCCTCCGTAACTCGGAACGCTCATAAAGTTTTTACAACCACTAATGTAGATTTCAGTGGGCCGACATGAGTGTCATATATTTCGTGTATTTAGAAATGTTGTGGGAAAAGGATTTTTAACTTAAATATTACTTGTTTTGTTATCAAACCTGAATCAGAGATTAATCGATAGTTAATTGATGGTTGCACTTAATTGTTACCATAAAAATGTAGCACCTGTTTAACTAAACACTGTCTAAAATTGACATCCAATAACATGCTGGCAACGGTTTATTGGTTGACAATTTCATTAAGTGTTTAGTTAAACAAGTGTCTAATTAATGATTAATTTTTTTTGTTAGTTGGTTTTTTCTTAGTATTACATTTTTAAAATTCCGAGCCAATAGAAGTAGAGATCAGGATGTTAAATTAATACTTACTCCAGTATGATTCGGACCTATTTAACTTTGTACACTTAAGCTTTGGATATCCGAATGTATTTTAAAGATATCTATATAAAGTTGTTATTACATAACTTTGAGAATAAAAAGAGTCATTTAATTATATACAATAATTTTGTAAGTGCCCGCACTTGCGTGCGACTAAGTTAAGAATAGTTACAGTGATTTGTGAATATGCTAAAGCATCAGATATTAATAGTGTTCATTATAATTAATATCTGATAAAAAAAAGAGTAACAAATAAGTTGCCATAGCCGCTAAGGACATAACTTGTCCATAGTTTTGCGTTCAAATTTTCAAATATTTAAACATGCAGTTAATTAAACACGTTTATAAATCCACTATTCTTTAATATATTTTCGAGTCTAAAAATTAAGGCTGCGCACGACCTTATTTTGGATATATTAAAATTACGGCATATATCTCCCTTATCATATTATTTTGATACACCTAAGAAGTTAATGGGCCAAAGCCTCCTGGGATTCCACTACTAAAAATATAAGGACATACTTTTTGCCACATGGATCATCGTAAATATAACAACCTGGGTATATTATATTATGGCTAGCTGTTTACCTGTAAATTCAGCATAGAATAAGAATTTTAAACTTTCATCTCCTTTTATCGTCCTATAAGGGTTGGCTTTTGAAAACAGGAGCTGATGTCTAGCATGGATCTTTAGCGACATAAGTATCAAATTTCATCAAAGCCGCTGCTAAACTGCTTTGCCGTAAAAGGGCAAGATACAGGCTGACTGTCAAATTTATAATAATACATTAGTAACGAAATATGGATTGCAAACTATCACAATTAATTTTATAATGTTGATATTTATATGATAGTTACTAGCAGATTTGGCGAAGTTAGTTCCACCAATTTAATTGGTATGAAAATAATGTTGTTTATTCTAGTTTCTTTGCACTCAAATAGGATAGAGAGTATCCTACGTCATTATCTTGGTCTATAGCTACTTCCCCATCAATTTTCAGCCAAATCGTTAAAGCCATTTGTGAGTTATAAATAGTGTAACTAGCACGACTTTCGTTTATATATGTAGGTTAAATATGCCTCTCTTTGCACAAATATAGAAATTAAATTGAAATAAGTCAGAAGAAAACTTTTAAGTACAGTGATCATTACTAAAAATTAAAATAAATTACAGGGCAGTGTAAAACTGTAGCTTAAAATAAGGAAACCATTAGGTACCTCCGTAACTCGGTACGCTCATAAACTACGAGTATTTAGTACTACTAATGGAAATTATAATGGACAGACATAAGTGTCATTTATTTCGTGTAATAACAAATGTTGCAATAGTTAACGATACGAGATTTTTTAATCTGGACTTAAATTTTGATTGATATTTTTAATTAGGGACTTCGTTCCTCCCGTTCAGTTTGTATGGGAATATTAAAATATTAATTTTCCTAGGTTCCTCGCAGTTTTTTTTCCATTTTTTTATAATTTAAAACATCCTTCGACTTGAACAAATAATAAAAAATCATAACTTTGATTTTTGATTATTTTTCATATCGCTTAAGCCGTTTTCGAGTTTTAGCGAGAGAAACAGCAATTGATTGTTGATAGAAGAATATTTGAAGATATATAGATAGGTAGATATCTTAATTAAAAAGCAAATAGTAAGTAAGCAGAAGAACAACCTGGGCTCCACGATTAGTCAACGGTACTAACGATCGCACTCAGAAACATAAATTATATTTAAATCAGTCATTAAGTTGACATTTTCTATATAAAATTGTGACTTAAGTGTCAATTCACAACTCTGAATGCGGCCGTTGTGCTGTAATTTGATAAGTGGCAAAACTTTTACCTAACATCCTGGCATCAGGCTGGCGTCGCATTATTATCACCTTTGGTGTCTCTAAGCGGCGTGAATTTCTTACCATCAGGAAATCCGTCTGCTTGTTTGTCTTCCAGTATCATAAAAAAACCGGACACTCATCCGATCCCGGACATGTTGAAAAAACACATTTCAAAACAATTTCACAAATCGAGCCGGAGACCACCAACTAACAACGTTCGACTACTAGGCCACAATTGCGATAAAAATTTAAACTATTATTGAAAAAAATATGTATAGATTTTGCATTAATCCGCATTTATATCGACAATTATCATGTAATATATAGTGATTATTATGGTATTATATATATATTGTAATGGTCATGACTAAATTAACGAGCAAAATAATATCAGTAATATTAAAAATTCATAATGTGTCCACTTATTTTAAGCCAGTTATTAAGTTGACATTTTTAATATGAAATTGCCACTTCAGTGTTAATTAATGTTAATTGATGTTTCTAAGTGCTACCGTTAGAGAAAAAATAAAACCTCTGTATAACACTTGCGTTTTATATCCTTTTTATTTGAAACCTCATGAATAGTGGTCTGTGTCGGTCCGGTTTTCCTGTAAATAGTAAGTCATATTATGCCTTCTTGTGTAGCTTCTTGTAAGAGGCAAGCATAGGTTAAACGGGCATTACCAACAAGGCCACTAGTAGTAGAATGATGCACTGTAACTCGCCCGGGTGAGGAGCCAGCGCCTATTCTTGCGGCTACAATGCATTTTCATGTTCTGGTCCAGAGAGTAGGGTAGAGAGTAGGGTAGGTAGGTAAGTAGGCAGAAGGGTAGATTTGTACAGGACTAACAGTTAACAGCTCTGCCATTGGACAGCAACACACCTACAACATCTATTGTGTCTATAGGACACGGTTGTCTTTTACCTTCTGGAGAGCTGTCGTTATCTGTAAAATAAAAGACAATTAAAATTTGATAAACGAGGAGACATAGATTGACATTTCATTATCAAATTGAAGGTTTTGTACAAGTGTGGTATCAAAGACTCCGAAACCGGCATGTTTGTATTCAAATGGTTATTAATCTGCCTATCGTGTTAGGAACTTAACGTGAAGATAAGTAAAGTGAATACAACATTAATTACATTCAAAAACCCCTTCGAAATTCATATATCAAGATAAAACGTAATTACGTTGTCTCTACAAAATCCTGGACTCGTTATTCAGATGGAAGTAAGTTTAAATGGTAGTTTGCATCCAACCCACCGACATAATGCGGGGTAAATAATAACATCTTATTTACATACTGCCAACACTAACACAAACAATATGAACATGCAGTTTAGAAATGAGAAAACTTTGTAGATCTTTATTATTCAAAAAACGTCCTTAGTCTTAGTTTAAGTATTTTACGTGTTATAGTCTCAAGACTAGACTCTCTGTCTAATATTTTTAAAGCCCGACAGAAAATGATGGGTATTATAAGTTTAAAGTGTGTCTTCGTCTGTGTCATCAAGAACTTTGAACGAATGGACCGATTTCGATGCAGTGTTTAATTGTTAGAAAGCTGCGATAAGTGAAATGATTATTATTTTCATTACATGCAGTTTTTTACGGTGTTTGTTGAAAATTTCCCTTTTAATGTTTTAATATTTTTGATTCTTTTTGTTTATGTGTATTTTCATGCCCATGTCCAATAAGGAGGTAAGTAGAAGTGCAACCATAATACCTAGAATTAGCCGAAGGTATTACTTAGTTCTACGATGAGATACGTGAAAAAACTACCGTCAATCGGGCACTTAAGCAGTCACGAGAAAATTTGTTATTATTAAATAGTTGAAAAAATACATTTTGAGTTGCCCGATATAAGAATCGAACCCGCTACCTCAGAAGTCAACGCTAACACTGGACCATTACCCAACATAAGCGACGGTTTATTTGTCTAATTTCTGCATGTAAGAAGCCTTCGACACGCTTGTTATTTTAACGTTTAGAAAAAATGTTTATGCCCGGTTCCTATGTTCAACGAACTGCAATCAGAAGTACCAACTCTGTGCTCTAGCGGTCCTGCGTCACTCTTGGCTTCTGGACGGTTCGGGTTCGATCCTCGGATCGGGCAATAAAAATAGGAAATGCGTACTTTCAATTCTGTAATAGTAACAATGTTGTCTGTTATTGGGCCCGGTTAGCGATAGCCTTCCTCCTATTACACTATCGGACTTGGTATCTTTGGCTAGTTGTAGGTGCCCTGGTTGTGTCTCGACCTACCTCTTCGGGGATGTGGGCATGAATAAACTTTTTTACAATCCGTAAATATAACTCTTCGTTGTTTATTTCAAGGTCTCAAGTTCCACAAATCTTTCTAATTAAGTTACTGCTAAGAGCAATCGCAGTAATGTATCTTTTACTAACAAATTCCTTACGGCCGCACGTCCACTGACATTTAATTTATATTTTTGTTTTAATGCAAATCAATTATATGCTTTTATACGTAACTAGCTGCTACCTGCGGCTTCGCCCGCGTTTTCACAGAAACCCGATGTGCGATCGGGATTAAAAATAGCCTATATGTTAATCCAGGTCACAATCTATCTGTCTTCCAAATTTCAGACAAATCCGTTCAGCCATTCGAGCGTGAAAGAGTAACAAACATCCATACATCCATACTTACAAACTTTCGCATTTATAATATTATAATAGGATAGTCAACGATATTAATACATAGAAATAGCGGTTCTAATAAAAAAATATTGCCCGGGATTAGTATGTGCCTGGTTGGCAATAGGCTTGCCACCTATCACATTGTGGGAACTAGTACTTCGCTTAGTCGTGGGTGCCCTGGTTGCCACTTCGGGGATATGGGTGTGAAGATATTTTTTTTTGACAGGTATTTAAATAAATTTGACAAACTAACAGACCCGGAAAAGCAGACATCAAAATTTTTAAAGCGAAAACTTCTTTAGCAGCTTTGCGTACTTTTTTTGGAAAGGGTGAAAATTTCTTAACTCGCTTAAGATCGTTAGATCGAAAAATACGTAAGACGGCGCAGGGAGCTTGCGCGAATAAGATGTCGCAGGCCACTTGCGCAAATGTTCGTGTTGTCATGTTTGTGTACGATAGCGCAATAAATGAATATTGTATTCTACCACATAAATGATATTACTTTCATACTGATAATTAAAGCAATTCGTGAAAGTTTTCACTTTTGCCGGCACTCCCGGAATGCAACCCCTCGTTTTTTTATCACGCGAATACCTGTCGTGAATCAAACCCGAACCTCGCGCATAGTCGGTGAAGTTGAATATTAGTCCTTTCAACGAGATGGATGATCTTTACGTCACATTTTTGTATTGAAAATGTCTACTTATGCCTGGTTTCTATTATGATCGCCTCTGTGGTCTAGCGGTTCAGTTGTTGGACTCGACTGCATGAGGTCCCGGGTTCGAATCCTGGGTCGGGCAACTAAAAGAAAATTGGGTTTTTCCAATTTTCTAATAAAAAAAAGTTGCTCGGGATAGGATATGTGCCCGGTTGGCGATAGGTTTGCCACCTATCACATTGTGGGACTTAGTGTCTTCGGCTAGTCGTGGGTGCCCTGGTTGTGTCTCTGCCTACGTCTTCGGGGATATGGGCGTGAAGATACTTTTTTTTCTATTATCAACGAATATTCATTCGTTCGTTCATTCACACATTCGTAGTTTGCCTAAAGAAACGAAGCGTTCTACACAAAAGCTCTGTCAGCGAAAAGTGACCGTACTTAGGTGATTTACAAAAAAAAAACTACCGCCTGTAAATAGAATGACTCATTTCATGAATTTAGGAACTGGGCATTAATGACTGATTACAAGGTAATAAGGAAAAGATACTAAGGTTACGACTCTTAAAGAAAACTACCACTATTAAATAAAACGACTCGATTTTTGAATGCAGAAACCCGCCATTAATCCACGGCTTTTAGAATTCCAAGAAATGTTGTATTTAAACTGGCTTGGGGAGAATTATTCGGAAACACCTTGATTTTTTTTTATTTTTTTCACGTAAAATATTCATTAGCGAAGTTGTGAAATCAGACCCGCGATCCGTCAAAGGGTATCCTCGTGCTTGGCGCCGCTATCTCAGAAAAGTTAAATTGATAATTTTTTAAAAAGTTTTCGCTTGTTATCGTATTTCGTGACCCAAGGCTTAAGAAATAGCGTCTTAAGTACACTGAGAAAAAAAAAATGTTAATAATCACTACATAGTTTAAAACAAAGTTGCTTCCTCTTTCTACGTCCCTTTGTATGCTTAAATCTTTAAATTACGCAACGGATTTTGATGCAGTTTTTTTAATAGATAAAGTGATTGAAGAGGAAGGTTTATATGTATATTTCATAACCGTGCGAAGCCAGGGCGGGCCGCTAGTTTTACAATAGATAGATGAAGTTTGTACGGATAACAATAAAGTAGTAACTCAGTTGAGTTTTATGAATTTACTAAATACTGCAAGTTTTGTACATTTACAGAGTATAAGTTAAATTACTAAATTTATTGTAAATTACAATTGATTATATCTTTTTATTGTCATAGGTAGCATACGCGCCTTCTAATGATAAGAAACAACCGTGGCCAATACACAAGATAGATAATAATAATAATTATACGTGATGCCAAAACTTTGGACCCCTTTTTACAAAAATTGCGGGGACACAGGAACACAAAATTTGGCACACTTATAGTTTATGTGTAGGAGAAGTGCAGAACGCTAATATTTTTCAATATTAATGCTTAGCATCTATAAGCAATTTAATCAATAAGTAAAACATTACCCACACTACCATGCATTTGACACACACAAACAAATATATTGATGATAAATAACGATAGAAGATCACAGATCGCGCACTAACTATTCAGGAAACAAAGTAGCTGGTCTTGAAAAATGAAGATGGCGTTCTTATCAACAAGATAATAAAATTTGGATATTAAAATAATAATTCTTTACTGTGCACAAGTGAAATAACACCAAAAAATAGCAATTCTTAGGAAAAAAAAAGTTGAGAGGTGTCAAGGGCCACCCGGATGGAACGATGTTCTCTCTCCCCCCTCTCTCTCTCAATATCTATCAATCTCAATTAATATCTATCTCTATCTCTCTTATAGCGAGAGACAGACAGAGAAACATGGAAAAAATAAAAAAAATAAAAAATATAAAAAATAAAGAGAGACAGACAGAGAGACATTAAAAAAATAGAAAATAAAAAAAAATAAACAAAACAAACATGGGCAAACCGAAAAGCTTACAATAGCTTACTATAGCAAAAAGTGTCGTGACAACTTTTCGTAAGAATTTTTTCCGTCTAGCCTCCTTTCACAACGCGCAATAAGGAACTTCGTTCCAAAATTTACAATAGGCGAACTTATCTCGTAAAGAGATTTTTAACAGCTAACCCCAGAGAGAAATTTTGGTGTAGTGTACAAATATGCGAATAAAACTAAACTGCATTTAAACTAATCCGTTAACAATTTGAGACTAAAACAATTAAATATATATTATATTTAATTATTTAACAGATAGTGCACCTTCAATTGTTTTTGAACAGGTGTGTTGTTATCTTGCGGCCGAGGTCTTATTTTTCAGATCTACCGGCTACCCTGCCTTTTTAAACATGATTGTCATTATGACGGCAGGAATAGATAAGGCGGGCAAGTTACTACACATTGCTTTGGATCCTGTGGTCTTGTAGGTGTGCGGTCTTTACCTGTTTTACCTGTGCTCGTCTATTACGAGCTACCAGGAAGTCAGGAAGGCATCTGGTCTATTCTACACAGAGAACCCGGACTAATAAGGGGACGGACAACAACGAGGAGGACACATAATATGTTATTTTAATTATTATTAGTCGCCTCGACGGTCTATCTCTCCAGGTGCTGGACTTGACTGCATGAGGTCCCGGGTTTGATTTCCAGGTTGGACAACAAAAGAAAATCTGGTTTTTCCAATTTTCGAATTAAAAATATGATGCTCAGAATTGGCTATGTATCCGGTTGGCGACAGGCTTGCCACTTATCACATTGTGGGACATAGTGTCTTCGGCTAGTCGTGGGTGCCCTGGTTTTGCCCCTGCCTACCTCTTCGGGGATTTGAGTGTGAAAATATTTTTTTATTAGTATGATAATTTACATTCTTACTTATATTTACCAAATATACATAAAGAGAAATGAAAACGGAAGAGGTATTTAGATAACAAATAGCTATAACAAAACGAATCCAGGTTATTTATTATACAAAATCAATCTTACCAATGCATTACATTTTGATGATATATCAAGTTACTGACAAAGTTGTCGATTTAATTTATTTAATTATTTTTTTTAATCTCAAATATTTTTATCACGTTTTGAATCCATGTTGATTTATTAAATTCATATCTCATATGAAAGGGGTATCTTTCATATTCATTGCAAATGTTGTTATTCTAAATTAATTACATTCACTTCGTTTTTGGGCCAATCAGACCATGTTATTGCAAAATGAGTATGACAGATGAAAGATTGACAAAGCAGATATACAATGCGAATGTGGATGGATGTAGGTACCCGGGGAGACCAAGGCTGACATTTCACGATCAGATCAAGCGGATATTATCCGAGGGTAGTGTCAAGAGTGTCCGAAACCGGCGTGTTTGTATGAAAAGGGTTATGAATGTGAAGGAAGCAAGACAGGTTTGTCAGGATCGTGAGGTCTGGCACTCGATACTCTCTGCCTACCCCGTAAGGGACTTGGCGTGAAGATATGTATGTATGTATGTGTGAGTATCATCTTGTATTTAAGAATATACTCATTGACATCATGATTTTTGATGTCTTTTTTAAATCATTTTTTTAAGTAAGAGTTAAATGAACAAGCACACGAGTTTTCTGATAGATTGAACAGAAGCGTCGCTATCCGGAGGCCAGTATGGAATTCTCATTGTGCTAGTCTTCCGGCTACACTACCATCCAGACTGGAACGTGACAGTCATTATAGTGGCTGTAGCCCTAACTGGGTAAGTTGATGTACAACACCAGTGAAAATTACTTAAAATCCATCATATTGACAATTTGTCTCTTCCTGTGTTTTAGGGGCACAAATTGTCAATATGATGAATTCACAGGAAGAGACAAAAGATACTTTTGTCTCTTCCTGTGCCCCTAAAACATGTTTATATTCTTATACCTTACACCATTCAGTCTTGTTTTTAATCAAAATTTCTCATCCCGCAGGTCCATAACGAGCTTGTTTTGTTTTTATAAGTAATGTAATCATTTTATTAACTTTCGCTGACGGAGACATGCGTGGTTTAATAGAATTTGGAACAGTTTTAAGGGTTAATATAAATTTTTCTTTGTTTAGGGTTGTCTGTGATCGAGTAAACGATACCCTTTTTATGTATTTTATAACTTATGAAGAGGATGAAACTGTCTTTTTATTCTACCAAGATATTTAGTTTGTTCTTTTTCCTTCTTTAGTTTTTGGCAGTAGCGTTAGCATTTGCCATTAGTCAAGTTGAAATTTGAATCAAGATACTCAAACTTGTCACTTGTTTAAAATTAGTCTTAAGCCATCAACAATCGTCAGGACTCAAGACCCAGACATGACTTACTGACGACTTATGACCGATGACTAATTATAACTGAATTAAAATTTGATGCAAATTTCTATTTGACTAATGGCAAATACTAACGTGAAGGCCAATACCTAAAGAAAGAAAGAAAGAAAGAACAATCGTCAAGGTAACATCATGTCTGAAGTAAAGCAAGCAAAGAGAAAATACGCAATAAACTAATTTTTCATGATTATTTCATTTGTGCACTTTCACTGAACAAAACTGTTTTTGTTCTTTCAAGGGAAACATTCCATACAGCCCTACAGAATCCTGCAGTAATGACAGGGTCTAGTATTGTTATGTTGTGATCCCCAGGATGCAGTAGGTAGTAGTTTTATACATTAGGCATGACAACCCCACTACACGCCTCTCCTAGAATGTTTATGGCGTCAGTATGCTACCGTTGTATCTTGCTGTTATGAGTGCGTTTGCTATCTTATTTCACACTATCTGCTAAGGCAAACTTAGTTCCGCCAATTCAGTTAGTATGGGAAAAATTAAAATGTCAATTTTCCTTGTTTTCTCACAGTCGATCGGGATAAAATCCTATTTCCGTCTCCTGGTTCTATTAAGCTACCTCCCTGTTAATTTTCAGCGCAATGGGTTCAGCCGTTCTTGAGTTATAAATAATGTAACGGTCACGATTTTCCTTTATTTATATAGATTATACATACATACATATAGCAACTCGTGAATAATTCTTTGCTGAGTATGCAGAGTATGCGCCAAGTGTCACGGTCCTTGCAGTCCTACCCAGTTCCCTCCACAGTCACTCTTTTCAGTTTTCATAAAATCAATCCGACCGTGGTCGAAACTCTTCGAACTCGACACAATCCTCAAATAAAACCCGAACAATTTGACCACCTAGTATCATCCTAGGTCTCTTCGGATACCTAGGTATATCAATCTACATTCGCATTGTACATCAGTTTTGACAATATTTCTGCCATTTTTAGAAATCAACGCATCAACGAGGCATGCCTTTTCTCGATAATACACTGTTACATTTTTCTATCTCACTATGTTACCCTCTTTCTCTCTGATCTAACTGCAAATGCGGTTAGCGAGCAGTACACCACAGATTTTCCGTAGCGTTCTCGTTTCGACTGTACCTATTTATCCTACTAACATACTTTTTCTAATATATCCAACTGTCGCTTCCATGGAGTAATGGTTAGTACTAAAATTACGCAAAGCATCCCTTTAAAACGATTTCTATACGTCTATTTGATATCACGTGGAGAAGTATCTTTATTTTGTGAAACTGTGAATACTTATGCAAAACCAGTAAATTTCAGGATAGAAATGAGCTAGACTTTCTAGAAAGACTTGGGCTATTTTTCATCTAGGTATCTCAGCAGATTATTGCAAGAAAAGAACAAGAGGCACCGGGGCCGAGGATGTATGCGAAAACATTCTTACAGCTCGGGTGCCTGGCAAAAAGGTTAACATCGTGTGGTTTAACGGCCAATGTTAATAATGTCTCTCTAAAGATGGATTTCAAGCAATCGAGACAGCTGCGTATCCGTCGGCCTATCCTATACCTAATTGCCATATTTATTCTATCCACAGATATGTTATTGGCAAGCGATAACATAAGAATGGATCAAAATATTAATCTCGGACAGCAAGTTTTGGATTAGGGTTGATTATTAATATTTGCCGTTAGTCGGTAAGAATTGAAGATAACTCTCCACTTTGTCCGAATGAATTTTCACATAAAGTATACTATATAAAACAATTTTTCATCAAAATATAATTATCAAAAAATGTTGGTGTCGATTCAAATGAAGAATGGAGACAAAAGTGATAAGTGCCATCCAATACAAGCATTTGAAATCCTGCTGACCGACGCGCACAAAACTGAATATTAACTTAATACCAAAATGGCCGGCTATTAAACAATCTTCGAAACTCCGAAAAGTAATTCAATTCTGGCATTACGGTTTTAATTTGTTCTGCGAATTGATTTAGCGTAAGGAAATTTTCAAGTTAGGAAGTTAAATTATATTATTTTTATAAATAATGAGTCTTTTTGAAAATTTGAATATGTAAATACGGGGGTGCTAAATATTTAAAAATTAATTGACAGTAGATGGAAACGGCCAACTTGTTCACAAAATATATTTATTGTTTTAATACATGAATTGATTGCAGGGCTTATATCATATAATCAGCAAAATTATAGAAATGAATTCCAAATCAATTAAATTTCAAATATTTTCGTTTCGTTAAGCGTTAAGAAGTAAAAATTGTTTATGGCATCTTTTTCGAGGAGCGCAACAGGAAAGAAGTGTAACTTCAAAAAAAAACTTTATTTTACGTTTTTGCGCTACATTTTTACGTTGCGCGAGGTGCGCGCACCTCACGAGAACTTAAGTTACCCCATAGCTCGGTATACAACGGCCGGCGAAACAAAAATGTCGATAAATACGGTCCGATATTTGGCAACTACATGCAATAATTTTTTGTAGGAGTATCTAGAGGTCAATGTACGTAAATGAGAGATGTAACAAATTAGTCAAATAACTCTCGTAGGTCGTCAAGAAGTTTCACTTCATAAAAAATATTTTTGTTAACTTAGGGAAGGAATTTTTCAACATATGTGTGTGATGTATGAGTGTAGTTTTTTACTTTTTGATAGAACGCTTTCGAAATTCAGACTAAAAGTACCAGTTCGATAATAGCTAAGAAACGGCCATCGTGTACCTTATATGACAGGCAATTAGGATAGTTAGTGTCTAGCTTTTTTATGGATAAATAAATTAATGTCCACGGAAAACTTAGACAAATTGATTTAATAGATCTTACCCAAAGCAAATTACATTCTTATGGTTTGGATGCTAGTTTACATTACGATTACATTCATAGAAAAAATATTTAAGTAGATAACGAAACAAATTCACCTAGGCCCATACATCCAAATATCGTATTATTCCTATAATGTGATGAAGGTGGCAAACATATTATGAATCGGGCACTCTGTCGTTGTAACGTTGTGGGAGTGGCTTAGCTATCATCCACCACTTTGTTAACAGAAAAATAAACAAACAGAAAAACCATTAAAAGGAATCCTGATGATGTGGCAGCTTAAAATAAAAAAAATATATAAATGAATTTTAGTATAGAAATAGACCTTGGAGAAAAATAACTCAACAAGTTAGAGAGTTTAGTACTGCTAGACAGTTTAATATTATTTTTTTGCAATTTCATTTGTCCAATAAAAATATCTCTAGACATAATACAAAATGACCTAACCCACCTCAAAATTATTTACTTTGATATGGGTGCTAGTCAACAATACTAATACAATAAAATATAGAACAGAAAGCCTCAGATCACATTTGTCGTCTCAACATCGCCTAGTTACTTATGATCCGAGACTTTATTTTACTGCTCTAGACATGTAACATATTATTTTCTGCTCAACGAAGCTGAAAAGTGGCAACTTCGTTTAGCACAGCGGTCACAAAGTGTCTACTTTTGGGCCTTAGGGCACAAAATATATTTAACTGGCTTAGCCACCAGACGTTGTTCTGTTTGCTCTAACTATAACTATTTTTGCTTCATATAAATCTTTTGACAGTGACTGACACAAAAAAATATAAGAAGATATATCTACAGAATCAAAATTTAATTAAAATTTAATAAGAACAACAGATATAAAACAAATGTCACAAATTTTGTGGTTTGAATTTAAAATAACTTAATATTTAGAGAGACGAATGGGTGCAAGATCAGATTCTGTCCGAAGTGAAGTAGGTAAAATAAAAAAAAAAAAACAAAATAAAAATGCAAGTCCTGTCAAAGATCTGTGATTAGACATGTACTTAAGCCTCGAAAACCAACGACCAAACCCAACTAAGCAGACAAAATCAAATTCTGACTTGTCCTCTAAAATAACAAATGCAAAAGATAATTCCTTAAAATTTCCGTAGAATCCAGCTCCATTGTTGGGAATCACAATGATGTTATTATCAAAATTAGCCAACGTTTTATCTACGTCTCAGAAGCGATCCCTGACAAGTGAGCCAGCTTAGATGATAAAGTATTGTTTAGCCAGGTCTCTTGGATTTTAGTATTCGTAATATTAAAATTGGTAACATTCAAATATCATAATTAACATGTTTAAGTTTGTTTGTGGTTTCGGAGCTCGACATATTTATTTATTTCACA
>NJDC01002135.1:29723-63730 GCA_002245475.1 Calephelis virginiensis | reverse complement strand
ATTGCTAAATTCGATTTAATTTTTGTTTATAAATTAAAACTGATAATTATTGTTATTTTTTTCATCAAATGGATGTTACCATCAATGGCGTTAATCTCGAAATGAGGAAAGAAGTTTTACAATAAGTATCACGAGAAGAGACGGGATCAAGTAGTAGCACGTGTAATTACTTTTTCATTGTATTTCCGATTTCTACAAAGTAAATACTTGTTAATCTTGAAGTAAGTTTTGCTACTCCGTTATCCGTGGTCCAGGAGAATATTATATTACACAATAAAATTTCGTAGTTAAATATGTTCAGGTTTTAGTACAATTATATCATTCAAACATTATATATTATACATATAATATACATTGGACTTAGTGTCTTTGTCTAGACGTGGAAGCCCTGATTGTACCTCTGTCTACCTCTTCAGGATGTCGATGTCCTGACACATCATTTTTTTTATATTTTTTACAGTCAAAAATCTTATAAACGAGATTTAAGAAAACACTTCACTCAATTCGCAGTTTTGATAAACGTAGACAGTATTGATAAAATACTGCTTCGTAAGAATTACAAGTCCAGTAGTACTTGAAAGGTTTCATCTCTGTCTACAAGAAAAGATCTTTAATTTTAGTTGGCATTTGACAAAAAGCCAATTGAAGGCACTACAGTATTTTAGTGTTGGGTATGAAAAAACCAAATATGAAGCAACGTGACATAAATCTTGTTGGGTCTAAGTCAGAAAAATATATAAAAGCCATCAGCTTATCTTGCAGATGCGTATGTTTTGCGAAGCGATTGGTTTGTGTTGGGACATGCTCCTCATTAAGTGGATATAACTTTGTATTGGCGAAACGCCTTCAACACTTTATGAGCTATCTGTCGAGATGGTTTTGCTACATAAACTTTGAACATTTCTTATTCTTTGCTTTTTTTTAAATTAATTCAACAGTTTTTTAGATATTTTTCACACCATTTGGACAATAGTCCCTGCGTTCCAGAATCATGTAATCTATTCATTAATATTTTATGACTTAGCCTATTAAAAGCATGAGAAAATCGATAAAATGGTGTTCATGTGTTAGTAGTTAGTAGTCATATAATCATTTACAAGTGCTTTAATGGTAAACAGGTTGCACTTTTCCCTGAAATAAATCCAAATTAATATTAATTGTAATACGATATGAGTCAATTTTGAATTTGATTACCTTTTGCCTTTTCAACTATCTTGTCTATAATAGTTAATTTACCTTAGTCGATTTTACACAGCGGTAAACGAATCTCGATCAGGCTAGAGGCTGAAACTTACAAAACTTTTTGACCAAGCGAATATCAAATATTTTGGCATTGATATTCCGTGTTGGTCCGGGTCCGCTAAGTAGAATAAACCATCTACCTCTCTGCCAGATAGCTCGAAAGAGGCGAGCACTGAAACTTACAACAGGTCATCAATAATGAAACCACTATTGGTTGAGTGCTGTTCAATCACTAGCCGGGTAGGGATCCACGATTTTACCTATTTCTGCTATCTTAATTACTCTATCATGTTCCGATCAAACGCATGGTGTAACCGGGACGCTTGAACAACAGGCCCAACATCCTAGCCATAAGACAGCGATGCACCTGTAGCATTTATAGTGTCTATAGGCCACGGTTATCTCTTATCATCAGGACGGCAATGTTCTTGTTTGATGATATATCATATAGAGAAACTGATTTTCCACCTCATTAAATAACTATTTTACCCTTATATTTGCCAAAACTAAATAAATAAAACATTAATATTTCGCTTGAGTTCAAATACTCCGTGGTCGCTCTATCCGTTAACCGATTTTGTTTCGCCCGCTGAAGAGTTACGATGGGACGACAATACAAAGTTATCTTTCGATTTCACTCACGCGCAAAACTATAAATAAACTGGGGATCAAAGAAACTTTGTCGAATTCATTTTGATATAGCGTGTGTTCTTTTATTAGCTATTTCCAAGATTTTCTGATTTCGGTTTGTTTACTCTTTATCACCTTTCAAAGTTTGTTTTTTAACTTTTATAACTTATAGTGCAACTTATTACTAAAGAAAAAGGCTGGTAATTTCACTGATAAACTTTAAATATTAGTTTCTGTATGTCTATCCACTAAACACCATAGTTTAAACTGGAAACATCTAGGTGTTGGACCGCAACTTTTTCGATGTAGAATAGTTTCTTCAGACAGTAGCTTTACTTAAGTTCAATATGATTTTCATCAACTTTGACCAAACTGGCATTCACTATTACACCATCATAGATTATTTGTTCATAAAAAAATAGCCAATGTTTGAACTCAGGTCTTTTTACATCAAACTTCATCAAAACCTGTTCAGCGGTTTAGCTGAAGCAGATAGACTTTCGCATTTATAATATTAGTATGCATACACATTAAAATTACTAACATTCTTATTTATTAGTCCAATTTCTGACATATTTTTATCTGAAATTAAATTCAATCGTATATTTTGCTCACCTTTGATTTAAATTAGCCGTAACTGTTGAACGCCTAGAACGAAGGCCTCGGATGTTAACGAGTAGTAAATTTATAATATTTATGCCCGTGTTGGTCCGGGCTACCTTGTAGAATAGATCTGCCTTCCCGCTAGGCAGCTCGTAAAAGCGAACATGAGCTTACCGTCACTAGCAAAGTGACATCTGACTAGGTGGTAGAGTTTTCCAGCGACTCGCCCAGACTGGTATCACCGTCTTACATGCCACCGTAACGTCAGTGCTTGTCATTGACGTGTTCCGGATTGGATGATAAGGTATCCGGTAAACTTACCTGTGCTCGAGGCCTAATATCCCGGCCTTAGGTTGGCAACTCCCTATTACTATTAATTTTTTGATGTCTCAAGGTGGCGCGAATTTCTAACCATCAGAAAATCCGTCTGCTTTGTTAAAAATAAAAATTAATCAAAGTTATAATCAGTTGCTTAATAATAAGCAAATTTCTATGGTTAATGTTGTAGTGCAGTGCAGATAGTTCATCTTAAAGAGTCGAGTATTTAATTTCAATTGTTGTTTGAAAAAGCTAATAGGTGCATCCTAGCCCCGGTGATTGTTGGACTATCTCGTGAATTTCCAGTTTCTATTGCTACTTCATGAACCATAAATTGAGATGGGTAGCATTTAAAACCGTTTTCTTGCAAGATATTTATTAGAAACTAGTGGCTTAGTACGTGCTTCGCCACGTTAATGACATAACACAACAAAACCAAAAAAGAAAAAAACGACTGAAAAATTTTCAATTTGACTGGCAAATTCCCATTAACAAAACGATCCGCCCTTTATTGAATTCATTTGTTAGAAAAAAATGTGATAAATGAAGAATCACTGGACCAATTATAAGCAAACCTCACATAAACAATCTACTAAATATTTTCGAACAAAGCCTAAACATTTGGTTTGGATAGGTGACCCCGTTCTTGAGTTATAAAATTACAACGAAAAGTGACATTGATTTTTATACATATAGATAAATTCAAAATTTTATAACGTTCATTTTGTGAACGCCTGAGGTGTGAAATGTCACGTCAAAGAGGTAGGTCTCAAATTGACTCAACAAATTCGATTTTGGACACTGCAAAATGATTTACCACTTTATTACTTTACTGGAGAGCTTAAATTAACTTGTCGTGACTTGTTTCTTGAGGGTAGGATTTAAAACATGTTACAAAATGCTCACGTTGAAAGCTTTCTTGGCAACATTCCTCGAGTTATTTTTGAATTGTGATTTATTCGAGTAAAGTTAAGTTGTATGCGAAAATTATGTCTATTGCATTCGAGCTCGTGATTTGGTTTTTTAAAAGGCTTTTAGCTTTACCTTCCTGATGAGATGTTTTTTGATTTGCTGCTTTATATATAACTTTTGTTGTGAGTTTGTAAGGTATTTTAATAAAATGTGTATATTATAACGTACTATATATTCTTTAGCTTCTAGTTCACTTAATTTTTTCCTCATTACTGCTAGCTTACTTACATAATTTGAAAATAGAAATTGTGTGTAAAAATTTACATTAAAATTTCTTCACAACTATATTTCTTCATAACAGAATAGTAGAAGATCTAAACCTAAATCGACTTTCACCAAGCTGTTAAAAGAATGAACCATGTTTTATAATAAACAAATATTTTACATTAAACATGTAAATATTTTGATAAAAAATTACATTTCATTGAAAAATGTTACATTAAGATAATACCTGCATTTTATCGTGATTTGGATGGAAGGACCATTGAATGTCTTGTCTACTACAGAGTTTGAAGTTTCTCTAAAAATGCAACTCGTACTATGATTATAAACGGAGCAGCAATGGAAATATTCTTATACTTCACCCGTTTTGGTACAACTAAAGTAATTAATTGATGTTTTAATCAAAATATCAAAAACGTAGAAATGTCGTGTACATACCAATCTGACAGCACCAAAAGTGTTTTGTCTCTGTCTATTACCATCGTTGAAAAAAGATGGCGATTACTTAAAATTAACTAAGTGAGTGTACAACAAAATTACCACCATTATATTTGTATTTACCTAAGTATTTTCATTGTACACTGTACGTTCTACATTACATATAAGCGTTCTCGATATTTTGGATTTGTTGGAAGAAGTTTCTTTCAAAGATGTGCTCGCCTTTTGTACAATTTTACATGTTTCCTTGGTTATAGCTATTTTATGTACAGTAAATTATTACTTAAATATAAAAATAGACGACGCTTAATTCTTACCATCAGGAAATACATGCAGTTGATTGCCATCAAAAGCAATAGTTCACAAGTCACCTGAATGCCCAAGCTTAACAATTTAAGATAACTAAAAACTGTAAAAAACCGTCTCCAGCTTCATCCACTTCGTGATTTGATGATTCTTATTTCAAAAGTTAAGTCATGATTTTGAGATGGTCTCTGAATATGGTCACGTAGTCCTAGTTGTTTTTAAGTTGTGCTTAATGATACTTATATTTTCATGTATCTCAACGACATTGTGTCTCACTCGTCGGAACTCGAAAAAACTTTTATGGGACTACATCAAAATTGTAACCTACTTTCTAAACAAGAATCATCAAAATCTGTTCATTACAAACCAACTAATCATCAAAGACTTTTTTGGAATCAGTTAAAATTGGAACAGAACCAAGAACAGATCTAGCGCAAAGTCTGTTTTTGGGAATTCTCTCTTCCAACTAAGCAAACCTAATTGGTTTTATATCAGACGATGCTTTCAAAGCAAATATCTTTATTAAAGTAAACAGAAATATTAATAATGGCGTCCGCGTATGCTCGAACGCTGTTCACTTTTCAATTTATTTTAATGAAAAATAATTTTAACTTTCATTTTACTTTACTCTTGATAACAATATTATATTTCAGGAAAGCGTGAAAATTAGCTTCGAAATTATTAAAATAGTAAGTAATTTAACCTTTTTGGATATTATCCTAATTTTTTGTTAATGGATCAATGAACTACTGCCACGTTGTTTCTTTTTCAAAATGAACTCCTACATTTTCCACTAGCTGTTGTTGTAGGTCACACTATAAGTTTAGCGTAACTTAAAAACAACATGCTATGACCAAAATGTTATGTTTATTACTATTCAAAATAATCTCCTTTAGATTTCAAACATGTTTTCATGCGATGGAACCATTTTTAAAACAGGAAGACCACCGATCGACAGGCATGTTTTCTACGTGCTGATTGAACACACCTCTTCGGAGTTAGTTAAAGTAAAATCACTCATCAAATCTTTGAATTTGGGGAAAATGCAGAAATCACTACTACTAGAGGGTGCTAGATCGAGGCTATGCGCAGCATGAGTGACGAGATGTACTTTTTCAGAAATTAAAAATGATTATGTTTTGTTGGCCCTGTGAGAAGAAGCGTTATCATGGTGTAGGAGAATGCAGCTTTTGGTCGGTTGGTTTGGTTTTGGTACCCTGGGTAAACAAATGGTAGAATACCACTCGGCATTAACACTCTTTTGATTTTCAAGTATAATTGTACAGATGGGACCCGAAGATGAAGAAAAAACGCAATCATTTTTTTACCAACGTTTCTTGCCTGTCTCACTTTTGTTGGTCTGTTCTCATTTTCAAACACCTATTTACAAGATTGCTGTTTTTTTTTGGGTTCAAAACAATAAATCCATGTTTCGTCTCGTATGAGAATGTCATAAACAGCATTAGAATGTCCGTGGTCGTACTTCACTAGCATCTGTGAGCACCATTCCACGCGAGCACGCTTCTGCTCCGCTGTCAGTTCATGAGGGATCCAACGACAACAAAGTTTCCGAACTTTTAATTTTTCGTGTAAAATTTTCTGGATTTGGCTCATACCAATCTCCAATAGTCCTCCAATTGTCTCATAGGTAATCCGGGAGTTTTTTTCAATCAACCGCTTACAGTAGCCACATTATTTTCGTTGAAGGCCGTCTTTTACGAAATTTGTCATTTAAAGAAACTCGACATCTCTCAATTTCTGCAAACCATCGTCTCTCGGTGCTCAAAGAATGTGCTTCTTTCCCAAAAGCATTTTGAAGACGAGCGGCACAGTCTTGCGGAAAAACAGAACTTTTAAAATCATAAAAAATCATCACTCTAAAATCTTTTCGACTTAATTCCATTTTCGTTGCGTACGTGGAACTTTGATGTGTTTAAATTAAAATTTTCACTTTCTTTAAAATTTATAGAAATTCAACCCAAGCACAGGGCAAGTGCTAAAATAAAAATATATAACAGGCAACCTCTTCGTTCCCCTATGTCCCCTATAACATGTCATATGATTTATGAATGGGGGGCATTTGAATGTATAACAGATAGCGTCATTATATTTTATTACCTACTTGTGAGGCACCTTCCAAATTCATAGATTAGACATATAAAGAGAAGGGTAGCTTTTCGCAAGTAGACAGGTTCCATAATGCCAAAAATACAAAAAAAGATTTTACGAAAGCGTAGTCAAGATGTAGCTACGGTTTTAAACTGGAACACAACATTGGTGAGTCAGGGCTTCCTATATAAGTAGGGTTTCTATTGAATATCGATTTCAAGGAAATTGGAAAATGCAATCGGATTATTAACATTTAGGTTTAACATAAACTTAAATACTTGGTAGTATTGTGTTCAAGGGTAGTTAAAATAGCATATCCGATTCCGATTCCCAATGTTGCATTAATCGAGATTCGAGAGTAACTCTAAAGGAGAGTAAGTAATCTAGGCGAGACTGTGGGGGTGGAGGTGTGTGTGTGTGTTTGTGTGTGTGTGTGTGTGTGTGTGTGTGTGTGTGCGTGCGTGTGTGCTTGCGTGCGTGTTTTTGTATATGTTTGCATATGTGCGTGTGTGAAAAATTCATAAAAAATCGATTTCGATGCATTGTTTTTTCAAAGCTGACGTGATCGAGACGAGTTTTAACAACTTAAATTACAATTTAGTCTGGGTTTTAAAGAAAGTTTTTAATTTCCAAAACTGCTTATGGATATAAGTCGATAATGACATAAGCTACAATTTTAGAAAGAGCTTAATACTTCAAAAACTTCGTAATGTAAGCGTGACCGCGATAAAGATATTATATACTAGCTTCAACCTATGACGGCTGGTTTTACACATTGCAAAAGTGATATAAATGTTTTAAAAATAGTCACATGCGAGTAGAAATAACATTTTATTTGTATTTCATGACTAAGTAACTTAATAAACATACTTCGTCCTGTCCTAAATATGGATATTGAATGATTTTTTTTTATGTATAAACCGTCTCCGGACAATAAGTTCAAACAAAATTAACAAAATTGGTTCATTCATTCATTCAATTTTACATGTTATACTAGCTAACAGACTTTGTCATGTCATAACATAAGCATCGATTTTTCGAAGTGAAAACTTCCTTAGCGGCGTTGCGCAATTTTTTGGAATGGGTAAAAACTTCTAAAGTCGCGTCAGATTGAAAATTCGTAAAACGGCGCAGGGGGCTTGCGCGAATGTTTGTGCTGTCGTATTTGTGTACAATAGCGCAATAAATGAATATTGTATTCTACTACATAAAATATGATAGTACTTTCATACTGATAATTGAAGCAATTCGTGCAAAATTATTCCCTAACTAATCCAAAACATCAAAAATGCACAAGTTAATATTCAAGTTTTCACTTCTGCTGGCTCTCCTTGAGTGCAACCCGTCGTTTTTTTTTCATTAGAACCTTTTTGTGATAAAAATTAACTCTAAAAAAGAATTAGCAAATTTTTTCCATCCTTTGATGCGCCGATCAAAAGAAATAGATATTTTCCAAACAAGATAGCAAGCAGCAAGTAATAGATAATTAAAAAGTTTTAATACAACGAAAATATAAACGTGACAGAGCGTTACGTTACTAACGTCAAATCTGACATCATCACGTGCCGCCAATATAGTAGTTACAGTCTAACATATATTACACAAAGATCTGACAGATGTGTCCATAAGCTAGAGAATGATTAGAGTTGATTTAATAGCTTTTTCATCAATATTCCCCAGTCGTATCTCCCACTGTGTAGCTTTTTACGACAATTTTATAGCTCTATATAAACGACTTGAAAAGACTTCAAGCTCACAGCTTCGCTAAATTTCAATTTAACGATATAATATTTACATTTGCCATTGTGCTATTCATAAAATCTTTATTTAGTCTGGTATCACGTTAAATATGTATTAAATTGCAGTGTTTAGAATTAAGTATTGTTACGTTTTTGCCCCGTGTTGGTTAGGGCTCCTTTGCAAAATAGACCATCTGCGTTCCTGCCAGGCAGCTCTTAAGAGGCGAGCATAGGCTTACCGTCACTAACACCGTGACATCTGACTAAGTGGTAGAGTTTCGCAGCGACCCACCCGGATTGATATCACCCCCTTACCTATTCCTGCCGCCATAACGTCACGACGTGTTCCAGTTTGGAGGGTAAGGTAGCCGGTTAACATACTTTTGCTCGAGGTCCTGGCCTCCTGGCCTCAGGTTGGCAACGCACCATTACCACCTTTGGTGTCTCTAGGCGGTGTAAATTTCTTACCATTAGGAAATCCGTCTGCTTGTTTGCCTTCCAATATCATAAAAAAAACATTATTCAATGGTCTCCAAAACTGGCGTGTTTATATGGATAGAGCAATGAACGTGGAGGAAGCTAGGTACCTGGTACCTGGCGGCTGCCAGCAAATGCCTTCTGCCTTCCCAGCAAAGGACTTTGCTTATTAAGTAACGATGTCTAAAAAAATATCTAGTCAGGTTTACTTTATGGTACTTTTGGTACTTTCAGTTTAAATTAGCTGAAAATTTACTCCGTCTTAAAAAAAAAACACTCATTGAACTCATATTTTACCAAACTAGTTAACTAATTTGGTAAGTGGTAAAGTTTTGCAGCGACTCACCCGTATTGGTACCACCGCCTTACCTATTTCTGCCGCCATAACGTCTTGACGTGTTCCGGTTTGGAGGGTAAGGTAGCCGCTAAACTTACTTTTGCTCGAGGTTGACATCGCACCTCAGGTTGACATCGCACCATTACCAGCTTTGGTGTCTCTAGGCGGCGCTGCCTAGAAATATAAATTGTGCGTTGCCAACCTGAGGCTGAGATGTTAGCCCTCGAGAAATAGTAACGGCTACCATACCCTCCAAACCGGAACACGTCATGACGTTATGTATATTGAAGTTGGAATCTTATATTTTAGGTCCATGGTTGGAATGTACTAGTAAATTGAACAGTTCAGTTAGCCCAAACTCAGAGCAAGTCCACAGAGAGCAGTTTATCATGGAAGTAATTACAAAGAAAGGAAGTTTATATAAGTACGATAGTTAATACTTAAACACAAGAGTTACAAATTTTTTCAAAATTGTAAACAGCTTTTAATTTGGAAAGAAGCTAAGATGTTTCGTCACAAGTTGTTTTATTATGTATTTGTATCATGACTAAGTTATTTATGCATGCGGTGAATTAATTTTTTTTTGGATATGTAAAATACAGATTATTAGTCAAAATCGGTTGCATTCACAGTAATAGATATATAACGGACATGTTTTCTTCCATTTCTTTTAGTTGACATTTAGTAATCAATATAATTTTCTTTTATAATAATAATCAATATAATTTTTCCGGTCCGGGGGGTAGTGTAGCCGGTAGATCTGACCCATAGGTTTGAGACGCACCCGTAACATCTATAGTGTCAAGAGACCACGGCTAGTTCTAACCATCAGGACAGCTGCGTGCTTGCTTGTTCGCTGACTCTCACGTTACAAAATTCAAATACTTATCATATAAAGGTTATTCTGTCAGTAACCCCTTGACATTGACTAGATAGACATTCTGCCAATATAAATAACCTATCTACAGATAAAGATAGGCCTTCTAGAGTTTTGTTGCTAATATTTTTTATTAATTATTGAAAAATGACAGCGGTTACCTGAAAACTAATCTAAAATATCACGATATCTTAGATAGGTTATTTATATTCGCCGTGTAACGACAGATTCCCGGATAGGACTAGATTTCAGCCTTGCCTAATGTTGTAGCTGTAATATCTACGTAAAAGTCATTTTCAGGTCTAGGATAGCTGAAAACTGCTCCAAAAAGTGGCTTAATTTTGTAACCTCATATTTGGAAATAGACGCAATCACTAATAAAAGATTCATCAGCGTATCTTATTTATTAAAAAGTTTTGGAATTGAGTCCTTTCAGTGAGACACTAATAAGAGCAAAATGTTATATGAATAAGTCAGATTACACAAAATCTTTGCCAGCAGAAATTTCGGTCTATAAAATAAAACATTGAACTTCAATAGATGTATAACGCTTCCTCATCTTCACACCAATACTTCTTTAAGCTTCAAATATTCGTTTATTTTCTCAAACCCAGACACTTTATATTGGAAAATTTAAAAGAAAATTCATCCATCTTCGACTTGACTTTTAAAAGCAATATTGAAACCGATAAAGATTGTTGAGTCTTAGAAGGCAGCCTTCACCAAGTCAAATTGATACATCCCGCAAACGCCAGCCTCGGGATCCTTGGTCGACTATAAAAACCTTAAATCATACATTAGTATGGAATATATGCATGTTGGTATAAAGAGTAAAACCAATACTAGGTATTAAAAATAAATATATTTTTTTAATACTACAATATTATACTATTTGGAGTAGTATCTGTACTGGTACAGATAGATGCTGGCACGTACAACATCTTAATGCCAGTATCTCTGAAGAGGTAGGCAAAAGTACAAGGTAAAACGATTAACCGAAGGTACTCTTATAGCCCAATGTTGTAGGTGACAAACTGTAGCTTAACTGATCGCAGACATCGACGCTTTATTAAGAAATTTAGATAAAAACATTTTTAGTTGCCCGACCCAAGCATCAAACCTGTGAGCTCATGTAGTCAATGCTAAGTAAAAGTAATATTAATAATGTACAGAAAGTTTCAGAAAATCTCTAAGAGAAATAAACTTTCATGAATGACATTTTTATAATAAACACTTGTTCAGTTATTGTAGAACTTTTAGAAACACATTATTCAAGTTACAATAATAACACAATTTATATTACACATCGATACAGCATTAAGCGTATTATGGAAAATATTAGTAACATTGTGTGGAAAAGTGAAATTTCAAAAATTTCAATGGCGTCCATTCTTTTACAAAATATTATACAAAAAGTATACATTCCATTTAAAAGGCTTTAAACACTTACTACTTAAGTAACGTTGCACACGCTCTATACAAATACATATTTCAAGATAAACCTTTTTTACTGCTGCCGATCCAATGTTTCCGCCATGTTAGCACAATTCAATCAAACCATTGCAATAAAACTTCTATATCGAATGAGACTATATCAGGCATGCCTTGTGGCGTCAATGTCGCTAAATAAATCGCTCTGTTTGTCTGTAGATCTCTTTTAACTGATACTGAATCTATCAGAATATATTTGACTTGCGCAAACAATTCCACAAGATAGACCTCCTCTTCAATGTTCCAAACAAAGATAATATTTGATTTTCCTAACAGAATCGTTCAAGTCACCTTAAACTCACTGTTTGTTTACTGAAATACCAGGAGCGATTGTTTGTTGGCCAATTTATGGTTGCATTGATTACAATGTCGATTTGAATATCAACTTGTTATTAGGGTACCACGGAGATGACATATCTCTAAACAAAACCCCTTTAACAAATTAGATAAAAAAAATAATTTTGTTGTTAACAAGGCTTTCAATTATTTTCTTTGTTAAGATATCAAATAAGCTTACCGATCTCCTGGTGGTAAGAGAAAACCGTGATCTATAGACAATATACCTGTAACATCACAGGTGCGTCGCCGTAGCCGGCGTGTTGACTGTTGAGCCTAAGGTTTTCAATAAAATCTAAAGTGCTTGATTTTATGTTTGATTATTCCATTATCGATATCATATTCAGAGAGATCGGAAACCAACTCTATGAAGTATGAAAAAATGACGAAACACTTCGAGAAAAGTTAGGTTGGCTGCGATTCACTTAACTCGTCTTGACCAACTTTTTTTTTATGATATTGGAAGGCAAACAAGCAGATGGATTTCTTGATGTTAAGAAATTCGCGCCGCCTAGAGACACCAAAGGTGGTAATGGTACGTTGCCAACCTGAGGCCAGGATGTTAGATCTCGAGCAAAAGTAAGTTTACCGGCTACTTTACCCTCCGAACCGGAACACGTCATGACGTTATGGCGGCAGGAATAGGTAAGGCGGTGGTACCAATCCGGGTGAGTCGCTGCAAAACTCTACCACCTAGGCAGATGTCACGGTGTTAGTGACGGTAAGCCTATGCTCGCCATTTACGAGCTGCCTGGCAGGAAGGTAGATGGTCTATTCTGCAAAGAAGCACAGACCAACACGGGGAACACCAGCACCAACTTCATTATCATTAGTCTTACCAACTTCAAGGTTCGTTAATCATGTTGTTACCTTGGATTTAGTAAATCTTACAATTTTTCGTTTTATTTAAACAATAATGTCAAGAATTAACAAATAAAATTATAGTTTGTAATATTTGCACCTCCATCGTGTCTTAATCCAACATTATCGAAATCTCATTGTCCTCACGTTGGACAAAAGCCATTTATGAAGAAAATATAAAAACTAAAATCTACTATTTAATAAAAATATTGGATAAATTAATTGCTTAGCATAGCAACGCTAAGTTTTTTATAGACTTAAAATCATGTAGAATTTAATAAGTGCACATGGTGTCGACGCCACTAGGCACCTAGGTACGCAGGTAGGTTTAGTGACACTAATTTGTAGATAGAAACATTTATTTCTGTTAAAAAATTCTTTGATATTGATGCCTCTGAGATCTAATGATGTTGTAATGAAGATAATTGACGAAGTCCCGGTTGGGATACCGGCTCAGGCAACTCAAAAGTTTCTTAAATTTCTAATAAAAAGAAACCGCACGGATTTAAATGAGTGCCCGGTTCACGATAGGTTTGTCACTGAGGGACACAGATTTGTGGGACTGGCTGACCGGCTTTAAGCGTATCAGAAAGGTAGTTAGACTTTCGTATTTATGATATTAGTATGAATTAAAGCGATAACACAATTTCTCAGTCCAGTAATACAAACACAACTTCGAATGTTGCTTATTTAGTCTTCGCTGTCTGCTTCACACGCTACCCTTTTTTTCATTAGTTTGACATTGGCGTTAGCATTTGCCATTAGTCGAATTGAAACTTGTATCTAGTTACCCGATTTAACGAAATCGGGCTTAAAGTTTAAATTAATCATAAGTCGTCAAAGAAAGTCATTTCAGAGTCTTGTATTGTAGTGGCCTCTTCTAGCTCATACGATTTATTTTTCTTCGTGATTATTGCTTTTGTGCAGTTTAAACATCACTAAAATTAACTAATATAACAATATAAAGTATAAACACGAAATTTAATAATTTCGAAAAAACTGTGACCATGTTTTCGCTCGATGTTGCCAGAACCACACTAATCTTTAATATTTCACATAAGTGCCCCCCTCCCCCTCATTTCATGCTGGTATTTTTGCTTGGCACCAACTAAAGTTATTTTAAATGTATGCTATATTAATGAAAAAAAAAAGAGATGGAACGTTATAGACCTGTCACATTGATCCGAGTATGTCATCTTGTGACGTTAATCAACGTTTTCCTAGGCTTATATGGAAAGTCTGTAGAAATACCATGTATTTAACGTGTTGTGTCTCTTTTTATTGCTGTCGTTAAAAGATGATATGACAAAAATTTAGTTTAGTAAGAGCGCAAAAAAAATAACCACCTATGTTTATGTAATTTATAATTTAACAAAGTTATGTGAGATATTCTTTACAAACTCATTTTTAAAGTAGTTAATAAGCTGTGCACGCTGCTGAGAAGAAATGTTATTAAATTCAAGTCGCAGAGACGTTGACGGAACGCTTCTGTCGTATCTACCGGGAGATCCTACACAAAGAGCTATTACAGTGATTAAATCCATAAAATCGTGTTAACTAATTTCTAAAGCACGACGGAAAAAGAGGTGTGCTGTAGGGTGTGTATGTCTGTCTGCCTGTGGCATTGCAACTCCTAAAAGGAATAGACTGATTTCGTTGCACTTTTTGAAGTGAAAACTTCTTTTTTCTATTCTACAAAATGTTAAACTCGCGTCAGGACTTGTGACCTGATCGAAAATTCGTAAGACTACTTACAACTTAGGTATTACGAGGTGGTAGAGTTTCGCATCGACTAGCCCGAATTGGTACCACCGCCTTATCTAATCCTGATGCCATAACGTCAGTGCTTGCTATTAAGGTGTTCCAGTTCGGAGGATAAGATAACCGGTAAACTTACTTTTGCTCGAAGCCTAACATCCCGTCCTCAGGTTGGCAACGCACCATTACAACCTTAGTGTCTTTAGGCGATGTGAATTTCTTCCCATCAGGAAATCCGTCTGCTTGCTTGCCTTTTAACATTATAAAAAAAAGAGCAAGGAGAGTAGATCGACGGCTTGTCGTAGGAGAGGAAGTATTAACTTCTCTTTCTACTGCACTGCGAAAATGTACATGCTATTTCTTTAGGCAGCGCTAGACACTCGCGTAATGGCTCGATTATCTTAGTTCTAGAAAAAATTGTGTTTGAAATACGAAAATTGAACAGCGCAATAAACGAATATTGTATTTTATCACATAAATGACAGTAGTTTAATATCAATAATTAAAATCGTGCAAAATTGTTATTTAACCATTCCAAAATATTAATGAAGTACAACATTAGTATTCAAGTTTTACATCTTACAGCACTCTCAGAGTGTAACCTGTTGATTTTTTAAGTTGATATTATCATGACGGTTCTTAGTTGCATTACGGATTGGTTTTTTCAGAGTTATTAAAATTTTTGAATTAAATTATTACTAGTGGTTGCCCGTTGATCGAAATTCGACTATAATAAATTTTAATATCTTGTTTATAAGAACGCCACCTTCATTTCTTGTTTGGAAGCAAAGTAGTTACTTTGTTTCCAAACTTTTTAGTGCGCAATCTGTGATCTTTTATCGTTATCATCAGTATATTTCTTTGTGTGTGAAATGCATGGTAGTGTGGGTAATGTTTTATTTATTGATTTAATGTACTTTATAAGCATTAATATTGAAAAATATTAGCGTTCTGCATTTCTCCTACACGTAAACTACTTATATGTGTTCCAAATTTTATTCTCCTATTTTTTTTTCGTAAAAAGGGGTCGAAAGTTTTGTCATCACGTACCTATTAATATAGAGATTATTAGTTTTAATTTTTTTTAAGCTGACGTTATTATAATGGTTCTTAGCAACATTACGGATTAATTTTTTCAGGGTTTTCGAACATTTTCAATGTTATGATTGTACTTGGTACTTGGAACTTGGTAAGAAACTTGACCAATCCCGTCATGATGAAAGTATATTCCTGGTGGTAAAATGCTCTATAGCATCTTCCATAGAGTAGGGAATAGGGATCCATAATGACAGGGTTTGCCACTGTCGTGTTTCATTACGGATGATAAATAAGGCTGTTAGCTAACATGCTGTCCCCTGGATAGCAACACATTTATTAATATTTTTATAGGTCATGGTGTCTATAGGTCAAGGCTGACTCCAACTATTAAGAGAGCTTGTTTTGCTATTTTATCTCTTATGTAAATCTATCACCACACTAGTTCTCGCCAATGTTATATTCCGGTATAGAGGGTTGAATTGGTGGTGATATTCTTAATCAATGAGTATTATCATCCTTGCCTTAGGATGATAACGCACCTTTATCTTCTTTGGGGATTTTATCAAATAGAGGTACTTTTATTAACAATTTTCGTAGTTGATGTTTGTAAAATTTATAACTTTGTCAAAAACATCAAGCAGGTGTCTAATTTAGAATCTATAATTTTAAATAAATCACTCAAATTGACCTGACCTCAAACTAAGCAAATGAGATACTTGTATTTATGTTGTACTAGCTGAACCGGGGAACTTTGTATCGCTTGACATTCAGTTATTCACAGTTTAAGTGGATTAAAGCATTGTTTTTCTTATTTCATTTTGCAAGTTTTTTTATGTATTATTCAGTTGACTCATCGTTGACTAACATCCATAAAACAAGCAAGTAATTTGCTTGTTTTGCGGTAATATCAATTATTTGGGTGATTTGTAAGGGGATGTTCATTTATTATTTTTTTCACGTTACGTTTGTCATTTTAAATAGTTTGAAATCGCAATATGGTTCAAAAATTTTTCAGAGTTCATACCGCCATCTCTTAGTTTAACTTCAAGGAAATAATTGGTTGTCCTACATCCAGCATTACGTAGCTCTGTTACACTACTTAAAAGCTCGAGTACCAGGAAAAGCCAGACTTTCATTATCTAGTAAAAACCAAAATATTCTTAGTCCATGATACCAACGCGAATAGCAACGATGGGGCTAAAGTATAACATAAGACTCGAAAGGGTAAATTTTAAAAAGTTTAAGGGGCCATGTATGCTAAAATACGTCAGTAATATACTGTTTTTTTCATATAAAGCAATTATGGATCTTGGCGACAAAAATACACAAGATTAACATTAATATGCTTTATAAGACTAGTGTTTCCAAAACACGATTCATTTTACTTTGCTCAGCAGAAAAAAATCGAAAAGTTAACCCTATTTTGAAAGCAAAACCCAACTGTCTACTTCAGTTATGAAAATATCGACACCAGATTTAACATAAACATAGATAAGTATTATACCTAAAAGACAACTTATACTTAAAATTTATATTTTTTTTAAATTACTTTTATAGTGTCAAAAGTAGTGATTTGGCGCTTAAGACATTTACTTTAGAACGCAATATTTCATAGTAATCATGGAACGGGGGAGTGCGCTGATTGGCTCTTCTGGCTGACTAAGTATGGGGCCTTAAGGTGTATGAATAAATACCAAAAAAGTATTATCATGCCCCTATCCCCCAGGAGGCAGGTGGAAATACAACCAGGGCATAAACGACTAATAGAAAATACTAAGTCCCACAATGTCATAGCTGGCAAACAGTGCAGTGGTAGTACTTTGAATTTTTTGATACTAACTAATATTAGCTGGCAGGCGGAGCAAGCGGGTCAGCTTACGAATAATATTTATATTTTATGTTATTTATTAAATTAAAAAAAACATCACTATACAAGTTACAAGGAATAAATATAAATGTCACACAAAACATACAAAGAATAGAACTTAAAAAATGGGAATTGCTCAATCATTTTCGTTATGTATATAAGGTCTGTTTTTTCTTAGGAGTCCAATTTGGTAAACAACAATGGCGGAACAGTGACATTAGGAAGCCGTAGACAATGAATAGGGTTGGGAATTATCAAAAGACCGAATGAACAAGAATGGTATGCTACTGTGAATGAATGATATTTATTGGTCAATACTAGTCTAGTACTTTAGTAAAGTAGTGCTAAATTCATAGTAGTAATATTATACAGGGGAAAGTGTATTTGTTTATCTTTCTTTCTTGCCAAAACATAATAGATAGTGTATATTTGGTCAGAAAATAATTAAAGTAGTGAATGATTTTTTTTTTCATGAAAACTTGTAGTGAAATGCACGTTTAAAATCTGATCACCACTGTGGTCTGGCGGTTTGGTGTCGAACTTAGCTTCTTGAGGTCCCGGGTTCAATCTTCGGGTCAGGCGACAGGGAAAAAGTGGAGTGTATGTTTTGAACTTTTTAACGGAAATAGCGGTGCTCGGGATTGGATGTGTGCCCGGTTGGCGCTGGTTGTTGTTGTTATTTTCCTTTATATGTAAATGACACATATTACAAAAAGTTTTTTCGTGCTCAATACTAAAATACTTAAATACTTAATACAAAATGTGATTTTTGTATAGAAAATTAAAAAAAAACTGACCGAAAGACCAAAAAAGACTGCACTACTTTAATTATAATGGTGAATAAGACACTTTATCTGCGTTTAATTGTTTTTGTTTTAGCAAACTAAAATAGGAACTGAACTCGTAAACATCATTGTTCACTTTTCCGAACTTAATAGTCACTAAGCATTGGTTATAGAAAAGTTAAAAACTGACCGAAACCTTATTTAAATTTAAAGTGTTAAAATGGTAAATTCAAAACAGATTTTAGTGTTAAACGTTCTGCTTAGATCGAAAGAATACCTCGAACCATTCATGTTGAATTCAATGCATATGATTGGTTTGAAAAATTTTTTTTGATGTGCTGTTTGTTTACATAATCGGACTTTAAAAAAACAGTCTATATAGGTTTACATTTGTTTTTATGAAACATCTTGCTACGTTTTTTTTGTTATTTTGAAACTCCTTTCGAATGAATAATTAAAGCATCATTTAATAAATATAAATAAAGAAGTTCTTCTAGTTATTAAAACTATTCGATTACAAAAAATTGCTTACCTTGTCATTAAGTCAAGCTTAAAGAGTGGCTAAATTATTGTTTATTTAGAGAACAAGAAGATCCAAATCACAAAATAAACACAAGTCAGTCACAAAATCACAAGTCAGTAGCAAAACCAAATAAGGTTAAAAATCCTAACACTTAAACACTCTTAATATACAGGCGAGGCCACCAGACAAATGACAACAAACGATCTCCACCTGACTATTCCTAAGAATCGATTACTTGAAGTCGATATATTTGTTTTTGTTTCTTAAAAGACTATTACATTAGTTTCTATTAATCAACAGATAATATCAAATAGTTTGCCAAGTTATAAATATTTTTCTTTTATATATTCTCGTTTTAGGGTGTTTATCTCGAAAAAAGATGCAGTCAATTAATCTGCATTTTCAATGTCATAGTTTACTTTTTATCTGTGCAAATAAATTTCGTTCTCCGTAAAAATATTCGTAAATGATATATAATATCATATCAAAGTCGAAACTACTTTATTGCTAAAACTATCATCTATAACTGAGGTTTATAACTATTAATATTTTATGCAATGCAAATGGCTGATTTGAAAAATTGTAACGTATGGTAGTTTTTTTTTACTTTATTGAACCCCCAAGGAAAAACACATGTATGTTTCGAAAATTTTACTTGACATTTGAATTTATCTTGTTGCATTGCTAGAATGTCACAATCTAACATTGTATTTGATTGACTGATTTTTAATTATTTCGTAAAGTCGATTACTTAAAACCGATCGGAAGCCTTTATTTTGTAAAAAAAAATTGCCTTCCACAAAACAACATTTTAAGATCTAAACTGTTTCCAAAAGAATTACAAGTTATTTATTTTAATTTCAGAACTGTTTATCGTTGCAAAAAAATCATTCAATTTATCATTTAAAAGCATTCATCATTGCACATGTCTATAAATTTCATAGACAATCTAAAGTTCTATATGTCAAGTTCATATTGTGTTACTTATCTGTGCAAAAAGATTTCAATTTCTCATATTTTTTTTGCAAAATTTCAGTGCGTGAGATTAACGTGAAATTTTGATGTTTTTCTATCAAGTGTTCGTCAGTTAAGTTCATTGTTAATTTCACTAAGTTTAAATTAAAAAAAACTGAAAAGAAAAAATATTTGGTATATTCAAAAATCATCATTTTAATTCCATTTACTTAATTAGTGGTTACATGTAACAAAAAGTCTTTATTGCACAATTGATAAAAGGGAAATATAATATTATTTTTTCGTAAAAACTCATCAATGTATTGAGTAGATGAGTAACCCGAGAGTAATAGTTGCAATTTCGAAGTTTTAACAAAATATGAATTCGCCGCTTTTTACGATGTTATACTTGACATTTTTAGGGTTCTGTAGCCAAGTGTGATACCAAAAAAATGTGATGTTCACGACATTAATACGAGGAATAAAAATAATCTAGCCGTATACAAAAGTCGTCTCCATAAAATCAGTAAATCCTTTTTGGGTCACAATAAGTTGCCCATTGGTATTAGAGATCTGCCTTTATATAAGTTTAAAAAATGTATAAAAGCAAAATTATGTCAAAAAGGCTATTATACGGTCTCAGAGTATTTGGAAAATGAACATGCTTGGGGATAGAGGTTTAAATCTCCCACTACAATTCGTAATGTTATTTGTTGTACCTTTTATTTAAGTTAAAGTAAGAATGTAATTTATATTTTTAATCTAGTTTATATTGTAATTATTAATATTGAAAAAAGACAAGCCCGCTGTGTTTCTTTCGTCGGATCTTCTCAGTGTGTGGCCGCGATTCCGATTCGGTGGTAGTTTAAAAAAAATGTCGACGCGCACAAATACCACTTGTGTGGTTCAAGTGAATAAAGATTTTTCTGATTCTGGTTCTGATTCAAGTGGCGTAAAACGTAACCGTTACAAATTTACCACGTTTGTCTGTCTATCTGTATGTCAAAGCGACTTATTTCCGAAACTATTCCTTTAATTATAGATGCGGTGTGTTTAAAAGTATATCTTTAAAAAAAGACTATGTTTTCTAATCTTAATTTTAACGTAATTTAATCGTTTGAAAGGTAGAATTTAGTAAAGTGTTAATATGTGTTAATTCTCATCTAACTGCTAAACAAGGATAGTGAAAATCCAAAAAAAAAACATGCTATATATCTCAATGATAAGTTTCAAACAAAATTGGTTTAAAAGTGAAGTAAAAAAAGTATCTTCACGACCATATCCTTAAAGAGGTAGGCAGAGGCAAAACCAAGGCACCCACGACTAGCCGAAGACACTAAAACCCACAATGTGATAGGTAGCAAGCCTATTGCCAACCGGGCACATATCCAATCCCGGGCAACGTTATTTTTATTAGAAAATTTACATTTATATTTTCTATTTTTTTTTTGTTGGCCAGTCGAACCCAGTACCTCAGAAGTCAAGTCCGACGCTGGGCATAGAGATTATTTACGATTCGAATATCCTGACCCGATAAAAATGAATGCATGAGTTGTGCCACCATGTGATGGTCAGCAGGGACACTCGATCAATTAAATGCTTCAAAGTGTCTACGTTACTTTACGAGGTTGTAGATATAGGTATGTGAGTGATCAACACATGCGTTAAAATTATATTTTACTAACAATTGAAAAAGAGGGGTGTTATAACTTTGACGTGTCTGTGTGTGTATGTCTGTCCTAATGTAACTTTTGAACGGACGTACTAATTTTAATGCCTTTTTTTTTGTTTGAAAGCAGACGTAAAGCGGGCGCCCCTCAGTACCCCTCTCTGTCCAAGAGGAGACACGAGGAGCGCACACAGGGTGGTGGGCCATTTGGCCCACTGGAACCCTTCACTGAACTGGACACTTCAGACGACATACGGCCCCTGTTGAGTAGGGCTGCCAGAAGGGAATCTTTGGATCCGACGCCGCCGGGGCGCTGGAAGTTTGCGAAAACGTCCCCACAGCCCCGGTACCTGGCGAAGGGGAAGACACCGTGTAGTTTTAGTGAGTAAGAGTCTCACATAACCCACCACTTCTCCCGAAAGTAGCGAGTATCCATGACGGATTTCCACACATTAAAAATTAAAAGGGCCCAAGTTCGTACTTAGCTACTTTATTTTTATTCGATAAACAATATATATATTAATTTAAATAGCGGTATTACATATATTCAAGATACATATTTAATAATATAAAAAACTTAATAGAAACACTAGAAATTAATGTTGTTTATGTTTGAAATGTACTCTACGATCGTATCTTTTAAGCTCGTAAAATGGTTTAAAAATTTGGACTGTCGTCTTTTACTATAAACGAGAGTTAATTTGCTTCATACCCAGCACCATGATGATATTCAATACACTACCTAACACCGCCATTTTGTTCAAATACCACATTCACACCGCCATCTTGTTTAAATAGCGCATTCACACTGCCATCTAGATGCGTTTCGGGACGCTTTTACAGCGCTCTTCATTCCACCACTTAATGTAAGAGGATTATATGCACTCGAAAACAGCGCTTCATTTTATTTTTTCTCAGAGGTAACATTCACGTTATGAAGGCAACTTGAGGTATTACGGAAATGTTACGTTTTAAACTGAAAATGTTTTTCTCTCTTAATTATTAGCAACTGAGTGTAAGCCGATTATACTGTTAATTACGAACAAACTGACTTTAATCTGATCATATTTGTGTGTTGCAAAATATATTCGAAATAGCGCATACTTTTTATAAATCGCGCATCATAGCAGTTATGCTGTATCAGTAATATTTAGTTATTTATTTATTTAAAAATGATAGCTTTTTTCAGCGAGATTTATCAAGTATATGAAGAAATTTATATCTCATACTAGCTGACCCGGCAGACGTTGTTCTGCTTCTTTTTCAATGTGATTTTAGTAAAAAAATTGGGGTGATTCACTCTTGTCACTTAGGGGTATAAAAAATAGATGCTGGCCGAATCTCTGACCTACTCAATATGCTCACAAAATTTCATGAGAATCGGTCAATCCGTTTCGGAGGAGTACGGTAACTAACATTGTGACACGAGAATTTTATGTATAAGATATAGGCTAATTAGTTTTTCTTCTAACCAATTTTATTTAATCATTAACGATTTATTCAATAACGTAGATGGGACATGGTACTTTTTATATTTTACAACACTTAAATAATGTTACAAATATCCAGTTAGTGACATAGCGACTTGATTTAGGGCTATTTCGCTTAGTAATATAATATCTGGCAAAGTCACAGGTAATATCAAGTTTTGGAATAAAATTTTCCCTTACAAATGAACTATTCAATAAGTCCTTTAACAGAACAAAGATGATAAATCAGATTTATTAAAATATAGCTAACATTACAAGGACAAATATATCAATGTTTGTATTTTCCATTACGGACCATCTTAATCGACTGGAGTAAGGAACTGAATACAAAACATCCACGTCGGAACATCCAGCTTGAAAGGTTAAAATATACCAGCGCACTCAATCCACAAACAAAGCGAACAGAACCACTACGATGCAATATTCAATTTATTTCCTAACTACCCTACTCTCCGTTCAGAATAAAATTCTCTGTGACACAGTGTATCTCTTACCAAGCTGAACTTTAGCAGTAAGAAAACTCGAGTCTGGGTAGAATTTTTAATCTGTGGTGCTGAGATTTTAAAGCATGTAGCAGTGTGCGTGAGTCTCGGGGGACTTCAACTGATTGAAAAAGAAAACAGCTTCTCCAATGTCCGATTGATTCTTCGTACCCTCAACAGTATATCTTGTCCTGCATAGCATGAGAGCTGACCGTAAAACCTACGATTTCGTTGTATTTTTTATATGAAATATGTTAACATGCGATGGTGGTTTTGATCGAGAAATAAAACTCATTTTCTATTAATATCAGATTTTTTAAATCTTTAGTACAGTGTCGATCGAAGGTTCAGTTCTCCTCTTGTGAGAGGAATGAAGTGTTGATGAAAATTGAGAAAGAGTTTTTATTTTAAAAGCGTTTCAGTCAAGTATATGCCAATTATTTTTGCAAGAGCTTTTTTTTATTTTCACGTCTTTGAACTAACGTGAAATAACTATAACCAATTATAAATCGGTTTATTTTTAAGCTTTAAATTTAAGCTTCGTTGACTAAAAAAATCGTTAGTGTTTTTTTACATAATGTGGTAGGTACCAAATAAACAGTCAAGAATCTAACAAGTTATATTGGGCTTTGATCAGTTTTTTTTGATGATACTTATTAGTTAATAAAAAATATGTGAAATAAAGCATATAAAAAATAAAGCGTTCGTATATATGTTGGCAGTCATGGTGACCTGAGAATTTTAAATATGCTGAAAAGTAATGTAGGTGACCTTATAGAATAATATTTCATAGCTGGCTCTTAAACAATAGTCTAGGGACAGAATCCCGACAAACAGGGGATGTTCCGGTCTCTTCGTTACTGTGTTGATGCTACTGAATAAAACTATCTGTTCTGCATATACTCGTAGCAGCTAGGATATTATGTAAATAATATTGAAAATAAAAACCGTTTATTTACATCGACCTTATATGAGGTAGGTACTTCTGACACGTGTATATACCAATCTACAAAATATCAATAATATCTATCTATATTATATCTATACGATAAATATCAATACTGAAATCTACCCCCAGATCAGAACGCAGTCATACACTAAGAGGATCCGAGAAATTCAGCGGGTTTATCTTTTTTATCTATTTCTGATAATATTTACTTTACAAAGTATGAATGTTATTAAACTCGAGCAGTACGGCATCGGACATGACTTCTTGAGGTCCCGGTCCCCGGGTAAGGCAACAAAAAATTAGAAAATGTATTTTTTCAATTTTCTAATAAAAATGTCGCTGACCAGGATTAAATATGTGCCCGGCAGGCGATAGGCTTGCCATCTATCACGTTGTGGGCCTAATTGTATTCGGCTAGTCGTGGGTGTCCTGTTTGCGCCTCTGCTTACCCCATTGGGGCTTGAAGATAATTTACTTTTACATTGAAATAATTTCAAATTACATTACAAATTGCAGTTAAATGCACATATATTCGCATTTTATATCTGTCTCGTCAATTTTTCATCTGTCATTATTTCCACATTACCAAATAACTTGCGTAGATATAGAAATATCTAGTACCAAGTGTCATGGTTTCTGCAAACTTGTTCGCCTTCCTTCACATTCATTACTCTTACAAATACGCCAGTATTGAAGACTTTAGGCTCCAACCTTAGATAGTAATCCTAACTTGGTACCTGTAGTCATCCACATTTGTATTTTTATATACATTTGTATAAGTATTACATTACAAATACATGTTATAAGTATACAAATAGATTAGGTATTGCCTTAAAATGTTATTCCTATTTCAACCGACTTCGATAAAAGTAGGAAGTTTTAGGTACATTGGACTACTATCCTCTGTAGTCTAGCAGTTTCGTTGTTGGACTTGACTGCGTGAGGTCCCGGGTTCGAATCCCGGGTCGGGCAACAAAAAGAAAATTGGGTTTTTCCTATTTTCTAATAAAAAAATATGTTGCTCGGAATAGGATATGTGCCCGGTTGGCGATAGGCTTGCCACCTATCACATTATGGGCCTTAGTATCTTCGGCAAGTCGTGGGTGCCCTGGTTGTGCATCTGCCTACCTCTTCGGGGATATGGGCGTGAATATACTTTTAATTACTATATTTTTTACTATGCTTTTTTTACTACTATAGTTTTTATGTAGTTTAATTGACATCTTCGTAATTTTTAAACTGATTTATAAATATCTCATTTTTTGAAGGGCGAACTCGCGATGTAGTTTTATTTCTAAGTTTAGATCTGACAATGAAACACTCTTGGCTCCCTCGACTCCGAGGATACTCATTTTTAGTCTACCTAGATGACATATTAAAAATGAAGCCGGTTTTTTATAGTTTTACTGCACCAAAACTAAGTAATCTGAATACATGTTTAAAAAAACATGTTAAATTTTACTTTGCCTTAGATATTAAGTTTTAAAATTTAACAATAATAAGTCTCTTTTATGCAAGAAAGCGAACAAGAATCTATTTTAGTAGGAGAATTTTAATTAGTTGTTCCCGCCATGTGAAGTCACGGTGCTCAGAAATACTGCAATATTAATTTTAACTAGCTGACCCGGCAGACGTTATTCTGCTATTTCTATTTTTTTAAATATAATTTTAATGAAAAACTTGGAGTTAGTCTTCCTTATCACGTAAGGGTATGAAAAACAGAAGGTAGCCGATTCTCAGACCTACTGAATATGGATATAAAATTTGGTGAAAATCGGTTAAGCCGTTTCGGATAAATACGCTACCTAACATTGTGACACGAGAATTTTATATATAAGACTAGCTGACCCGGCAGACGTTGTCCTGATACTTTTTTAATGTGATTTTAGTAAAAAAATTGGGGAGAGTCAACCTTGTCACTTAGAGGTATGAAAAATAGCTGTCGGCCGATTCTCAGACCTACTCAATATGCTCACAAAAATTTCATGAGAATCGGTGAAGCCTTTTGGGAGGAGTGAGGGAATGAACATTGTGACACGAGAAGTTGAGGTACATAAGATATTGCAGCAAACGCTCGCCATTTAGCTAGTGCTACAATAGATATATTCGGATCAATACTTATACATATCTTCACCATACCACATACCTTGCGGGGTAGAGAATATCAAGTGTCACATGTCAATATTTCTACTTACCTGACTAGCTTCCTTCTTCGTTACCTTTTCATAAAAATAAGCAGGTTATGGTGACTACTCTTGAATTTGAAAACGATAACTCTCCCGGTTTTATTGGAGTATTTTTTTAAAATTTGAAATCGTCAATTGACTAATGAAAACAATAAAGTAACGTTTACCTAACCTTTACTTTGCGTTTGTCGCATTTTTTCAACCATTTCACCCGCTATTATAGAGAACTGTGTAATAATTGTACAATATATTTTGTATTTCTATAGGACATAACTACCCGCGTTAACGGGTTAGAAAGGAATTAAAAATTTCGCCACGGGACTTGAGTCCTCAGCTGAAATGGTTAGAGCATTCATTGGCTTGAGACGAAAAGTTATAGGTTCAAATCCCATCTGTACCTGTTACCATACAAATAATTGAAATTGGAGTGTCTGTCATATTAAAATAATCCCTTTTTATATACAACAAACATAATTTTTAATTTTTTGTCTCTCTCTGTATGTCTGTTTGTCCCAACTTATCTCTGAAAAGACTGGACCGGCGTTTGCGGGTATTTTACTGGCAGGTAGCTAAAAAAAATAGTATCTTAGGCTGCTTTTATTTTATAGCTCTTTTGTAAGTTCCAGGGGACAAAGTCGTAGACCCAGCTAGTACGTGACTAATTATATCCTCAGTTATAACTAAATCATATGCACTATTAATAAATAGTGGTTGAAAATTTCCATGAATGTATTTCCTCATGTCAACTAAATAAGATTTATTCATTCCTAAGCTGAATCGGAATACGCAATATCAGCTCAAGGAAGAAACAAGGGATGTAAATGTAACGGCGACATCAAAATTCACTTTCGACGCAGCGAGAGCCATAAAACCGCGAACGGCTGATGTATACAGTAGTGCGCATCAACCCCTTCCGAAATAGAAGGCCAAAGATTTTTGCATTTATCGTTTACAAAGGAAAGAGCTATCAATTTTTGAATGCTTTCCTTTTGCTTGTTATTGGTTTCTAGTTGAACTGGCTTCTTTATGGCAGTGATTTGAAACTAGATGAATTGAATGAAACATTCATAACACCTAACCTAACCTAGCCTTTACCCCGTGTTGATCCGGGCTCCTTTGCAGAATATACCACCTGCCTTCCTGCATAGCAGTTAGTAAAAGGTGAGTTACCGTCACTAGCACCGTGACATCACACTAGATGGTAGAGTTTCGCAGCGACTCGCCCAGGTTGGTACCACCGCCTTACCTATTCCTACCGCCATAACGTCTAATGCTTGCTGTTGACGTATTGACGTTTTCCGGTTCGGGTGGCTGGTTAACTTACTTTTGCTCGAGGCCTAACAACGCGTCCTTAGGTTGGCAACGCACCATTACCACCTTTGATGTATAATCCGTCTGGTTGTTTGCCTTTTACTGCTATAAAAAACACGCACAAAGATACAACTGATATTGTTTAAGCGAGGTTAAGTGGAGTTTACTAGGTACTAGAGTTTTGCAGCAACTCGCACGGACTGGTACCACCGCCAGATTCCTTCCGCCATAACGTCACCACTTGCAAAACTAGACGAATGGAAAAGTACCATTCATAACAGGAGAAAAGATATAACTGATATTGTTTAAGTGAGTTTAAGTGGAGTTTACTAGGTGTTAGAGATTTGCAGCAAGTCGACCGGATTGGTACCACCGCCTTATTCCTGCCTCCATGCCAGTGATTGCCGTTGATGTGTTCCGGTAAATAGGATAAGGTACCTGCTAAACTTAGAGCTCTGGCATTCGGACTTTAGGTTCGTAACACACCATTACTTCCTTAAGTGTCTTTATGTGACATCTCGCCTTTGCGTTCTAGCGGTTCGCTGTTTAATTTGACTTCAGTCCCTGGTTCGATTCCCAGGTCGAGTACCTAAAACAAAATGTGTCTTTTTTAATTTAAAATAACGTTGCTCGGGATTTAGATATGTTTCGTGATAGGCTTGCCACCTGTAAAGATTAGAACCATAGCCCATAATGTATGTTGTCCTGGTTGTACCTCTACCTACCCGTTCAGGGATATAGGTGTGAATATGCCTTTTCATGAAACACTGCGCACAACTGTAGTACCAAGGACGTACGAAAATGCACTGATGTACAAAACTCAAACAAATTTGAATCTTAAAATATTTAATAAATTCTCACATTGCACTGGGCAAACGAGAAAAAAAATTCTTAAAACCTAAATATAAATTAAAATTGCAACTTTGCTGTGCGCTGAGCGCAAGTTAAATAATTATCACGACAGGACGTCAAATCCATCTGCCTTCCTGCCAGGCAGCTCGTAAAAGGCGAGCATAGGCTTACCGTCACTAACACCGTGACATCTGACTAGGTGGTAGAGTCTTGCAGTGACTCACCCGGATTGGTACCACCGTCTTACCTATTCCAGCCGCCATAACGTCATGACTTGTTCCGGTTTGGAGGGTAAGGTAGATTACTTTTGCTCGAGGCCTAGCATCCCGCCCTCAGGTTGGCTACGCACCATTACCACCTTTGGTGTCTCTAGGCGGCGTGAATTTCTTGCCGTCAAATCTGTTTGCTTGTTTGCTTTAAAATATCATAAAAAAAAGTTTTTGCAATTGATTTCTATAAGACTCTTCAAGAGTTGCGACGCCTGAATCTACGTTAACTGCGGAATGAAACCCTCCTGCTCTAGAAATAGTTTGAAGGGTTCCTAGAATCTATACTTGTTATTGTTGGCACTTGGTGGAATTCCATTGTATACACACTTGTTTTAAGTAAACGTTTGTACTTATCCACTATACACTTTATTTAATACTTTTCGTTACTCTATAGCCAACCAGTTTCTTCTTTTAAAGCGTCATCAGAGCTTTAAAACTAAAGATAAAAAGGCTTTTAATTTAACGTTCAGTACTTATTTGGTTAGAAGGTATTTAAAAAAAGTGTGTAGAAAGCTTTCTATTTCCAAACACAACAATTATACCATATTATAATTAATCGCTCCACTAATTGAAATGAAACACATTTTCGCATTCATAAAATGGTTAAGTGCATATAGTGAACTTGATTGGTGAAGCTTTTGAAAAAACTTTGGTTGACGGGAAAATAGTTTCTTGGCATTCAAAAGTTATTTTATATCAAATTTATTTTATAACTCACTAAAAACCCCTTTTAGTGAGTTACTACGTAGAGATGCGTAATTAATGCCTAAGGAAAACGTTTATCAAATCCTATTTTTAAACTACTTTTTTAGGATTTTGTATTACTTGATAGCGGTATTTAATCAAAATTTTTAAATGTTTTTTTGTGTGTTAGAAGTCAACGATGACGCACCCGGTCCTTCCAAAGAAAGTGATAATCATGGTCTATAGACGCCATAGATGTTATAGGTGCTAGGTTTCCTATAGCTGCGATGTTAGGTCTCTTATAAACATATAACGGCTATCCTCCATGCCAGAACATGACAGAGTCATTGTGTCGACAGAAACAGGTAAAGAGTTGTTTAACCAGAAAGCCAGAAACCAATTAATGTACTAGGAAAAGTTACTGTTTGCTGTAAGTAAATGATTTATCAGTGGTATTATTGCGAATTACTTACTTCCAGCTACCTGTAACAAAGGCAGTTGGTCTATCTATATATAGGAGACCCTTACCAAAACGTATGAATGAATTGATAGTAATGTTTCAAGAATAAAACGCTGATGAGTAGACCATGCAATATTTATCTACAATTATCACCAACATGTAGAAAAAAAATAGATAAATTACCTGTTATCACATTGAATATTGAAAATAACTACTTTTTTAATAAAAATAACCTTGCCCAGGGTTAGGTACGTGCTCAGTTGGAATAGCTTGTCACTTATTAAATTGTGGAGTTTTAACTTTTTGGCTACTACTGGGTACCCTGGTTGTGGCTCTGCCTACCTTGGGATATAAGTGTATTTTTTTAATACAGAAAGAAAATAATTACTAAAGGTATTTCGCAATTCTTAGGCGAAGTCAAGATTAAGTATTTTCCAATATTATTGCTACCGACAAACTTTCCGTATTCCCTACTTACAAGAGCTTGAAGTTACTATACTTTTGCACTTCCAGTAATTGTAGTCGTGCAATATAGAATATGAACACTCGACACTAAGAGGAAACTTGAATAACGAAAAACTTCGAATTTCCCTTATTATGAAAACCTATATAACCTTCAAACAATATAATAAAAGTCAATCGCTGTTCATGTTTTAATATCTGTAAAAGCCTACAGACTATATTTTTTTAATTTTTATGATATCACAAGTTAAATAAGGAGACGGATTTCCTGATGGTAAGAGATTCACGCCGCCTAGAGACACCAAAGGTGTTAAAAGCGAGCAAAAGCAAATGTAACGTCTACCTTATCTTCTGAACCGGAACACGTCAACGGCAAGTGCTGACGTTGTGGCGGCAGGAATAGAAAATGCGGTGGTACCAATCCGGGCGAGTCGCTGCGAAATTCTCTTAGTAAAATTACTGGGTTAGTTTATTGTGGTATTTACTTTTGATTTAAGAACGGTTTTATTTATGTTAGAGATTAGCTAACAAGCACATGGATCTCTTAATGTAATAGGCAAACGTGGCCTATAGACACCATCGATGTTACAGGTGCGTCGCAATCCTGAGGCTGAGATGGAAGACTGTTGTACAAGTCTAGCGGCTATTCTACTCGCCAGACTTGAACCTGACTTAGTAAGAGTCATTATGAGTTAGATACATTATGGCGACAGGACTAGGTAAGATGATGGACCTGTATTTTAACCTGTGTTCGCTTCTTATGAGCTGCCTGGCAGAGAAACGGATGGTATTTTCTACTCAGCGGACGTGAGACCAATATACTGAAATGGGGATATAAAAATTATTGCTTTAACTTTCTTGACATTCGCATCCAAGATCCTCTATCGGATTTAAATCGGAGCTATTTGGATAACACACAAATATATTGAGGAATTATTTGGCTACGCGAGCAATGTAGTCATTGTCGTGTTTAAATGTCCAAGTAAGCGAATCCATGTTATCATATGTTAAAGACATGATTTAGCATATGGTGATGTTGTTTCTTTCAGTATAATTCGGTACTGAAGTTGGTCCATGTTTCCTTTCATCAGTCTAATAGGTCCAACAGAATAACCAGAGAACCCAACTTTTCACATTTCCAACACCATGCTTTAATTTTACTTTGCCTAGTTTGAGTCGAATGCCGTAGGTATTTTGAGGGACTCGAACATTTAGTTTCGCATCAGAACGTATGCGGTTGAGTTTTATCTTATCAGAGAAAAGGACATTTTTCCACTTTTTTACTGACCAGTTTTCATATTTCCTTGCAAATTCAAGCCGCATTTGTCTGACTACCGGATAAGCCTAGGCACCGTTTCAACATGGGTTGTAAATTGGTCCTCTCATTCTGTTTAACTTAGTATTTCATAAATTTTAATGAAAGAATTTTTTTCGCCCCAGACAGGATTATTATAGAAATTTGACCCAAGCACAGGGCAAGTGCTAAAATAAAAATAGGTTAGTATTCCATTCCAATAAACTGTAGTATGTGCTGAGATTGCCAAAGGTTTGTTTTCACCAAAATATTCTTTTCTCTACTTCTTAAACCCCTCCAAAGGGAATTGTTACTCCTAATCCATGATATTTCGATCCATCTTGCCGAAACAGCTTACTCGGTTGAGGTACATGGGGAATATTTGAAGTTGTTTGATACGTGTTAAAATGCTTTGAACCGTAAAAATCGTCGTTTTTAGGACTGAAAATATTTGGCTATATTTTTATATGAACATCAGATTTATTACAACTTTTATTTTTCTATTTTTTTTTATTTTATTCACAGCCTTGACAAAATTTCTCATCAAACCAAGTTTCATGTAGAGTGGTGGTAAAATTATATTTTTAGGGTCTGCTAATGGTACCAAGAAATCATACAGATACCTCGAAACTAGACATGATGGATACCACATATTATGTTTAGAATTTTTTATTTGAGACTCATTACCTGTTAATTCCAGATAATATATACAGATATACAGATATCAGTTTCATGGGTATCAAAATCACGTGACTTATTATTCCCGCAAGTTTGAAAAGCGCTTGTTTTTAAAAAGTCGTTCTTAATTATATAACTTCCACTGTAAAGTACTAGGAAAATATAAACAACGTCGTCCATAAATCTGCAATAACAATGCATTTACTAGCAAACACAACTAGATAAGGACTTTTTAAACTTTATATCGTAATGAATCTCCTCCATTTCATGTCATGTTTTCGTATTTTATGCTCTTAACAACTTTCCAGCAAACTCCCAGGGCATCATGATATGTAGAAACTAGCCAGTAGCCAGACAACTTTCCTGGCAATGTTTCAATCTAGACAGAGCAATAGCACGTCAAATTTAGACAAACACCAATTTACTTTATGAATAAAACATTATTCAGGTTCGGTTCCTTTCAAGTCCGATAGACGAAGAAATGGGTTCTACAAACTTCAATACTCGGTTTGAGTGAACCTTATTCCGTTGTAATACGGTAGAATTTTGAGTGATTTTTGTAATTCATTATCAGGTTTCAAAAAAGATCATTTTTATATTTACTGAAAGGCTTATTGATAATGGCATCCCAAGTTATTATGGTCATCATTGGGAGAATCTTTTATTCATTGCTCTTCCCTGATGTAACTAATATGGATAAATAATGAAATTACTGACTAATAAGAACTGAACTGATTTTAATAAGAACTGATGAAGGCGCACCGCCTTTTGACGTTTCAAGAATCATCTTTGTAGCGGTTTGTTTTCCTCTCAACCTTTTTAGTGTATTTATGTGTGTCCGCCAATTAGTAAAAAGCAAATAATAATATTTTAAATAAAATTATTTGAATATCTTACTAATATTATAAATGCTCAAGTTTGTATTTGTTACGCGTTCAAGCTAAAACTATTGCACTGATTTTCATGAAATTTGGCACACACATAGAGAGTATTTTGAATTGACACATAGGGTAGTTTTTATCCTGAAAAAATGTTCTTGTAGGACCATTAACCCGCGGGAAACGCCGCGAGCAACTGTTAGTTCTGCTATAAAATAAAATACATAGAAATGCATATTTATTTGCGTATATATTTTTCCTCCCAATTCCTTGCTGGGGGACTGGCGATATCAAGTGTCAAATGTTACAATTCCTGTCAGATCTGATTATCTTTTCATATTCATACAATATATCGCCTCTGTGGTCTAGCGGTCCGGGTGTTGGACTTGACTGCACGAGGTCCCGGGTTCGAATCCCGGGTCGGCCAACAAAAAGAAAAATTGGATTTTTCCAATTTTCT
>NJDC01002135.1:14474-24872 GCA_002245475.1 Calephelis virginiensis | reverse complement strand
CAAAACATTTTTATTCCATTAGAAGTTTGATTTTAGATCTCGCACCGTCTTATTCGCGCATGCGCAGTGCGCCGTTTAACGTTCTGACGATCTGACGCGAGTTTAGAAGTTTATACCCATTCCAAAAAAAATAGCAACATCGCTAAAGAAATTTTCACTTCAAAAATAATCGTCGTAATGTGTGTACATACTGTACGAGCATATTCATGACGTTTGCAAAAAATACTTATTTTTAAATGGGTAGATAGGTACACCAATTATGTATCTTCACGCCCATATCCCCGAAGGAATAATACAATTATAAAGAGGAAAGATTTGATTGCTGGTTTGTTTGCATTGAATGTTGAAAATTAATATTGAAAATTATTTTATCATTGGAAGCCATGTATTCACATAACTTATAAGCGGTTTAACCAATTCGGATGAGATTTTATATGGTTATTTCGATGGTTTCCAACGCGGTAGGTGTAGTTGGTGTTGGTATATCATCTATACTATAATGTAAACTTATGACGTTGTGGTGCTTAGCGTCTCTGGCGAGGCATGGGTGCCCTGGTTGTGCCTCTGCCCTTCGGGGACATTTATTTCTATACGACTCTTTTAATTTCTTTTTAAATATACGAGTATTTGTCTTAATTTTTTTTCATATAATCGAATTTTGTTGTAAATCAGAGCCGTCATAGTAAAAATGCTTTTACAAAATAGCGCCGTACTAGACTTGGTTATACACACTACATTATGACTAACTTGGTGTATATGCTAGAAAGAAGTACTGCAATATTTATTGTCAAAGCGAATATTATGATATACAAATTAACTCAACTTGTTTGTAAAAATTCATATGCGATTTGGCCACAATCACCTGCATATAGGCATAATTATAAGCGGTGACAAACCAAAATACGCGCCGCCTATTAAATCAACACTTTTTCTACATATTATGAAAAAAATCTTCTTTCTACTGACACTAACAAACAGTATGGATTTTGAAAAGTTTAAGCTTTTCGGCTTACAACACAGCAACAAAAGCACAACACAGTGATAAAATGTATGAATCAACTTACAAGAGGACTCTAAAAGTAACATAAATTTGTGGAAATTGTCGATTTTTTAGAGCTTATAATAAGATTTTATCATAAAAACGAAAAATCAAAGCATAACACAATTCACGAACAAGCTTAGATAGTGGCAGGAAGTTCACTTAGCTGCATTAAGCCGCAATAAGCCGATTAGAGGCGAATTTATAGGCGGGGCGGGGCGAGATACCGCGGCAGATACGCGCCGCCTAACAAACCACCACTTGTCACGATATTAAAATGCTTTGTTGGGGTTTATTAGTCTATTAACGTGAAAATTAATGTGTTCATAGTAGAAACACACATCTTTAGCTTTTGAATAGTTATGACCAATTCTGGTTGAACATATGTATGTCATGATAATTTATATAGACTTTTAATTAAATGTAACTGAGCATTAAAAAAAAGTATCTTCACGCCCATATCCCCAAAGAGGTAGGCAGAGGCACAACCAGGGCACCCCCGACTAGCCGAAGACACTAAGTCCCACAATGTAATAGGTAGCAAGCCTATCGCCAATCGAGCACATATCCAATCCTGAGCAACGCTTTTGTATTAGAAAATTGAAAAAACTCAATTTTATTTTTGTTGCCCAACCCGGATTCGTACCCGGGACCTCATGCAGTTAAGTCCAACAACTGCACCGCTAGACCACAGAGGCAAACTGATCGTTAAATTTATTACAAACATAACATAATAAGCATGCAATAGTAATTTTAGTATATCAAAAATAAGTCCGCCATCTTAAGATGTCCGCCATCTTAGTTAAAGGATGTCATTGACTTTACGCGAAAGTTATTTCCAACAATTAGTATTATTTTAAATTAATTCCCAGAGAACGTGTATGATTACCGTATTACCCGATTTTAAATTTGTTGCATAAATTTATTGTATTTTATTTGTAGACTCTGTGAAGCGTGCAAATATTTTAAATTAACCAAATAAAAACGTCCGTACTATTAAAATGATATTTGCACTAGCTCGAATTATGGTTGAGCCACAGCAAACATTAATTTGGTTCAGAGAATCAATATTTATGTGGTGTAGGTAAACAAATTCACAAGCTTTGTCGCTATACGATTCTATGAAAACTGAAGTATTTTTTTATTGTAGCTATTATTTGTCCAGTCTTGGCCTGAATTATCTGCATATATACATACAAAAAATATCTTCACGCCAAGTCCCTTACGTGGTAGAGGGTATCTAGTGCCAAATTTCACGATCCTTGCTGACCTTTCTAGATTCCTTCATATTACTTACCATTTTCATAGAAATACTTCGGTTTTGGAGACTCTTGAAACCACCGCAATGCAGTGAAATTGCAAAATATCCGACCCCAATTACAACAGCAAGTCGCGATTTGTTTTTTTTTTTAAAGTGAAGCTTTAATATCAAGATGGTCTCATATAATTTTTATTATGATCCAACGACTATTTTTTGAAAACATTAGAACAATCAAAATCTGTTAGCTGAGTAATGGCATAACACCCAAACAAAACAACTTTTTTTTTTCGAATCGAACTTACTTATTGATTTAAGAACGAAATAATATAATGATATGTATGTGTTATATGTATGTAGGTGTATCTATGTAAAGAAGAAACCTACGACTTTAAATAACGTTATATAAAACAATTCGACCACCTCGTTGATCGAAGGGTTAGCATACACACTTTCAACGATCTAAAGCAAATATTACTAAGCAATGATAATTATTACATAACATGAGATAATTGCATAAAATAATTTAACCATTAAAAGCATAAGCATAATATAACAACGTCAAACATCATCAAAGTCAACCCTAAAATGTATTATATCCGTGTATAAATTAGCCAAACGTTTCATCCGCAAACAAAATTCACATTCACGTGCTTGAACATGATAATATAATGAAGTGAGATCCCGGACCCTACCCTGCCGTTAGGTGTTGATAAAAACTGTGGCGCAAACACGTCTTATAAGCAAACGTGTTAAACATAAATCGTATACAATCTGAGAATACACCACACCGAAATATGGCGGCGATGAAATATGAGGAGGGAGCCTTATCTTGGCCAACCTGACCTGCGGGGGTACGTTCTACTTAGTACCATTATAAAATCGTTATGGTGTGTTTAATAATAATGGAATTCGATACGTGCTGAAGGCTGAACAAGCAGAAGAAATAAGAGTAGAAAAGAGGGGGAAAAACTGGGATTTACGCTAGAATAATGACGATTTGACGGGAACCTATTAATGGCATGCACTGAGGATTTTTCCGATTTGATTTCCGCCAAACGTTCGTATTCCGATATCGGGCTTTGGCATATATGGCCTCCTATACAGTAACTAAACAAACGAAATTACTTGTAAATGTTTACGTTTCTAGCACACAATAATGGTGCATTTTTAATGCTGGTGCTGTGAATTCTATGGTCATCGGCAATCACTTACTATCAATTAAAATTAACAACAATTATTTCTGGACACTACACACTATTACGTGGTGGAAGTCCCAAGAATCTTCGGCTACTAGTGGTTTCCTGATTGTTTATCTGCCTGCCGCTAACAAGATATGCGTGTAAAGTTTTTTGTTTGTGGACAAACACATGAATTGACCACGCTATTGAGAAGGACTTTATTTCCTTTTAAAAATGTAATTAAAAACACTCAGAAACATAGATAAACTTATTTCTTACACCGTTGGAAATTAAATGAGGGCTTTGTTTGTGGCAGATGTTTGTATTTATGGCTACGCCATGTCTATGGACATCTCTTAATCGATTAACTAGTTGTTTCACATAACAAACATCTTCATAGCAAGGCCCTTGCAGGATAGGTTTGGCGGTACCTACCTCAGCTACCTCTATTCATTAATTTTTTCATACAAATACGCCTGTTTCGGAGACTCTTGACACCACCTTCTGATAACATCCGAAGTCGTAAAATGTCAATCTAGGTCACTTGGGTAACTGGTACCACCTAGTTATTTTATTAACTTTGAAATAAGCCAACTTTAATTTCATAGCAGACCATTGCACAATAAGTTTTGCTGACAAATTTATATAAGCTACTTGCAGGAAAAGTCCTTCAACATCGGTATAGTAGTTACAGAGATTAGCCGGAAGAAACAGACAAAATGTAAAAACATTTATTTTGGTATATAATAATATCAATGTTGTAAAAAGAATTATTTTAATATTACAATCAGACACTCCAATTTTACTTACTTGTATGTATGTATAGGTATTGTTATTTGTTAAGGTAAGCAAGCAGATCGATTTTCTGATTTTGAGAAATACGTGTATGGTATGCGACGGTACGGTGTGGGATTGTTGTATGTGGAAGTTTTATGTTTTGTATGAACTGTGAATAGTTTCTTGAAACAAATGTTGTGTCACACGAGACCAATATTGCCAATCTGAGTCCAGGATATTCAACTTCCTGCATAATTAAAGTTTTAAAATAGATTGAAATACGACCATTGCGAGCACTGATGTAATATTAGAACATGTGATTCATGCTAATGTTTAAAAAAATCAAAAATAGTTTATTTAATGTAATTAATTACATTTATTACAATCAAAGTTACTACAACCTCCTTTTAGGCAACAAATGCTTGTACAAGGAATCTGTAGAGTTTAATACAATTAATAAATATAAAAAAAACCTTTAATGTTTTTCATCTGCTTTACATTTTATTTACTTGAATTGCTGACAATTCCACGAAGTATCATTTCTACAACTTAAGATTGTATCTTTCAACACGACAAACCTCAAAAGGATACTAAGTGGAACAAACCTTCGCAATCGAGGTAAATTGTCCACGTATCTTCGGAATTAAAGCCGCAATGGAACGTTGTGTTTATCGTAAATATTAACATCGACTTTATAACTCCACTCATATTTTAGGATCTAACTTCATATAAGTTGTTCATATGTGTCGCTTTATTAAGTTGATAATGGGTATTTGTGGACACACTTCACGGTACACCAAAATTCATAATCGGGATGTAACAATCCTATCACCCTTGATTTTAATCTATATTAGTAGAATAGTTTACTAGTGCAGCGATAAGGGGTCGATAGATTTCTTTATGATAGATTTCTAATCTCACTCCGGGCTCTATTGATGCGTCACTGTCTTGAGGCCAGGGTGGAAGGCTTATTGTGCAATTTTCCCGGCTACCATACCCTCCAGACCACGAGCACCAGAACATGTCAAAGTCATTATGGAACAGGAACAGGTAAAGCGACGAAACCCTGCTTGGGCAAATCACTACACAGCACTTTACCACCAGTGGTCCTGTTGGTAATAACATATTTCAACCTGTGCTCCTCTCTTACGAGCTGACAGAGACACAGAATATGGAGTTTTCTACTCAGTGGACATGGAACAACACGGAGAATCAGGAGAGGGTTGTCGATTAAAAAGTCAATATTTTTAGCGCTTGATCATATGCGAGTGTCTCCGAAGACGAAAATTTGTATAGATGCACACTATTCATTGAGAGCTAGCTGTTTTAAAGTGTCTGATAATCCTACTCCCCAAATGGTCATGAGGAAATCATAATAATATTTAAATATAAACCTTTTGGCATACTATAAACTTTTACTTTATTCTGATATGCCCGAGTATTTAGTTTTAGTATTTTCAAGCCAAAAAAATTAGACAAACTAACCGCGTGCGTCTATAACAATGAGTTTATATACATGAAGGAGGTAATTAACCATGGCACAAGGTATCTTCCATGTCATAATCTAACTCATCCGATTAAATTAAAGGCCGCATTCTGACCCGGTGGTAGGTTTTAAATAGAGACACGTTTTTTTTTAATTTTATTTATTTATTTTTTTATTGAATCAGGCGTTACTTTGCGGAAATCCATGATAACAGATGTAACAACGACGTAGATGTAACAGATGTAACGAGTAACAACTCGTGTGTCGTCGTTTGTACGGTACGATCGAATTCCTGAGGATGCCTCGGTGTAGAGGCGAAACGTACGTCGAGTGCGATTTGGTGTTCTCTGTGGTGAGCGGTTCGACGAAGTTGGCGAAGGACGTGACAAGTGTTTTTGTTTCCCGTTTTCGGACTCTATTTGTGATCTGGTCGCGGAGGTGACAAGTGGTTTTGTTTCCCGTGTTTGAACTCTATTTGTGATCTGGTCGCGGATGTGGGAGGTGGGAACTTTAGGTAGGGTTGTCACATGTAAAGAACGTGACAATTTATATTGTTTCCCGAGCTCTTCCTATATTCGTGTTCTGGTCGCGGAGGTGGGTGGTGAGAACGTCAGTTAGGTTTGTCATATTCTGTGTCGTTTGGAGAATTATTTGTCACAACAGTTACGCTGCTTGCGCAGCATTAGCAAAATAAAGGCTTATTTTACATCTGTTATAGAGACACGTCACAAGTATATGTGAAAAAATATAGGTATTTTTCTATTCCGTTCAAATTCCCTCTAAGGCCCTTCTATTAGGATGCTCCCGGGCCTTACCTAATAGTGTTGCTAGAACGTCAATGCTACTCAAAGAATACTAGCACTTACGCATGAAACTAAACAGGACCTAGGTTTGCAACGTATGTAACACCACATAAGGTGTCTACAGACATGCGGAATACCACACGCTTCTAGACACCTTACTTACTTACTTAACCTACCATAAAACTCCGTCTGTTTTTTTAGCTTTGGCATATCCCTACACCAATAAAAGGTTGAATAGTTCAGGAAAGTAAATAAAGTGACAATAAGTTTTCATATATCGGTACAAAGAGTCGCGGCCTATTCAAATGAACGTCCATCAAAACGTAGGCCAAAGGGTTTCGATGCTAATCAGAAAACATTGCTGTGGTACAAGTTATAAGTTGTAAGAGATTTAGGAAGTTTTAGTGTATTGTAGGACTTATGGGTATTCATTTTTTGGTCATTGGTAAATATTCAATTAGTGGACTCTATAAATTTAACTATATACTATCAGTTTTTATAAAATAGCGGAAGGAAATGAAGCACTAACATCCTTCGATGTGCACAGAGATGTTGCGATTTTCTTGAGGTTTAACTTGTATTTTCAGGTTAAGTAAGTTTGTTTTTAATTTATTATTATTAGCACAGCTGGTATGCGATAAAAAAATTTGCGGGAAACGTTACTAGGGCGTAATTTACGTAGTGATACTTATACTATAAGGTTAAATAGTTTATGAAGGAAAGTGTCAGCTTTTATCAATAACATATCTTGACATCTATTGCTGTCGTGATGAATCATCAACCATACATCCCAATAGACGCCGCATATAAGGCAACACGGTTCTGTCAACACATAAGTGTAATTGTTCTAATGTAGCTTATTACTTAAAAAGGTATGAACAGTATCGACCAGGTTTGAGACCTGTAAACATTGTCGCGTTATTGTATAAAAAATAAAGAAATAGATATAAAATGACTGTTTGTTCAATTAAATGGTAGGTACGGTAAAGAGAGCCGCACTTCAAATTACCATTAAAAGATGGTACAACTTTCCGTAGGTTAATTAAAAATAATAACATTTATAATTACATTTTGAATTATTTGATGTGTATCGGAGTTCATCATATACTGGTCAGTCATTGTTAGGTGCGAGTTTATATCCGATTCTCACACATGTGATTTTCAAGCTATCACTTTCGTTTGCATACAGCTAGTGGACTAATAGGATATTTATCCCAAATAGGATACCGATCTTGTACCGGTATTGCATGTAGGTGTTTATGTATTTTATCGATAAATTTAAGCACTGACAGAAACAATCAAAAACTTCTTACATTGTGTACTTTTGAGTTTTCCTCGGGATAGTTACTCTTTTCATGTGAAAAGTCAGCGAACAAGCACACATTCTCTCTTAATGGTAACAGATAATCATGGCCTATAGACACCATTGATATTACTGGTGTGTTGCTGTCCTATGGTCGGAATGTAAGGCCTATTGTGCAAATCTACTGACTTCCCTATTCTCTGAATCGGAATGTGACACTGTCATTATAGCGGCAGGAATGGGTAAGGCGGTGGATAACTACCCTGGGAAGTTGCTGCCGTGCAGTGGTTGGCGGACGCGGACCAACACGACGGAAAACTGAACTTCTGCGGTAGAGGGCGCTGTTATTTATCATTGATAATTCATAAATAGTTGAGCCGATTTTATTGAACTATTTTAAGTGCATTATGTGGTTATCTGGGTGATATAAATTCAAGACTGGTTCGAATAGGCTATGTTGGGGTCAGTATGTCATAAAACTATCAAAGATCTGGGACAATTTTAAGACTAATTTGTTTACAGTATTTCAACGATATTCTGTAGTTCAGGTGGGAATTACTCGAATGAATAAAACAATTCAATTTGATGATATTCAATCAGGTATCCACAAGATCATAAAATAAAAAATCCAATTTGGTTGAAAGAAACCAGACGAGAGAATTGGTTTCCGAAGTCCAAATTCCAAATACAGTGAATTAAATCTCAACATTTTGCAGAAGCTTGTTTTATACACTTTCCGCCACTGCTACCTTATGACAATGCTAGACCACATACTGCACAACAGACGGCTTCTCAATTAGAAGAGCACCAATTGGAATGTAAAAAACATGCATTTGAACTAAACTTCAACAGATTATTATTTTTTTCGAAAAATTCATTTGGGATGGGGCAGGCCAAACCACATCCAATGATTTTATTGATTCCCGTTCGAATGGTTTTTAGTACAGGGATCAATGAATTATCTATTAATGTTATAATATTGTGCCAAACTGAGTAACAAGTAACTTGGTAAACAATATTTTTCTCAATCTAAACTGCGTTATTAGAAGGCTATGTCAGCGCTTTATATTTGTAGCGCTGTGCTAACAATAACAGGCAATAATAATATCGTAATCTCTTCTTATACAGTTATACTTTATAAAATATTACGTTTTGTTTTTCTTTTTAAGAATTTGAAAATAATGGACTATAGGACAACTTTTATTAAATATAAAAATAAAACTACGACCAAACCGAACGCGCTAAAGAAAGTAGGATTTTAATATTTAGGTTGAAACTGGTAACCCCAAATAGCATTATAGGCATTTTAAAATCTAAAACAGTCGTCTGTTGTCGTTTCGTGCGCATAGACTACGTTCTTCAAGTGTTTTCGATCTGTTTTTATTTGATTAACCGGCTTTCGTTCAATGGACTGTTTCTGCTTTTTAAACTGACATCGGTGCTAAATCGGACTTCGATTGTATTTTTGTGACTTTAGGCATTATTATGCACCAAATGTTTGTCTACGTTTACGTGGACAAACATTGAAAAGTGGAGCCCGTGAGTTAATCATCAATTTGCAAGATTACTTTGATCGGGAGCGGCAAAATGGCAGACCCCTGGTATCTGTCGAACAAGTACAAGAACGCTTGGAGTTAGCAAACGAACGATCACAAATATTAATAAAGAAAAGTTCGGCTCTACTGAGATGGAAGATAATATTTTACGTACTCCGAAGAAGGAACGTAGAACTAAACCCGTGACAGATATTGACACCTTTGACGCCGATGATATCAGAAATTATATATATGGTTACTTTTCCAGAAATGAATATCTCAACAGGAAGAAGCGTTTGGCATCGTTAAGAGAAGCTGGACTGTTTAGCGGGGGTAAAATGCTTTAACCAAAATCTTAAAAGATATTGGTTTTTCGTATAAAAAAACAGACAAAAGAAAAAAAATTATTAGAACGATACGATATAATTTTAAAACGGATAAGTTTTTTGAAAGAAGCAAAAAAAAATGATAATTGGGATAATGTCGTGTTCATTGACGAGACATGGCTAAACGCCAATCACACGGTTTCCCGTTCTTGGACGGATGATACACAAGCGTCGACGTCTAAAGTACCAATGGGTTAGGGGGCCCATCTGATAATATGCCACGCAGGTTCTGCAAAATACGGCTTTGTGGAGAACGCGTTACTAGCATTTCAATCAAAAATCTCAAATGACTACCACGAGGAAATGAATGCCACTACATTTAAAGAGTGGTACCAGAACATGCTTTTGCCCAGCCTACCAGAGCCTTCTATAATATTCACGGATAATGCCTTCTAGCACTCGGTTCAGAAACAGAAATCACCCACCCAAGCTAATAAAAAAGAAGAAATGGTGGCTTGGTTACAAGCAAAAGGCATTGACGCAAATATGCAAAAGCTAAAAGCAGAGCTAATTAAATTATTTAAAGAAAATAAAGCGGCAAATGTGCGATACGAAATCGATGAACTGGCTCTGGAGTATGGTCATCGCGTTCTAAGAATTCCACCGTATCATTGCCAATATAACGCGATT
>NJDC01002135.1:0-14254 GCA_002245475.1 Calephelis virginiensis | reverse complement strand
AACGAATCGGAGTCTGATTAATATTCTGTACGCACATTCAATTAAATGTACTTTATTGCATAGAAATACAGATTGTAACTTTGTAAAAAAGAATAAATAAAACTATTTTATTAAAGTAATATTACCTTTTTTTGGTTTACACTTAAATAACTAAAATGTAAATTTTAAATGAATTTTGAATAATGCCAATTTAAAACAAAAATTATCTTAAAAATAACGCGGTGGTTCATTTTGGAGGAACAGTAATGAACTCAGTGTTATGTTGTGCCCATCACTAGTCGTGACTAACTAATAGGTGTCAGGAACGCATTCTCTGAACGGCCAAAATATAAAATATATATTATTCTTTAAATTAATGATGATGCATGGAAGAAAATAATTTGGCAGATCATTTTAAGTTAAGTTCCCAAAAAACATTAGAAGTATTGTAATTTTTTTGCACAATTCTTATAATTGTCTTGACATGTGAACTTACACTAATAGCTACGTAATTTAATTACATTCTGTAAAATTTACTATAACTTAATATCACAATGTTCCCGTATCGTAACATCTTTTTACATGTTTTGCAATAACATGTTTTAATAACATGTTTTGCTACTGGTTTTGCTGGAAAATACATTTTAAGAAGATTGCATGCTTATATGAATAGACATTTGAAATCAATTGTTATCGGATTTTTTGTGTTTATGAAGAGGAACTACAAAAAGGAATTATTATCAATGTTCCATCTAGGATAGTTGTCATAAAATTCAATAATCTCATCATGTTACTATCTTATATTAGCTAATGTCCTTGATCTCAAGCTAGTCTTAGGCTAATTTTGGTCTAAGATCTGTACCTAAGTCGACCTACACTGAGTTGATAATAGGATGAAATTTATTTTATTTAGTATATAAGAAAATAAATCAAAAATTAGTTGCTTAAAAACCCGGAAAAAACATTTTTTTATGATTTTTTTTTCATTCAAAGGTTGCATATTAACATAATAAGAGCATTTTATTCTAACTTAAAATTTAAGAGTGCAGATGTTGGGTTGACTGTCTGTCCAAAATTTTTTTTGGACAACCCATTTTCAATATTATTTCTAATGTACTAAAATATTCTTACATATATTTACTATAAAAAATGTTTCATTCTATTATCAGATCCAAAAATGGCAATGTAGGTTCGGATCTTCTACTATTTTAAGAATCGCTGTCGCTTACAAATTACGGCAAAACAATCCAGATTAGGGTTTAGCGGTCAGTCGGGACAACAGCAGCGGCTATTCACTGTACGGGCTCCCGAGGGCATTATTGTTCGACAAATTTAATGGAAGGAATTTTGTGCAATCCCGACATAATATTATGATTCGTAGATATTATGTGCTATTGTATAAAATGGGTTATTTATTCTAACATAGGTAAATAAAATATTTTATCCCTTCCCGACGTTCTCTGAATAAAGTCAGTATCTTGTTACAATTTTCATCTTATGGTAGGTGTACCTATTTAAAGGACGAAATTCGTTTTACCCATTTAGTTTTGTACGAGAAAAAATAAAATGTTATTCCTCCACAAATTATTTGAAATAAAACCATAATTAGCGGTCGTCTAAAATTTCGTACACACAATGCTCAAAAAGGTGAAGTTAAATTAATTTATATCAATTTGCTTAAAATTACATGGACTACTTCTTTTCTTACATTACTCCTTCTGTTAGATCGAAATGACGTACAATAGAAAACAAAAAAAACAAAAATAATATCCATGACATGGTTGTAATACTGACGGTTATTTAAAAGTAAGTGATGTTTATAAAATGTCAAAATAAATACAAAGTAACTATAGTAATTGTTTTTAAAGATGTATTAGCTGTCTTGTGTATCAAATGCTGCTGTACACTTTTTCATTTGTATTTTTTCCATACCTTTATTTTTTTTTAGTCTTTGACATAGAAATTTACATCAAGTTAGCTGAGTTAACAAAATGAAAATAAGTAATAAGTCGACAAAAAAAAGTCGTGTCAGGGTCTTGAGTAAAGCAATGGCCTCATTGGTGAAATTTACCGACAACGAGAAAAGACAAGACATATTCTCATTTCTTCATGATAATTACAGTTGTTCACTTTAACTAAACAAAATTGTTCGAAACGACACCAAATTCGACTAATTAAACTCAATATAAACACGATATTCAATAATTATGAAAAAACGAACCGCATACGAAGATTATGTCCATTGGAGGTACCACATTTCAAGATACAATTGACAAACATTTGAACATACAAGTCATCCGACACAAAGGTACGTAAATATCCTCATTCGAAGACTCTCAGCATGAGTATTGAGTGCCATTGAATATTATCTGTATCACCGTCTTAGCTAGGGCATGATATAATACTAGCCGATCCAGCAAACTTCGTATCGCTTGACATGAACAGCTGCTACATAACATTTGATGCTTCGGTAGTAGCGCAGTCTGCCGGATCCATTGTAAAACATTCCAAAATCAATGATTACCTATAAATAAAAAAAATATTAAAATATATTTTCCGGTCTACCAAATTGCGAATCTAAACTACTCTATACAAATCCCCTTGAACACAGACAAAAAATTTAATCAAAATCGCTCCAGTCGTCTAGAAGGAGTTCAGAGACAAATACATGAACACAAGAAATATATATATTAAGATTAAATGGGTAATAGATTATTGCTAATCGGTTGGTAGTTTTTTTTATGCCAAAAGACGCTTACAAGCACAAGCTTAATATCAATGATGACCGTGGCCTACAGACATTACAAAAAATGTCATGACAGTGTTATAAATAATTACCGACGTTATAGACTGTTATAATCACAGGTTGTGAACATTGGTTTTGCATTTGTCTGGGCAGTAGATTTAATCTAAACTGAACAATAATTGGAAAATGGGCGCAAATTTTCCTCCAAGGTCAGCTTTTTTTGTTGATGTTGATGCGAAGTACTCTACAGTCTACCATCAGTGATCTTTTTAGTAACGACCTGGTCAACGACTTACGAGCTACTCTTCAAAATCTTTCATAGTTTTTCTTTAAATTTTCGCATTTTAAGAGATCCTAATTATTTATATACATTTATAATTTAAAGGTGCTCTACCATTATGAATATATGAATCCAAACAAAAACAAAACACATAAACCTCCTCTTCTAAAAACAGACATTTTCCTTTGAAATATTCGTTTTGTAACATCCAGCTCGACTCGAGTATCATATTCATATTTACAAATTCCAACACAAACAAACGTAAAGGCGACAAATAAGCTGTTATTCCATCAAACAGCAGCAGTGCTCCAGCGAAATAAAACAGACATCATAGATGCAAATATTCTGTGGCAGTTTTTAATATATTTAACCCGTTCACGTCACAACATCCCTCCGAGTAGTATTTAAAAGAATTAATTATAAACCACCATTTAGGTTTTTCATCAAGTTAAAAACTGTACACGCTTTTTTCCAGGAATAAATTTTGATTTGTGTTTCAAGTTAGAGGCGAAAGCGGAAACTAGTTGTTATCTTTATTAATAAAAAACGTCAATATAAGTTTTTACACACTTCGAATTAAGGATGAGGTTATACAACTAATATACATTTTTTTATGATATAGGAAGGCAAACAAGCACACGGAGTTCCTGACGTTATGAAATCCACGCCACCTAGAGACACCAAAGGTAGTAATGGTGCACTGCCAACCTGAAGCCGGGATGTTAGGCCTCGAGCAAAAGCAAGTTTACCGGCTCATCCTCCTAAACGGAACACGACAACGGTAAGCACTGACGTTAGGGCGGCAGGAATAGGTAAGGCGGTGGTACCAATCTTAAAAAATATTAGTATAAATATTAATTGATTTCTCCGTCATTTCCAATCTTATTTTATTTATTATTTGAAAGAGCCTACTTCCGAGATCTGCCAACAAGTCTGAATCTAAAGATAAGATGCCAATTTAATCGAAAAAAATACCATAACGTAATATACGTTAATACCTTACTTACTTGTATTGAAATTAATGTCGGTGTTTTACAGTTTTATCATATATACTGCAGTAGTCTGTATATAACATAGTTTAGGCGCAGTAAAGCTGCAAAAAAACGACACTGATTTTAATAAATACTTCATCTGCACACACAAAAAGTAATTTTTGTCCTCGATTTCAAAGGAATTATAATGGACACATTTTTCAAGACTACCGTGCAAGTGTTAAATGATGTTTTTTCAACCAACTTAAAAAAGAAAGAGGTTCTCAATTCGCCAGTCGGAAATTATATTCAATTCAATAAATAGTGTTTGATTTATGTTTGTATGTTTATTAGCCAATGTAATTGCTTTGATTTTCTTTATGATATTAAAAGGCAGGCAAGCAGACGGATATCCTGATGGTAAGAATTTTTTGCCGCCTAGAGGCACCAAAAGTGGTAACGGTGCGTTGCCAACCTGACGCCCCAAGATGTAAGACCTCTAGCAAAAATAAGTTGTAATACTGATTATTGTCCTCTATTGATATAGACTTGGTGTTAACAGAAACACTCCAGAGGATGTCCTTTCAAATGAAAAAAGTATTCAAAATCGATCCAAAAATGACGGGTTAATCGAATTACATACATAAAAAATATCTGAGTCGAACCACCATTTTTTTGGACCTTTCACAGTGTATGTATCCGGTGGAAGTTTATAAAAACGACGCGTACAAGTACCACTTTTATGGTCTACGTGAATAAAGTTTCATTATAATTCTGACTCTGCGAAGTCAATTTAAACATATGGACAAATATCTAATAACATAGACGGTAGAAAAAATGAGACGAAACTGTTTGAATGAGTAACAAATAGTTAATTACCCGGAGAGCTCGTTAAGCTTAATAGTAACAAACTCTACGTCAGCTCGAGAGTTTTAGTAAAGCCCGCCCAAGAAAGCAGTGATCATTTTAGTTTTACTTATTTACATTATACTTGCAGTATAAATATAATATGATTTAGAAATTTATGAAAAACTAGCTATTACCCACGGCTTTGCCCGCTTGGTTAATGGTCCCACAGGAACATTTTTAGGGATAAAACTATCGTATGTGTTTATCCAAGTTTATCAAATTTGGCATTCACATCAAGGGTACTTGATGTGTATGCCAAATTTCATGAAAATCGGTTCTGCAGTTTTAGGTTGAAGGGGTCAAATAAACATACAAACTTTTCATTTATAATCTTAATAGTATAATGGATGTTAAAATAAAAGTAAAAATAACAAAGAAATAGCTGACCCTGCCAACTTCGCTTTACATTAATAGACACTAACTGTATTACAAAAATTAAAATTTCATTTTCCTACTTTTCCTATGAACACTATTTTTCCTATTTTTCCTGCAAAACTGATTTCCGACTTGCTATATCAAAACCTTTTTTTTTTCAAGTAAGTTGAAAAACATAATTTTAACACTTAGATGGTAGTGTTGGAAAATATATCCATTAATAGTCATGCAGGCGTCACTCAGTTTCATTTATCATGATTTATGTTTGTATGTTTATTAACCTTTGATTTTCTTTATGACATTGGCAGGCAGGCAAATAAGAATTTACGCCGCCTAAAGACACCGGAGGTGGTAACGCTGCGTTGCCAACTTGAGGCCGGGATGTTAGGCCTCGAGCAAAAGTCAGTTTACCTGCTACCATATCCTCTAAACTGGAACACGTCAACGGCAAGCGAAAACTTTATAGTGACTGGAATAGGTAAGGCGGTGGTACTAATCTGGGCGAGTCGCTGCGGAACTCTACCACTTAGTCAGATATCACGGTGTGAGTGACGGTAAGTCTATGCTCGCCATTTACGAGTTGCCTAGCAAGAAGGCAAACGGTCTATTGTGCAAAGAAGTCCGGACCAATACGGTGACTTCATGCCCGCCAGGTTATCCGTCATTCAAATGTGGAATGTGGAAAAACTGAGAGCATACTTTCCCTATAGTTAACGACAAAGTGACAAATATATTTGAAATAGTGTTTTAAAACTTTAAATTACTATTACATTTTCTTAAAACTAATGCAACCTGCAGAAAGTTTCAGTTTCCCCGTAATAAGTTCTTTTGAGTGAAGCGGAAGAAAATAATGAGAAGATAAAGAGAATAAACAGGATGTGTGAAATACGTTTAGCTCACTTTTCAACCGAATCCAAAAAAGGAGATTCTCAATTAGACTATATATTTCTTTTATTTGTTTTTGTATGTTTGTTACGCGCTTATTCACCGACCGATTTTGGTACCTTCTCTTCCTTTTAAAAAGACTTTTATTTTACACCACATTAATTTAAGACTTCTATTTAACACATAGATTTTGATGATACATTTTTTTGACGAAACAGCTCCGTGTTTTACCCGAGTCTACAAAAGGAGGATGTTCTCAATTGAACTGTGCGTATTTTTTTTTATTATTTTTTTTTGCTACGCAATCACTCCATCAATAACCAATGAATTTTGATAGTTTTTTTAGAAAGATAGGTCATGATTCCTTAATGGTCCCAAATTAATTTATCTGGATGGTTGTAGGTACCCGGGGAGACCAAGGTTGACATTCCACGATCAGATCACTCGGATATTATCCGAGGGTGGTGTCAAGAGTCTCTGAGATCGGCGTGTTTGTATGAAAAGGGTAATGAATGTAAAGGAAACCAGACAGGTTTGTCAGGATCGTGATTTGCATGTACAATAAAACACACTATCTATATATAGCAATCTGCGAATGCTATACAAACCTATCTTTATTTTGCTTAGCTTCTTCTTAAGTAATTTCACTTTGTGTTCATGTCAATCAGTATATTTATTTATATCATTTATTATTTGCGATGAGATGTCTTCGGTACAAACTCTTGTATGTTCCACTAAAATATGATAGATTTTTGCCATCTTTTGCTGAGCTTTCTACATATACTTGTCGTAGCACTTGTGCATAGTTCAGTACTTTAAGCTGTGTAAAACGACGCAGAGCAAAATGTATGTTTTTACGTAATACAGAAAATTTGTCACTTTCATGAAAACATTTTATGAAATAGGAAATTTTCGATGACATGCATATTGCTGTAAAATTTTAATGGAACTTAGACTCTTAACCTCTGACGGAAAAAGAGTTTTATAACTGTAACGCGGGTGAGTGTATGTGTGTCTGTAGCAAGTAACTCCTTAACGAATGGAATGAGTTCAGTGAGGATTTTTTGTTTTAAAGCTGACGTGATAAAAAGATGGTTCTTATTTACATTACGGATATGTTTGGTGGAAGTCATTGATCAAGGAACACGTTTGTCATCTAAACTTGCAATTACAAAAAGGAACCCCTTTTTAGAGGATAGAAAATTAGTCAGTTTTTGTAGTGAAAACTTCTGTATCGGTGTTGCGAATTTTTTTGGGAATGGATAAAAACTTCTAAACTCAGGACACGTGACTTGATCAAAAATTCGTAAGACGACGTAGGGTGCTTTCGCGTTGTCATGTTTGTGTACGATAGTGCAATTTTTTTAACGACATTGGAAGGCAAACAAGCAGAAGGATTTCCTGATGGTAAGAAATTCCCGCCGCCTAGAGACACCAAAGTTGGTAATGGTGCGTTGCAAACCTGAGGCCAAAATCAAAATATCAAAAATGCACAACGTAAATATTTAATTTTTTTTTATAAAATTCGTAAAGCGATTCCTAGAGTACATTACCTAACGGATTAAACAGTAAAGTTCTAGTTTTGATATATAGTGGTTGTTACATACAGACAGACAGACGAATATCTATAAGGGTTTCTTTTTTTTTGGAATGACTTATATGTTGCCAACCTCGCGGTTTTTACAACTTTACCGGGCCTTATGGGCCGAGCAGAGAGCTCAGACCCAGGGAGGTTCCATTTCCATAATTCATCTACGAATTCCATAGGACAAGGTCCTATTAGCGCGTTGCGTCATCGCAGTGACGTCACTGCGTCGCTTTCCATCCATCTAATCTACAAGTGTAATTGCAACGACGCGTCGCAACGCAACGCAACTCATCAATGGGGCCTCACCCTTAAAGGAATACAAGAAAACAACCCGTAAAAATATATCTTATATATCGACTTCCACAAACACAAAATACATTGTTTGTTAGCTTTCCAATCTCATAAAAAAACCAATAGATTTACAAAGCACAAAATAAATAAATCCTCCGGGTAATTTTATAAAAGTGAAACATTTTTGTAAGACAAATAACAAAAGGTTCACGATTCAAGCGTGGATTTTTAATGCGAGCACAAAAATAAATTTACAGAAATTTTTCAGTGGACGCGCGTCGACTGCGTAATTTGTTTACTGGATAGACCTTACAGTGTAAACGGGCGATAGTTTGGCGGAATTGGAATGATCCGAATGTAAAACTGCAATGACATTTTTACGTATAGTCACATTGCTGGGAAATTAAAATAATGGATGTGGAATAGTCGCTTTTACCTTAAACTGACTATCTAAACGTTAAACTGACTATCTAAAATCATAGACTGCGCTTTACCTGCAAGTAGATATACTTGGCTTTAATATTTTAATACTATGCTTTGTATCGAACGATGAAATAAAAAAATATCAGGCAACATAAATTATATTACTGTTATTTTTAATGGGTACTCCATTAAAGATAACAGTGATGTAATTATAATAAGAAGCCAAATCTTCGTGACTATGTACTTGTCATTGCTAGTTTATAAAAAAAGGTTAAAATAAATACAAATTTTAAAACCCACAACAATTCACTATTTAAAAGTTTAAAATCACCTCTATAGTTTAGTGGTCTGGTGTTAGAATTGACTACTTAAGGTCCTGGTTTCCATTTCCGGACTAGACAACAAAAAAACATGTGTTTTTCAATAAAAAAAAACATATTGCCCGGAATTAGGTAAATACACGGTTGGCAATAGGTTTGCCACTTATTATAATCTTTAGATAGATCTCTGCCTACCTCATATGGATCAAATATGCAGTTCACCTGGCGGTTAGAGATCTAATACATAAACATAAACTCATTATTGTTGCTTACCTTTCAAATACTAGTTAAATCTTTTGCTAAAAGTTTTCACTCTAATAAGATGGCGAATAAGCATACAGCTCTCCTTACCGTGGCATATGAACACCATAGATGTTGTAAATGAGTCAATATCTATTGGCCGAGGTATTAAGCCAATTGTGCAAGTCTACTGGCTACCAAACCCTCCAAGACATGACATTTTAATTATTACGATAGGATCGCGGGCGAAATGCAGCACGCCAGTCTACCACCAGTGTTCTTGTCAGTGACGACCCATAAACCTTTGTTTGCCTCTGACGAGCTGTCTGGCAGGAAGGCAGATGGTCTAATCTACATAGAAGACCCGGACTAATACGAGTGAATACACGATCCCAAGGTGTATTAATTAAGTAAGTCACCATCACAGTTGATCCATTACGAAGCGAAAAATGTTTAACAAATTAACGAAATATATAAAAAATCGTCCGTCTGCAACGACGGTAGAAACAGTTTGGGGTTCTGTGGAAATGTTGATGATTTAACTGAAGTACGTTTAGTGGGCGTAAACCATCCGAGCACTGATGTAAATACTTATGTTAAATGTCGCCAGCGATATCATTATAACTTTTGTGTTTATTACGACTGTCAACAATCACGCACTTTGTTTGTTGTGTTGTTAAAGTGACGTCATATTTCATATAAAGTCGTTTATAAAACTAGGACGCATCGCGGTTGTAATTCTGCTGAGCACCAATTAAACTTGTTTTAGGTGTATGCTATCCTTTTTCAATGCAACGAGAGCATAATTTTAGGCATGTGAGTTTAGTCCGGATATGTCAACTTGTTAGGTTTTTAATCAATGTTTTCCCAAAAATAGATAAAAAAATTTAATAGATGAAATGTTATAGACAAACTAACTAATACGACAGCACTAAGTGTGTTTTGTCTCTAGTACAGACTAAGAGCCGGTATTGGAAAAAATTGCTAATCATTTTAGGCGCCGTAAGAGTGCATAACTCAAAAATAGCTTTTAAAAAAGACGTATGGGCACTGTGCCGTCGATATTCAGTGACATGTAGGTTGGCGATGGAAAATTAAACTTTGCAGAAAAAACGGCATTAAAATGCAAACAAGACACAAAAAAAATAAGACAAAAACTTTATGCTGGACAAAAACAACACAGCATTACTGCAGTTTTTGAATTTATTGAAACTTTATAATAAAAAAATAATGCCGTATAAATATTATGGCACTATGAAGAAAAAAACCATTAAAATTGTTTGCGTGGAACTGCAATAATTCGGTTTGGGGAGTAGGGTAGCCGATAGACTTGCACAATAAGCCTAACATCCCGGCCACAGGATAATAACATACCTATAACGTCAATGCTGTGAATAGGCCATGGCTTACTACTTCGATCAGGAAAACCGTGTGCTTACCACTACATAGTATAAAACAAAGACGCTTCCTCTGCCCTAATGTCCCTTTGTATGCTTAAATCTTTTTTAATACTACGAAACGGATTTTGATGCTTTTTTATAAGTATATTTCGTAACCGTGCGAAGCCGGGGCGGGCCTCTAGTTTATACATAAAACAATACGGTTCGATCACGAAGTTAAAATCCGTTTTTTGCAGTTTCATTTTTTTAATTAAACTATTTTTGATGTTAGCTAGTTTTAGCTTTTAAGTTAAGCAAGATATTCATGTTTGCAAATTTAATCAACATCATGACTTGCTTAGTACAAGTTTCAAATACGTGTTAGGACTACAACTATATCTCAATTTTGATAATGCGCTAATCTATTTTTATTGTTGAAACAGAAGGATTTGTAAGAACCCCTTATTTATTTATTTATTTATTATACTTCATTGTACACAAACAAAGAAATGTGAGTACAAAAGGCGAACTTAATGCTAAATGCACTCTCTCCCAGTCAACCTTTAGGCTAACAGAGATCAAATATGTAGGTACCAAATAAAAAAAACACAAAAAAATGAGAATAAAACAAATAAAATTTGAATTTGCATACACATACAAATAAAATAACTCAGTAACAATATATTTCTGAGTTCTTTTATTCTGAGTTATTTTATTATTAGTTATATAACTATAAAGGATACTATATAAATTATGAATAGATAATTATAGATACAGTACACAGAACATACATAATATAAAGTAGACAGCAAACAAGACAAAATTGCTAATCATATATAAATAAATATCAAAATAAATAAATGTGGTAATGAAATATATTTTTATTCATATAAATAAATAATAAGGTCTGATGAAAAAAGCATGCAAAATAGTACAGCACTAAATGCAATTTTCAGATAGCTATTCATACGTTTTCTTTTTGAATAGAATCTTATAACTCACCTGCCTAATCGATACAGGGAGCTTATTCCATAATCTGGACGAATTTAAAACAAAAGAATTAGATATAAAGTTCGAACGATGTAAAGGGATGGATAGAGTCTGAGACGACGATGACGCAAGCTTAAATTGAGGGTTGCAGATAAAAAATTAAATTTAGAATTAAGGTAAGTTGGGTACTTAGGATCAAAGAGGACAGAATATAATAAGCATTAAATCCTGAGCTTGCGTCACTGAGAAATAGAGAGCCATTGGAGCTTATTATGATAATCAGTAATACTATTTGCGCAGGCAAAAGATGAAGCGAATGGCTTATTTTTAATAACCTATCCAATTTTTTACATGATAAGGTGGGGCATCAGGATAACAGACATCGCCATAGTCTAATATTGGTAAAATAAGAGTCTGTACAAGGCAAACTTTAGTTTTTAATAGTAAAAAATTACAATGTCTATTAAGTGATCTTAAAGTACCATCACTAACCTGACTGTGCAAGTTGAGATGACTATCAATATAAATACCCAATTTTTTTACTGTTGAGGAATATGGAATTACAGTATTCTCAAAAACAATAAAGGAAATTAAATCCTTATTAATTTTGTCAATCTGACGAATACTTCCAATTAAAATAGATTGACACTTCACTGGGTTCACTTTTATACGAAACTTAGCTGACCAATCCCTTATACGTTCTAGGTTAGAGTATACAACAGAAACAGCTGAGTCAAAGGAATTTACATCCGTATGATAGTATAGCTGCAAGTCATCAGAATAAAGATGAAAAGGACAATTTATAGGAGGTGCAACAAAATTAATAAAAAACGAGAAAAGTAACGGAGATAGGATACCACCCTGTGGGACACCAGAACTTACCTGACGCCAATTAGATAAGGTTGGACCGATACGAACGCCTGATGACGACCACTAAGGTAAGTAGAGAACCATTCCAATGACAAAGAAGAAAACTTTAAATGTTTGAGAAGAGCTAATAATATGTCATGATCCACCATGTTAAAAGCATTAAAAAAATCGAGAAGCACAAGAATAGTAACCAACTTGCCTTCCATTGCCTCCCTAATGTCCTCTGTCACCTTTAACAAGGCGGTAGAAGTACTGTGGCCCTGTCGGAAGCCAGACTGGAAGGAACTAAGTAAATTATAATTATAAATATATGAAGACACTTGTTTATGGCACACAGCTTCCAATATTTTAGATAGATATGGTAAAATGGAAATTAGCCTGAAATGGGAGGGTCATTGTGGATTAGAGACTTTGGGAAGAGGGTTCACAAAAACGTGACACCATATTGAAGGAAATACTCCAGTAGAAAGAGAAGCGCTAATAATATGGGTAATGCCATTGACAAGGTAATTCAATATAGGTATAATCATCTGCCTACCCAGATCATCACTTCCTACAGCTTGGGATTTAATTGACAATACAATTTTAAAAACTTCTTCTACCGTTACCGTTGAAAACGCAAATGGCTCTGGCTCATTAGTCAGGAGAAAGGGGGAAAACCAGGATCTCCAATCGCTTATTTAAGAGAGTGTCTCAGATTTTATTTACACATGTAGCTGTTGAACAGTGGTAAAATACTTATTAAGGTCACTAAGCGAGATAGACCCAACGTCAGGTTTTGAATGTAAATTGTTATTAATTCCCACAGTTTTTAAAAATTTTCTAATTTCAGGTGCAGAATACTAATTGATACTCTCATGCATATAATGGCGTTTAGAAGATCTAACAAGATTGTTGCAACGGTTACGAGCAATCTTATATGCTTCCCACTTTTCACAAGATCTATCCCGCTTAAATGCTCTAAATACTCTGTCTCGACACGTCATTGCACAACGAACACCATCAGTAATCCAAGGAGATGGAGGTCGTTTTATCCTAACTAACTTAAGGGGAGCATGTTTGTCAAATAAAGCGAAAACGGCAGAATTTAAATTAATAATCTTTTCGTCAATTGTCTGTGCATTAAAAACACCCGGAAGATCCATATGAGCTGCATCTCTATGTAATTCATCAACATTCATCCTACTAAAGCACCGCCTTCAAATTGTTAGTGGACGCTGTCTAGGAGTTTTCAGCTTATAGGACAGATATAACAAGTCATGGAGAGAAAAAACCAGGTGCCTATAAATTTCCATATCTCAAAACATGAGAAAAAGAAGAAACAAGGCTGGTATCAAGAAGAGTGTCTGGAGAATCAATATTATGATGAGTAGGACTCGATTGCAGAACAGTCAAATTAGAAGAATTGAGATTATCAAGAAGCCTTTGAGATCGGGTAGTAACCTTAATTAAATCGGTATAAAAATCACCCATAATAATAGAATGCACATAATCAGTAGAGATAAGCTCAAGTGTAGTTTCAAGCCTTGCAAAATAGTCAGCATTGGGTGGACAATATACTACTCCAAGAACAAGACTGACTCCGTTAACCAAAACTTCAAGAAAAAGAAATTCAGCAGATAATAAATATGTAGGGGGTGAAGCAGTTTCCACACGATATTTTAAATCACTGCGCAAATAAATTGCAACACCACCGCCACGTTTACCAATACGATAATTTCGCAGCAATATGTAACCTGGAAGAGTGAAGGAGAAAGTATTAAGTTCTGGCTTAAGCCAGCTTTCAGATATCAATATTGCATGAGAATTATGATAACGAAATGAGTCTAAGAGCTCAGTATAATGAGAAGCAATACTGTGACAATTAATATGACAAACATTAAAAGAATAATGATGCTCGCAGATTACATCAGTAAGTAAATCAAACAAGGTGTAAGGCATATCAGAAGAATCATCGCTTGATGTTGAAAAACTATTACATGCAAAGTAAAATGAATTATCAGACATA
>NJDC01002133.1:130842-151769 GCA_002245475.1 Calephelis virginiensis | reverse complement strand
TTATTATTTTAAATGTTTGAAGTGGTTTTCGTGTTACTATTAAATAATGTAAAACCACTGCAAAACTAAAAAACCAAAAACTAGTGCTTGATAATTAATCAAGAAAATAAAAGTTCACTAATAACATTATCGTAAATTTAGGTACAAAAAATTCTTATTAAATATTTAAATTTCTTTTAACGGCGAAGAGGTGTCACTTCATTATCCGTAGAGGGAATATTAAACGAGCTACGCGCTACGTCTCGTAGCGGTCGAGTGTGTAGCACTGCAAGCTTTTAAAGTGCGACTACTTCTAAACATAACTTAAAAGAATGAGTTAATTAAGCTTGATGTTGATAAAAATGTAATTTTTAATCTGAGAAGGGGAATGAAAATATTTTTCTCGGCAACTTATCGCTTTTGTGGTTACACGGTTCGGTTGTTGGACTTGATTTCAGGAGGTCCTGGCTCGATATCCGTAACGAGCATATTAAATAGTTTTTCTATCAATATTCGTGTCCGTATAATGTCAGTTTGCTATTCTAGTAATCTGGTGAAGAAGGCAAGGCATCGAGTAAGCTAAGAGGTTTAAGATCGCTACATACTACAGGTTTGTCATATCTATAATGTCTGTGGGATCGCCCACATCGTTACATATCGATGTATTTTTTGTCGGGAAATCCTAAATCCAAGTAAATTGCGCAACGCTGTATAATCATAAAATTAAAAAACAATAACTTCCGATAAACTCATATGTAATGTAGCTAAGAACCATCTCGATAATGTTAGCTTTCAAACAAAAAAAATCTCATCAAAATCGGCTATCCTTTCAAAAATTATAATTACACACACATACAGATACACACTACATACATACACGTTCAAGTACGCACATAGACACGTCAAACTTATAACAACCCTCTATTTCTGTCAGAGATTAAAATGCCCGTAATTGAAAATACAAAAGACAAAGTACAAATTACATAAATTCATAAATCAACTTCTAGCATTTTTTATATAACTAATATTTGAAATAATTACTAGTTATAAATAATTTAGCCGCTAGTATTTCGTATAAATTGTTAGTTTATCAGCTTTAAGTGCAAATATTACAGAATGAAAGAAACTCTTGACAAAAACGGTTATAGTCAAACAAACACTAAAAATAAAGAGCTCCGGAGTTTCATATTAAGAGATAGCAATTTCATCAAATAGCAACCACGTTATTATGGACTGGGATACGCTCCAAATGCTGTCCGTCACAGGGACAGCCATTTGTGGTTTGCCACATGCGGATATTGTAGATATTTTATCGAAATATGTGCCCATCAAATGAACATGAGGAATTTGTCACTGACACGACCGTTTTATTCCGAAAGATAATATGAAACCAAACATTTTTTTAGTTTCTATACTTCTTATCGTCGGCGCTTGGTGGAATTCCATTCTAAACTGAATTTATTTGCATCACAATTTTTTTTGCGATGTTATATAAACCTCTTTGTTTTGCAATGATAGCCTACTTTTTTTTCAAAAAAAAAAGTGTAGGGGCTTTCGCAAGCTTCCTACAGACTTTGATAATTATAATAATCAATTATAAGAAATTAAATAAAAATAATAAATAAATGTCTTAAAACTTGCAAATAATAATATTTAGGCACTGATACTTATTATATTTAAAATTATGATTAAATTATATTTAAAAAAAGTACAAGTATCTTCACGCCCATATCCCCGAAGAGGTAGGCAGAGGTACAACCAAGGCACCCACGACTAGCCGAAGACACTTAGTCCCACAACGTGATAGGTGGCAAGCCTATCACCAACCGGGCACATTTCCAATCCCGACCAACATTTTTTTTATTAGAAAATTGGAAAAATTCAATTTTCTTTTCGTTGGCCGACCCGGGATTCGAACCCGGGACCTCCGGGGACTCCGAGACCGGGATTATATTAAAACTATTAATTATGATTGATTTAATGATTGATGAAAATACACGACTGATTAAATGATTTAATTAGTTTTTAGATTCATTGTTTGATTGATGATTTGATACTGTTCCGCCTGACGTGAGAGTCTGATACGAACTGATGATATTTTTGGGTAATGATGCGAGCAGCGGCTTGCAGCCGCAAACTGAAAACCTGCTGAAGCTGTACTTTGCTTTAGCATATGATAAATGTACGTGCTGAGCTCGTACAAAAAGCACAAGGTGTTAGACACAATTAGATGGATTTTCTGAAGGCAAAACTATACGCCGTCTATACAAGCCAAAGCGGTTATAATGCGTTGCCACTTTGAGGTAGTAGAAGTGGAAGTTTATTGAAAACTCTTTCCTCCAAACCGTAACACGATAATAACGTTCTAAAGTTGTTGCGACAGGACGAGACAAAAGTGGAAGTAACGATCTAAATGAGTTGTGACATAATCTAACCACAACTCAAGTTACGGTAATTGATAGAAGAAGGCGTTACTTCGCGGGAATCCAGTAATATAGTAATCCAGTAAATAAAATAAAAATTGACAGAAAATTGTAAAATATTAAATTTTATCTACATTAGTTTAGAAAATTTAGATGAGACTAGAAAAGTTGGCTGCCGGTGAAGTCGCAGAAATGTACTGGTCCGCTCCAGTAGTAGAATAATAAATTAAATCACTAGATTTATAGACCTAATATCTAGGCTACAAGAAAGCAATGCACCTATAACATGTAGGGTGTCTATAGGTCAAGTTTGTCTCTTACCCTCAAAAGAGTTGTTTGCTGATCATGCTACAAAATAATTATACACGCTGCTGGTCGAGTGGCTAGCATACACGCGACTACAACGACCAATCGCAAGGCTCGGGTTAAATTCCCGACGGGGGCAGACATTTGTGTGATGAATATTTAGAAGTCTGCATTTCCGGGTCTGGGTGTTTATTACATTTATACTGGTATCTATTTAAGTAATATGTATTAGAATCGTTGACTAACACCCATAACACAAGCATATAATTTGCTTACTTTGGGGCTAGGTTCAATTTGTGTAACTTGTCCAAGGACATTTATTTATTATATATAAAAAACACTTCCGGCGATGTTATATTCGTTTTCCTTTGCTGTCTTTATCGCTATCTTAATTCTGTACGTCAGTGCTCATGTCAAAACACATTTTGCAGTAATTTATTTATTAAAACGACATCTGTCAGCTTTTCCCGCTGCAAGATTAAATTTTAAAAATGTTTTCACGGAAAACCATTTTTCTGGTACGAATACGCGATAACTCTGCAGATTTTGTTATTCATTTTCATGTGAAAATAATGAAATAATAAAGATAACATTTTTTAGTTTTAGGTTGTTTCACTTTTTTATGCTTAGGATTAATTTTCACAAATTTATAATTTTTTAAGAAAGATTTCACCGTGGACAAAATTTGATTTCAAGATTTTCGTTTTAAATAAAAGTCGACGATGCTCTGTCTTTTCAACGACTATATTACAAGTTTTATTATTTTACTTGCACCGTATGTATGTTTGTCCGGGTGGAATCTTGCAAGCTGAATTTGGTCCCTACATTCTTGACAACCTATTAAGCTGGAATGTTACAAGCATGTGTAAATCGGATGAGAACACAAAATTACTATATCCTGAAGCTGATCTGATGATGGAACTGGAATAAAACATTCTGAAATGTCCATATTATCCTGTCATGTTTGGGCTTATTTTATAAGTCTTGAAAAGTACCTTTTAACTTTACTCCTGGAAAGAGCCTTTTAAAATAAAAAAAAATGTCACAAAAATGTATTATTTGTTCAAAACTTATTTGATTGATTATGGTTATCACAGTTATGTCGCATAGTTGCAAAAATATAAATCTAATCAAATACCAAGTTATGAGTAGCTAGTAGCAGATAGGTTGAGAAATGTATTTATCTTTAAAATTGGTTAAACAAAAATTAACCGCATGAGTAATATATGTTTATCATTGTAATGCTTAGATTGGAGAGAAATAACGCTGTTTTATTTCCTATCATTAAAATGCTTTCTTGAAAGGCTAATGTGTTGCTAACCTCGCGATTAAGTTCAGTGGATTTTATAGGAAAGGGGCTTACTTCAGCATTACTCAGAGCTTGCCAAGATACCTTTTATATTTATTGAAATTCGGTATATGGACTAGTTTTTGTATACGAATAACAACTTGTCTGAAATATCGAAATATTAAACCCCATACTTCCAAACCAGAAGATGGAATTTGTATAAATATTATTCAGCTTTTGGAAAATACTAGCGCATGATTTATAACCACGTACGGAATATGCAAATAACGAGCACCGACGCTATGACGGCAGGAATAGGTAAGGCAGTGGTACCAACTGCTACACAGCTTCATATCGTTAGTAAATTAATATGTAATAGTGGCATAAAAAACTTGCAAAAATAAATAGTCACATTAAAATATTTTTATCAAAATGTCTGTAAACTAGCTTACTAACCCGCGACTTTGTTAGCGTAGAATAGCTATGACTTTCATACAAATTTTCACCTCCTTTTAAAGAAAAAATCTGTAAGGATTTTTTGAAAAAAGCCTATGTTTGAACTAGTATCTTTTGCTATATTCATGTCAAATGTCATCAAAGTCAATTCAGCAGTTTAGACTTTCGTATGTATTTCTTCCTGTATGTATGCGCAAGCGCCCTACGCCGTCTAAACCAAACAGCAGGCACAGGCATACATTTTCACCATGCCGTAGAAAGAGAGGGGAATACTTACTCTCCTACGCCGCACCGGCTGTTTACTCTCCATCCGTCTTAGGAGTTTTCGATCAGGTCACGTGTCCTGTGAGCTTAGAAGTTTTAACCCATTCCAAGAAACAAGTGCGCAACGCCGCTAAAGAAGTTTTCTCTTCAAAAATGAACTATGACGTTGCAAATTAATGCAAATAAAACATGTTCAATTAAAAGTTTGATTAAGGTGCATTTGTCCTCCACAGTAAAAGCACATATATCATGTAAAGAGAAGCTTAAGGCATATCGTTTCAAATTGATTACGTTAATATATTACAAAGTAGCTAGGAGTAAACTTTTCATTAGTTTAAGTGAAATACATTTGACGCTATGCAGTCATTACCTAATTGGCTGTATACAGTTTGCTTTTTATAGTTTTAGAGGAAGATAAAGTTAGTTCAGCAATCTCTACCAGCCAACCTTATAGACTCGACAAATAATACCTTTGACATTATTAGCTCTTAATTTATTAACGAACAATAAATAACTTGTACCATTATACTCGTAATTTGTTAATAACAATTAAATTTTTATGTGATAACTAATACCCAAAAACACTTTTCTACATGCCACTTCGAATTAAATGGGATATCCTATTAATATAATAAATGCGAAAGTTTGTATGTTTGTTTGTTATACCTCTATGCGAAAACTGCTGAACCGATTTTTATACAATTTGGCACATACATAGAGGGTAACTTGGATTAACAAATAGGATCGTTTTTATCCCGAAACAATGTTCCCGTGGGACTATTAACCACGTGGGTAACGCCGCGGGCAACAGCTGGTCTTACATATTATTAGGAGTATTATTTAACAAGGTTCTGAACTTAGCGACTTAGGACAAATACAAAGGTACTGTTGCAGAATTCTGCCACGTAGTTATGAAAATGAAAATAAGAATTGTAACAATAGGAAAATGTGTTAGAAAATCCGAAAACCTCTATTATGTATAATTTCCACTCCGAATAAAGCCAGAAGCTTGAATGCAACAGAAGTACTTTGTATGCTGTCGCCATTATTTTATTGCAAAATTCCTTTATTATGTTGGTCATTTCTACTACCAACTACTCTACTGCCATTAATTTTCTTCGTTCTAAGTTTAGATTGATTTTTGAAAATAATATATGAGGAATTTTTTACCATCAGGAAATCCATCTGCTTGTTTGCCTTCTTATGTTATAAAATAAAAAAATAATAAAAGCAAAGTTTGATCGATATTTTTATGTTTCTAGGCAATTCTGAAATAATAAAAATGAATCCCTAAATTTCTTGGTAAGTGCATAACTTTCGAACTACTTGACCGATTTTACTAATTCTTTTTGCATTATGCTAGTTATTGCCAGGATAAGGTTTTTATCAAAAGACAATCCGGGAAAATTGCAGGGTAAATGGGAAAAATAATATTTTATTTTTTCCTATACAAACTTAACGGGTGGAACAAAGTGCGCCAGGACAGCTAGTTTTAAATAAAAGCGAAGCTTATGCTTAGTGTATTTTGTTTACTTTTTGTTTATCTTACACCTAAGGTCAAAAAAATTATGCGTTGCCAACATGTGGCAAAAAGATATTTACTCAAACTTATAGTTTTCCTGCTAATTCAACCTCCAAAGCTAAAATACACTGTTAGCGAATATTGCAAGTAACAAAAGCAGATGAGATGATTAAGGAGTAGTTAAATATGTAAAGTTAAATAAATAGCATCTTCATTGCAACGAGATCTTCAAACCACACTTGTAGGTGTCTGTTCATTGTTTAACAGAGACAAAATACGAGAGACAAAGTAAGTTATCTTCCTTTGATGCGGATATACTCATATAATTAGTTTTATTTAAAAATATGGTCGGTTGTTTTCAAGTGTTAGATACCACAATTAAACATAATGTTTAAGACATTTTTAACACACGATTTGAATAATAATAATAATAATAATAATAAATATCCCTGGACAAATCACACAAATTGAATCTAACCCCAAATTTAAGCAATGCAAAATATATGCTTGTGTTATGGGTGTTAGTCAACGATACTAATACATAGAAATACTTAAATAGATACCAGAATAAATTTAATAAACACCCAGATCCGGAAATGTAGACAACTAAATGTTCGTATTTTTTATTTTAGCACTTGCCCTGTGCTTGGGATAAATTTTCTATAAATTTTAAAGAAAGAAAAAATTTCGCCCCAGACAGGATTTGAACCTGTAACCTTTCGTCTCAAGCCGACGAATGCTCTAACCAATTGAGCTACAATTCAATTCTTTCTTTAAAATTTATAGAAAACTAAATGTTCATCACACAAATGCCTGCCCCCGTCGGGAACCGAACCCGAGCCTCGCGGTTGGTCTATGTAGTTAGGCGTGTACGCTAGCCACTCGACGAACGAGGCGGTCTAACCGTCAGTCATTATAAAGAAACGACGATTAAAAGTTCAATTCCTGTCGAGGGTGATTATTTTTAGTTTCAAATATAAAAATAAAACGCGGAATATAATGAAATTGTAATTAAAACAAAAAAAGGATTCGAAATTGTACATTAAACGTACTTCACAAAAAAAATATTGGGATAGGTTATTTGAGCGCTTTTAAACTCAAAAAATGTTTTTTTAATTCCTATCTGTTTGTCCGTATGTTTTTAGCCGACTACATACTGTTACCGGAAGTCTAAAACATTATTTTCAATCAACTCTTCAAAATGAGGTTCTTAATTTGACTCTATGTTTGATAAGCAATTACTCGGTCAACAGTTAATTGATTTTATAGGTTTTTTTAGAAACAGGTAGTGATTCTAAGGTGGTCCTTTATTAGTTATATCATGATACGGCAATTGTTTTTATCGAGTTATACCTAAATTTATGAATTACTAAGTATAACTCAAAAAGAACTAGTGCGATATTGATACATTTTATTTGGGACCAGTTCAAAATCATTTGCTATCTTTAGAAAAAACAAACAAATCATGACGTGGTAACGAAATACTTGCAGTGGGTTTTTGAAGTTTTATGCCACTTGATTTTTCCTCGGGTTCTCGTGAACAAAAAGAAATAAGAAATAAGAAATGTGTAAGATAAAACTTTTGACTGAAGAAAAGAAAATGATTTAACGTAGCACGGATTAGTAATATAATATATATAATAAAAATAATAAAAAGTAAGAGTGTTTTACTTTAAAGTATAAGACTTTGGTAACAATAACTTGTTTACCCAATTAAAAGTTTTATCAGTGGTTTGCAAATAATTAACGGGCAGGCTGCTTTACACTCTTTAAAACAACAGATTTAAATGAAGTAAGACAGTATGCTTTGAATTCTTTTATGGTTTTACGTATAAGGGAACGTACCCATACTACGTGACCTATTTCTTAAGATTTTTCGATCCCTCTCCCTCGTCGGTAACCACTCGTAGTATATACAAAGTTTTCCTTTTTACGTAGCAATTAGTGTATAGCGTAGACTCCCGTGGACTTGCTCGACAAGTTCACTAAACTACAAACTGCTTGTGCCTGTTTTCAATCAGCTGACGTAATGTACTTACGTCAGCGACACTAGCTGTGAGTATGAGAAGCACGTAAAATTGCGGGCATATTCGAGTAAAGTCCGAAATTTCTATTGGCGAAATTGACTACGTAACAAAAGTCTGTCCCCCCCCCTCTCGTGACTGATCGTAGTATTTTAAAGACCTCCCTCCCTCCTAAATGGGTTACATAGATGGGTACGTTCCCTTAACTGTTATTTGGTTAAATGTTCTTTTATTATTCAGAAACATAAACATTTAAGGAAAATACTTTTCAGCTATTTCACATTTCGCTGAGAAGCGGTGGTTGTGTAAACGCTAAAAAGAACAATTGTCTCCAATGTTTCAAACACGAGTGGTAAGTAGGTTTTAAATTTAAAGCAAAACAGGCATTAATTTATTCCCATTTCTTCGACTTTTATTCCACGGAAATTTTGCAATTTAGGTGGTTTGTATAGTAGTGTTTTGATGAAAGTGTCACTAAAATAGTGAACTGTGAAGCCGTGTTAGTGGACCTGCATCAATGCTAAAAAATGTGGACACTGTTGTAAAAATGTTTGAAAGCATAATCAGCGTTAGACGTGTTGCCAGTGATATTGCTACACTGGAACATGACACGGTAATGTTAATATACAGTATTCCATCTTCATAGATACGGGCGAAAACGCGTCTCGAGTTCGGTATGTTTTCGGTATGCCACCATTCGCGGTTGTGCCGCAGTGACCAATGGACGATATAATAGTGTTTTTTATTTTATAATAAGCGTGCAATTTGTGAATGTTATTTTGGTTTAAAAAATGCAAGTATTGACTTAAAAGAACAATTATTATAAACTATATTATGGCCGTTTGCACGTTCCAAAGTTGATGTATTTAACCTATTACTAATCTTAACCAAGTGGTCTTTGTAACAGAGCGACATATTATGGAAATGCAATGTACATCACTCGAGTACACGTCACTTACTAAGTATTTTAATTCTCAAAAAAACAAAAACAAAAGATATTTATTTAAAAGTTATGTTTGCAAAACAAATTCAAAATTTACAAATGTGTAATCAAAACTTGCGCTGTGTAACTTATAAATAAAGTAAGGTCATGACATGAATCGCCTCTGTGGTCTAGTGGACCGGGTGTTGGAATTGACTGCTTGAGGTCCCGGGTTCGAATCCCAGGTCGGACAACAAAAACAATGGTTTTTCCAATTTTCTAATAAAAAAAATTGCTCGGGATTGGATATGTGCCCAGTTGGCGATAGGCTTGCCACCTATCACATTGTAGGACTTAGTGTCTTCGGCTAGTCGTGGATGCCCTGGTTGTGCCTCTGCCTATCTCTTCGGGGATATGGGCGTGAAGATACTCACTTACTTTTATGAGTCATGATTGATTTTATTCTAATCACGCATTAGATGTTTCGTAGAAAAACTAAAGTTTGCGCTTTAATCTATAATGCAAGTTTCAGTAACTCCCTAAAATAGTGTAACAGGATTCGCAATCTCCCCGTTGTTTAACTAAAATTTAGAGGAAAAACTAATGACGTTATTTTTGCATACTTTACTAATCTATTGTTCTGTAGCTAATGGTGCTAATTAATGCTAATTAATGACTCTGGTTTTGTACGTCCATCTTTAAAAATAATAAAGTGGCGGTTTGTCTCATATTTTAGACGAATAATAGCAGATATACACACACACACACACATGTATAAACAATAATTGGTGTCTTCGGCTAGTCGTGGGTGCTCTGGTTTTGCCTCTGCCTACATATTCGAGGAGAGCGTGCAGATACTTAAATCAATGCTGTCTATATCACCTTTGTAAATGTTACGGCTAGGTTGGCAGTTAATTAGCGGTATACGGGCAGCAGTGCGAGTCAGACAGATGACGGACGTATATCAAGGCTGAATAGTGGCGACTACGGACAGAATTCAAAGCTCGGTTTCCAGTTCCGTGTTACGTGTTTTGGTGAAATTTCGTGAGTTATAACATAACCAAAAATTTACTTGTTATAACACAATTTATTCGCCATTGCTACATCGCCTTTGTAGTCTAGTGGTCTGGTGTTGGACTTGACTTCACGAGGGCTCGGGTTCGATTCCCAGACCGGGCAAAAAGAATAATTTTCTAATATAATATAACAACTTTGTTTACATAGGAACTTCGCCTCTGTGGTCTAGTGGTCCAGTATTAAACTTTACTTCATAAGGTCCCGGACGACAATAAAAAATATAGAGAATGTGAATTTCCTCTTTAGTAATAAAAATAGAGTTACCTGTAATTGGTTATGTGCCGGGTTAGCGATAGGTTTACCACCTATTACTTTGATTGCCTTAAATTCTTCTAGTCATTGATGCCCTTGTGTACCTTTGCCTACCATTTCGGGGATATGGACGTAAAGATACTTGTATTAGTGTTTGTTAAAATTTGACGAATCCGCATACATTTATTGTATTGTTATATTGTTTCAGTCAATCACTTATGCAGTCACTGTCACTGCACGTTGGAGATTGATTGAATTACAAATGATGCAGAATAACGTTTAATGGACCTGATAATCAGATTAATTTATTGAACAATAATGGCCTCATTAGTCAAGATGGTTATTTTACCTTTTCTATAGTCCGTATTTGTTGGAGATATATGGTGTTCAAGACTCTTCAATACCGGCCTGTTCTTATGAAAAATGTAATAAACATGAAAGAAGCTAGGTAGGTCTATATTAATCGTGACAAATAAATAAATAATTCTGGACAAGTAATACAAATCGAATCTAACCCCAAAGTTAGCAAACTATATGCTTGTGTTATGAGTATTAGTCAACTATTCTAATGCATAGAACACTCAAATAGAATTAGGAATATATAATAGTAAGAATAAATTTAATTTACACCCGGAAATGCAAACTATTAAATGTTCATCACACAAATGCCTGCCCCCTCGGGAATCAAACCCGAGACTCGGTTGGTCAGTTTGTTAAGACTTTAGGCGCTAGCTACTCGACCAATGATGGTGCTCCCTGCCTACTCCGAAAGGGACCTAGAGGTACAAGTGTATATGAATATATATAATACATCTAGGTACTTTAGCGAATTTCTTTCTACTTGTTCTGTTTGTATGGGAAAAAAAATGTTGTTTTGCCTAGTTCCTCGCAGCCGAACCGGACACAAAGTATCATACGTCCGTCTCCTGGTTCTTAGCTACCTCCCTATCAATTTTCAGCCAAATATATTCAACCGTTCTTGAGTTATAAACAGTAACATGACTTTCTTTTAAATACATACATAGATGTGAAACTGCTTTTGTTTACGCAAATTTATAAACTGTTATATTTGAAATGTTCTGAAACTATTTTTTAGAACATTTCAATTAAACAGTAAATATTTCAGTGAAAATATTTTAATGTGTCTGACTGTACGTAAATTAAAAAAGCTCCATGTTGACATGAATTGAATAAAATGATAAAGCTTTACATCATTCAGTGTCTCACGCAAAATACCTATTTCCCCTAATGTTTGTAACTGATTGATAGTTTAAATAAATCTACTGGGGAACACTTTTTTGTATCCACGACAATCAAGTTTTAGATTATTTGTTGTTACGTTTTTAACCTACTTTAGACACGAAGGAGATTTGAGTGTCTATATTTTTGTGCAAAACATTCGTGACTCTCTGACCTGATACTAAAGTGATATTGCTTTTTAAACAACCTTTGTCGTATAGTCTTTAATACAATGTGATACAGACTATAATATAGAATAAATCATGTGCCATTCTGCCTTTTTTTAATCTACTAATATGTTCCTAAAGCCGAAATTGGTAAACCAAAGTACAAATACTAAGCACGTCCTACAAATCTAGTTGAAATATTGCGAAGAAATATATATAATATTGTTTTTTTAATGTTTAAACTCGTATTATTTTGCTGCTAGGCAATTTATCCAAGTTTTCTTAATCTAAGCTTCTAAAACCGAAACAGGCATACCGAAATGCAAATTACCAAACGCGTCCTACAAATCTAGTCGAAATATTGCGGAGAAATATTAAATAAATATTGGTTTGTTATTTGTTTCACTTTCGTATTATTTTTTTGCATTTCTATACATCTATAATATCAGATAAAACTTTATTTCATATTTCCGTTATTATTGTTTTATTACATAAAAAGACAAAAAATAGACAGATTTAAAAAGACTTACTTAACAGAGTAAGAAATAGATGTACCTAAGTTATAATTCTAAAAGGAAAAATGGTTCATAGCCTCCAGCAATACCAATATATAATGAAGCTTGAATCATGTCGATCACTAAAGCTAAATAAAGAAATCTGCATCGAATCCCGTCCATCCTTTCAAAAGTAATAACGCCACAGACCAACACCCATATACAGTCTCGCAATACTTATAAAACCTCACTTTTTTCGTCGGGGTTTAATGAAATAGAGAAGAAACAAAACTCACGGAGCGATTTTCAATCGCACCCGCAGCGGCCGCGGTTCTGCGATTTATTTCAAAACCCACGAGACGAGCAATTTTTGCGGTCCCGTCAGTCGCTGCGGTTGAAATTGTCGCCCGCAAACTTGGCGGTTGATTATCGCGCGGCCGGCGGTTGCGGTCAAATAATCAGTACAAATAGTATAAAATGGTCACCCGCCAAGCGACCGCAGAGCACGCGATCGCAACCCGCCGAGGCGGCGGCAAGAGATCGCCGCCCGCACGGTTAACGGGCAAACGGCCGCTCGCGGGAACCGCAAACAATCGCTGGCGCTGCGGGCGAAAATTGCGTCGTGAAATGTGAACTGCGTTTTGCATATAAATCTACATTCTACGGGATCTGCAGGCCCGCAACCGCCGCGGGCGCGGGTAAAAACCGCGCCATGAGTTCTCAGTCACATTGTGGTGGTCATAATAGACCACCTTTTGCCGTACCAGGTTTTGTGACATCTTTTTTCTTTGTCAATAAAGCTAAAAACATCTCCATTGGTTTACAATAGGTTTAAAATTGAGTTGCTAAATTTCACACGGAAAAATATATTTTCATTGCAAGTTAAATTAAAGCTTGTGATAATTATATGAGTATTATATTTATTTGTAAGACTCAAAGGTGTCACGTGATTCGTTTCCCAAAATGTAGGCCGTCCTTGAGGTGGATTCAGCGAAACGTATGTAATTGACTATAAGGAAGTACCGGTACTCAGGCAACCCATTAATAACCCACACCTGGCGATTACAGAACCCTTGTCATTAATATGCGATGCTTCAGAGCAAAGGCACAGGTGATTCATGAATGATTAATTAATGTTTAAATACGAGTATGTTTTATTAATTAACAAGCATTTACCTGCTGAGTCATTTGCTATTTTATTTAAACGAAAATAAACATGAATTAGTTTAATACTTCTGCGAATCACATTTTTTTTTACTTGTGTTTTAATAGTTAGAATCTACCGCTTTACTTACCACCTTAATTAGCAGTGTAAGGTAGCCAGTAGACTTGGCCCAATGGTCTAACGTTAAGTCAACAACACAGCGACTACCTTAAACATAAAGTGGCATATTTATTCCATTCCGCCCTACCGAAGGCCCAATGGTAGCGATAAGTGGAAAAAAATTCTACTCTTACACACGTTAGTAGGGACAAGCGGAACGGCCGAGGGTTTCTTTAGCCCAAGGTTTTCTTTGTCCATGCCTTGAGAGCCGTGTGCATGTTTTTTTAAAAGAGCAGGCAAATGAACAAGTGGGCCACCTGATGGAAAGTAAACACTGCCGTCCACGGACATCCGCATCACCAGGAGTATCACAGACACGTTGCCGAACTTTAAGGAAAGAGTACGCTCTTTTCTTGAAGGTCTCTAAGTCATAATCGTTTATGAAAACCGCCCTTGGTAATTGATTCCACAAAGGGATATTTGGTTTATGCCATTGAAAGGTTACAATTTTTTTTTATTTAATCATTTTTGTACACAAAAAAAACTGACATAAATTTTAAAACTAAACTAAACTAAACTTGTACAACAGGTCAGCTTATCTCAGATAAAGAGATTTGTTCCAGCTCACCCAAAAAGGAGCTCATAACAGACTAACAGTAGTAAGTAAGAGTAACAGTGCACAATAAATTAACTGAGAAAAAAGTTGATAACTATACAGCATTTACACATATATGTCATTATACATCAAACCCAGCAAAAAAACAGATGATATGCACAAAAAAAGAAAAAAAAATTAAACGTGCATACATAAATACATACACTTGCGTACATAACAAAAATATATAAACTTGTATATTATATCTCTGAGAATACATACAAAATACTAAAGGTAACACAATGTGTAAACAATTGTAATATACTGGGTGTATACATACAAACAATGTTCATTATCTTTAATTTACCATTGATTTTGATACATACATGCATATCTTCAAGCGTAGTCTCATATTGGTAGGCATAGAGTATTGAGTTTCAAGTGTCACGATTTCTACAGATCAGCCTATTTTCCTCCAAAATAAATATGCTGATTTTGGAGACTCCTGACATCACTCTTGGATTAAGATGGAGCGACTTAGTCTATCTGGGTTTTCCCGGCCACTGACACACCAACCCACCGTCGCTATTAACATAGGTCACACTATAAGTTTAGCGTAACTTAAAAGAACAATATATTATGACCAAAATATTTTGTTTATTGCTTTTCAAAATAATCTCCTTTATATTTGAAACATTTTTTCATGCGATCGAACTATTTTTTAAACAGAAGGACCACAGATCTGAAGGCATGTTTTCTACGTGCTGATTGAACCCGGATTTTCATCTGGATTGGTACCACCGCCTTACCTATTCCTGCCGCCATAACGTCATGACGTGTTCCGGTTTTGATGGTAAGGGTATCCGGTAAACTTACTTTTGCTCGAGACCTAACATCCCGGCCTCAGGTTGGCAACGCACCATTACCACCTTTGGTGTCTCTAGGCGACGTGAATTCCTTATCATCAGGAAATCCGTGTGCTTATTTGCCTTCCAAAATAATAAAAAAAAACGCTATTACTGCCTCTTCCGAGTTGGTAAAAGTAAAACCTCTCATCAAATCTTTGATTTTGTGGAAAATACAGAAACCACAGGGTGCTTTTTTAACACCCTGGGTAATCGAATGGTAGAATATTACTCGTCATAGTACCTAAACCAGTTCCCGTTCGGAACTCAATTCTTGAATTTGTTGATCAGTATATAGATACCTAGGTCAAACTGTTCAGTAAGGTAAATCCACATTCAAGGAAGAGGTTGATCGGCGAATCCAACTCGGATGGGCAGCGTTTGGGAAGCTAAAGGGTATCTTCTAGCCCAAATTACCGCAGAGCCTCAAGTCGAAAGTTTTCGACCAGTGTTTGTTACCGGTGATGACATATAGAACTGAGACTTGGCCGTTAAATGTGGACCTCTTAAGTAAGCTCAGAGTCGCTCACAGTGCTATGGAGAGAGCTATGCCCGATGTTTCTCTGCGAGATATGACCCATAATTCGGTGATCCGCAAGAGAACGAGAGTGACCGACATAGTTCAGAAAGTCAGCAAGCTGAATGGGCAGGCCACATTGCTCGCAGAACCGACAACCGCTGGGAAATAAAGGTTCTCGAGTGGCGGCCCCGTACCGGAGGATGTAATGTTGGACGACCTCCCACCCGGAGGACTGATGATCTGGTCATAGTTGCGGGGACTCGCTGGTTACAAGCTGCTGGTGACCATAACTTGTGGCGCTCTTTGGGGGAGGCCTATGTCCAGCAGTGGACCTCCTCCGGCTGATGATGATGGTGATGATGAAGAGAAATAAACGCGATCATTTTTTTACCAACGTTTCTCGCCTGTCTCACTTTTGTTGGCCTGTTCTCATTTTCAAACACCCATTCACAAGATTAATGTTTTTTTCGGGTTCAAAACAATAAATCAACATTTCGTCTCCTGTCATAAACAGCGTTGAATGTCCGTGGTCGTATTTCAGTAGCATCTGTGAGTACCATTCCACGCGAGCCCGCTTCTGCTTCGCTGTAAGTTCATGAGGGCTCCAACGACAACAAGGTTTCTGAAATTTCAATTCTTCGTGTAAAATTTTCTGAATTTAGCTCATACCAATCCCCAATAGTCCTCCTGTTGTCTCACAGGTTTTGTCCGAGGGTTTTCTTCAATTAAACGCTTAACAGTAGCCACATTATTTTCGTTGATGGCATTTGAAGGCCGCCTTTTACGAAATTCGTCATGTAAAGAAACTCGACCTCTCCTAAATTCAGCAAACCATCGCCTCACAGAGCTCAAACAAGGTGTTTCTCCCCCTAAAGCATTTTGAAGACGAGCGGCACAGTCTTGCGGAGAAAGAGAACTCTTAAAATCATAAAAAATCATCGCTCTAAAATCTTATCGACTTAATTCTATTTTCGTTGTGTACGTAGAACTTTGATGTTTGATTTGATTTTTTATTACTAAGAAGGTTGCAACGTTTAAAAAATATACTTAACATTCGAAATTCAAATAATTTCGATTAGCTAGCAGTGCAACACTTTTAGTGTGCCCCATGTATCTTAATATTAAATTTGGCTTAATTTTCTCATGAACCAAGCAACAGAGCATGCCTTTTCCTATTTTACACCAATGTGGAGTAATTTAGAGGTTTAGGCGGATATCACACTGTACCGCAGCCCGCTCCGGTATACGGCGATGTGGGCTTTACCCTTAAAAGTGGCAGTGTGTTATAACGTGCGGTTTTTCGAGATTTTCAGTAGATAGTCACACTCCGCATGACTGCAAACCGAAGCAACGTGCGGTACAGTGTATCATCTGCCTTAGGTAAAAGTAACGTGACATTTTCATACCTATTTTCAATTTTTTTTTGTTGCAGGTAATTTCAAACACAAGTTCGATTTCTAAATTAAAGAAGTTTGGGTAAGTGCTTGACCTCCTAAGTTTTGTTTTTTAGTTTTGTATATAGCAAGTACATACGCAAAATAATATATTTTTCTGATTTTATATTACATGTACCTTAATACATATTTAAAGTACCAGTATCTTTAAAAGTACATACTTAGCAAAATATGAAATACATGTTTTGTGTGTTTGCAACGCTTAAGTCAATATTATACAAATTCGGATGTTTCTTTTTTAAAGGGTGGGTTATGCTTCCGAGTTGGCTTCATATTTTTTACGTGATAAGATAACTAACAAGCACACGGCTCTCCTGGTGGTAAGATATAACCGTGGCCTATAAACACCATAGATGTTGTAGGTGTGTCGCTACCTTGCAACTGAGGTGTTAGGCTTGTTATGCAAGTCTACCGGACCCTCCGGACCGGAACATGACATTATTATTATGGTGGTAGGAATAGTTAAGGTAGGTATAGATTAATTTATATAATATAATATAATTATTATAATATATCTTTGTTGCTTCAAAAAGTTTTTATTTGTATGAATTTTATGAGATCACCTCGGCATCAACCTACGTTTCGAAAAAAGAATCATCCAAATCTGTTTGATATTGGCTGTTTAATACAAAGCAAACATACAATAAGACAGTAGATGTAAAACATACAGTCTACTGCCTGCTTTCTTGGTATGCTTGCAAAAAATAACAGAATCGGTTAATCTTCACACCCATATCCCCGAAAAGGTACGCAGAGGCACCACTAAGGCACCTACGACTAGCCAGTCACTAAGTTGCAAATCGCAACCGGGCACATACCTAAACCCGGACAATTTTATTTTTAATAGAAAATTGAAAATACGCATTTTCTACTTTGTTGGTGTTCGAACTAGGAACTGAATCCGAGGCCTCATGAAGCCAAGATCGATGCGACTGCTAGCAGTGTGGTCTAGACCACAGAGCACAGTACAAAACGTCTATGCAAGTATCCCCCGAGATAAGATAATAGTAGGTAATATACCTCATTGTTTTATTAGAAACAAAGTTAATATTATCTCTACTTTTATTTTATAACTTTAAACATAAGTATCGAAGAACAGAAATGTTGAGAGAAATTATTCACTTTGTAAAACATTTAATTTTACGAAACATTAAATTTAACGACGCTCTAGCTGCTCCTGTTGAAAGGAATGTTGCTATTTACTAATAGTTGTAATATTTAACTAGAATTCCTCCATCGTCTTAGTCTAGATTTACAATCCGAAATAATACATATCTTGGGACATATAAAACTTCTTTTCTTGGGGATTTACGTTCATACATACGTTCGTTTTTCTTACTTATTTATTTCACTGGCTCAGTGACCCGAAGTGGGTCTTTGCCTCCGAAACAAGAGCCTTCCACCGCTTTTTGTACTGCGCTAGTTCGTGCCAATAGACGACACGAAGTTTACGTAGGTCCATCCTCCACTCTGTCCCTCCAGTGATACTTGGGTCGCCCATCTGGTCTTCTACCACTAGGCCGACTCAAGTATGCGATCTTAACACAACGATTTTTCCCCTTTCGCTCGAGGTGACCCAGCCAACTAAGTCGGTAAGCTTTAAATTCACCAATGATATTTTGTTATGCCACCAGCTCTTCGATCTCGATATCATGTCTTATCCTCCAGGACCCATTCTCTCACGTTGCACCACCCAAGATTTTCCAAAGGATCTACTTTCAGCGACCAGCAGTTTGTATTCTTCCTTAATTATATATTTAATTTAATTTAATTTAGATTTAATTGAAATTTGACAAGATGTAATAGTACTTAATTTAAATATGTTTTTCCTTAAACTTTACTTATGTATAATAGTATAAATAAGAGCAGGCTAGTTGGAGTATTACTAGATCTGCAATAAACCTACAATGTCTGCGTACATACGCGAGATAGTGAAACTGACAGGTGCAAATTTTGAATTTTATTTATTAAAATTTACGTACCTGCTTTTTTTCTAAACAATATTTGTACGCCACTAGGCGTAGTAGTCGTTATTTTGTATATACGAGTATGTATATATAATATAATCTTTAAGACCCATGACTGTACCTACTTCTACAAATAAATGAAATGAATTGAATTGAATTAAGTGCTAATGTCCAGGCCTCACAACCGTACCAAAACAGGACGTATCACCGTCTTATATAAACGTTTTTTTTTTCTAATCTGATATATAAAATTCTCGTGTCACAGTTTTCGTTGGCATACTCCTCCGAAACAGCTTGACCGATTTTGATGAAATTTTTGTGCTTATCCGGTATCCATGATATTCGGCTAACATCTATTTTTCATCCCCCTAATTGTTAAGGGTGGTCCACCCCTAAATTTTTTTTTGCAATTTTCTGACAAAATTTTTTGTTTTTATTTTTTTATTATACAGCATATAAAAGTACATACCTACAACCCTAAATTTTCACCCTTTTATCACCAACCCCTATTTTTTAATAGTCATTTTTATACCGGGTCGATAACTGATCAATCGTCATTTAATTAGTTATATGGCAAAACAACGTTTGCCGGGTCAGCTAGTATAATATAATACTAACGGTTCCGGCGAACATGGCTCTACCTATTCAGTTTGTATCTAAAAACTAAAACGTTGTTTTTCTTAGTTTCCTCGCAGTCGAATGAGATAAAAAGTATTTCATGTGCGTCTCCTGGTTCTGAGCTACCGCCTTGTCAATTTACAGCATCATCGGTTAAGCAGTCCTTAAGTTATTAATAGTGTAACTAATATGACTTTCTTTTAAATATTTTATAGATATAGATGTAGATATATTAGATATTTTCGTTTATTCTCTTTATTATAAACACTATGTTAATGAAAAACGTAATGTTTTTTTTTATATGTGTAATAATGGAAGGCAAACAAGCAGTCGGATTTCCTGATGGTAAGAAATTCAACCCGCCTAGAAACACCAAAGGTGATAATGGTGCGTTGCCTACCTAAGGCCGGGATGTCAGGCCTCGAGCTGGTTCCCTGGGATTGGATAAATTTCCTGTTGGTGAAAGGTATCCCACCTTCACATTGTGGGACTTCGTGTCTTTGGCTAATCCATGTTGAATCACTGGATACAGCTACGGATATACGGACGTGGAAATTGTTTTTTTTTAACTCTAGCAAGATGTTTCAAGTATGGAGATGGTTTTTATTCGTAGTTAATGGAGATCTGTCCAGGAGTTGAAGGTCATTATCAGGTGGGAACTTTAGTAGTAGTGTAGGGTAGTCTTGTGCGAAGTACGTGACAATTTGTATTGCTTCCCGAGCTCTTACTTTATTTATGTTCTGGTCGCGGTGGTGAGCGGTGGGAATATTAGGTAGGCTTGCCATATGCTATGTCATTTGGAAGTCTGCGCGCCACAACAGTTACAAGGCTTAAACTAGCAAAATAAAGGCTAATTCTACATCTGTAACAGAGTTTTGTAAATTAAAAAAATATCTTCACGCCCATATCCCATAGGCAGAGGCACAACCAGGGCACCCACGACTAGCCGAAGACATAAGTCCCGCAATGTGGTAGGTGGCAAGCGTGTCGCCAACCGGGCACATATCCAATCCCGAGCAACGTTTTTTTATTAGAAAATTGGAAAATTCCAATTTTCTTTTCGTTGGTCGACCCGGAATTCGAACCCGGGACCTTATGCAGTCAAGTCCAACACCCGGACCGCTAGACCACAGAGGCGACAATTTTTTTGTTCAAATGTAATATATATCTTTCCTAGCCTTTGTTTATTGG
>NJDC01002133.1:111363-126008 GCA_002245475.1 Calephelis virginiensis | reverse complement strand
GGGATATGGGCGTATGGAAAATGCTTTTTTTTTATAAATGTTAAAATATACACACCACAACGTGGTGGAATATGTGGTATTTTTTTTGTAAGCGTCTAATTACATATAAATACTTTAAATTCAATTTAGTTTCATTAAATTGGGTACATACTTGAGTTTGACTTCTGTACCTGTCCACATTTTGTCCTTATATGTGCTTGTTTATAAATACTATTACAAACATCAAAAAATGTTCAAAGATTTCAAAACAACTAAAGCGAATATCCGGTACATCACTTTGAGATAGTAAATCATAGCGTAGCTAATAAGAGCATGCTCTAAGCCATGTATTAAGCATATAACTTTGTGCTTTAATATAATCAAAGTTGCTTAATATTACGGCCAAGTATTAACCTCGATGTATGCGTGGTTATGATAGGAACAACTTTGTCACTAAATTCCTAACTTCATATTAGGGCGGCTATAAAATGTTATGGAACTGCTATTTAGTACTTTACGATCAAATAATACAACATGCACGTAACATTGATGTGATATGATATCTTTATGCAGCCTCATTGCTTCATTTAACTAGATATCACGCTTCTTGGCCTTCTATCATTTTCTTCGATTCTTTATAGTGCAGCAACTTTCCCGGGTAGACGAAAAATCCCTATTCTTAACCTATATACTTTAACTAATGGGCGACCCATTGGTCGAAATTCGACCATAATAAATTTTAATATCTTTTTGATAAGAACGCCATCTTCACTTATAAAGACCAACCACTTTGTTTCCAAACTTTGTAGTGCGCCATCTGTGATATTTTATCGTTATCATCAATATGTTTGTTTGTGTGTGTTAAATGCATGATAGTGTAAGTAATGTTTTATTTATTGGTTTAATTTACTTACTGCACTTCTCCTACACATAATAAGTATTCCAAATTTTATGCTCCTACGTCCGCGCAATTTTCGTAAAAAAGGGTCCAAAGTTTGTCGTCACGTATTTATATATAGATACTCTTGCCAGTGTCGTGTTATTAATTGGCGGGTACACTCGTTAATATCAAAGATATAATACTCGTAATTTGGTCTCACAAAGTCCTTCTTTGTATTTGCTGGCAACGTATATTTCTGACCGTGAAATGCGTCTTTGTCTTTTAAAAAAGTAAATGTATGTGTCATGCACATAAAAATGTTTGCCTAGTGTTGGTCCTTTGCAGAATAGACCACATGCCTTTCTGTGCCAGCTCGTAAAAGGCGGGCATAGGCTTACCGTCGAGGCCTAGTATCCCGGCCTAAGGTTAGCAACGCACCATTTCCAACTTTGGTGTCTCTAGGCGGTGTGAATTTCTTACCATCAGGAAATCCGTCAGCTTATTTGCCATCCAATGTCATAAAAAAATATAAAATAGCACTCATGTGCCAAATGCACATGATGACATGGTGAATGTATTAAACATTCATACATTGAACTTTTCACACTTTTGTCGCTCTTGCATTCGTCGAATATGCATTATTCTGAACCCTACTAGAAATTCTGTTTCCATATTTCTCGAACCATTTTAGAATTTATGACGTTGGATCTGAATATGGGAAATTAAAGCAATACGTTACGAAACTTTGATCACGATTTATGTGTTAGGTTAGGTTCTTTTAACCGCCTTCAAAAATGAGGCTTTCGATTCGTCGTTATATTACATATTGTTTATTTTTTTAAAGATATTGGAAGGCAATCAAGCAGACGGATTTCCTGATGATAAGAAATTCACGCCGCCTAGAGACACCAAAGGTGGTTATGGTGCGTTGCCAACCTGAGGCCGGGATGCTAGGCCTCGAGCAAATGTAAGTTTACCGGCTCCTTTACCCTCCAAACCGCAACACGTCATGACATTATGGCGCCAGGAATAGGCAAGGCGGTGGTACCAATCTGGGTGAGTCGCTGCGAAACTCTACCATCTAGTCATATGTCACGGTGTTAGTGACCGTAAGCCTATGCTCGCCTTTTACGAGCTGTCTGCCAAGAAGGCAGATGGTCATTTCTGCATAGGAGCCCGGACCAACACGGGGAAATTAATATATTGTGAATTCGTTACACGATTATTCGGCCAATAACAATAGATTTGACTATTTTTTTCCATACATTTTGTTATCAAAATCCAAAAAATGGTAATGAAGTAGGAGTCTGTTTGCACTTTTGCTGCGCTAAAATTATTAGTTTTAGTTATCATTGTCAACAATTTACTAGTAACGTAATTCTATTTAAATTATGCTCTTCGGCTTAACACTTTTTACTCTTATTACACTTTATACTTTTATTTTTAAATTGGCTGAACTAATCTAAATTTAAGCGAAATTATTAATTAGTATCTTCGGCTAGTCGTGGGTGCCTTGGTCGTACCTCTGCCTACCTCTACGAGGATATGGGCGTGAAGATACATACTTTTTATGATTAACTATGTGTAATAACAATTCTATATAGATATGTTTAAAATACATTCGGATTTTCGAAGCTTGACGAATATAGCCAAAGCGCATAATTTAAATAGTAACTAGTAATTTACTAGTCAACCCGGCGATCTTTGTGTCTCTTGACATTAACAGCTATTAACAGTACTTATGGAAAAAAGTATTAGATTTTCCATTTTCTCTGGACTTTTTCGGTTTTCTGTTTCTAAGAACCTTCTCCTGACGATGACCAGAACAATGAAAAAGAATTCGCAAAAGTGATCCATCCGTTCAGGCGTGACGCGATGACTACGCGAAATGGGGATTCATTTTTATAACTAACTAGCTGTCCCGGCGAACTTCGTTCCACCCGTCCGTCAAATAATAAAAAAATATTTTACCCATTTTTCCTGCAACTTTCCCAGGTTTTTCTTCATAAGAACCTTCTCCTGATGATAACTAACACAATAAAAAATACTTACCCAAATCGGTACAGTCGTTCAGAAGTTATGCGCTTACCAACACATTTAGCGATTCATTTTTATATTATAGATTATACTTTTACTCTTATTTACATCGCCTCTATGGTCTAGCGGTCCAGTTGTTGGACTTGACTGTATGAGGTCCCGGGTTAGAATCCCGGGTCGGGCAACAAAAAGAAAATTGAGTTTTTCCAATTTTCTAATACAAAAAATGTTGCTCAGTATTGGAAATGTGGCCGGTTGGCGATAGGCTTGCCATCTATCATATTATGGGACTTAGTGTCTTCGGCTAGTCGTGGGTGCCCTGGTTGTGACTCTGCCTATACACTCTGCTATATGGGCGTGAAGATGCTTTTTTTCTCTTATTTATTTACTTTTTAAGTAAGTAGATAATGAAATAATAAAGTAAATTGATATCTTTAATTTGTAAATAAAAAAAATGTTGCTCAGTATTGGAAATGTGCCCAGTTGGCGATAGGCTTGCAATCTGTCACATTATGGAACTTAGTGTCTTCGACTAGTCATGGGTGCCCTGGTTGTGACTCTGCCTACACTATATACACTCTGCTGTATGGGCGTGAAGATGCTTTTTTTTTATTTACTTACTTTAAAAAGTAAGTAAATAAAGTAAGTAAGTAAGTAGGTATGAAATAATAAAGTAATTTGATACCTTTAATTTGTAAATTCGTCCAGAGTTGGACTTGACTTCATGAGGTCCAGAGTTCAATCCTCATATCGGGCTAAGGAAAAAATTGCTTGTTACGTGACCGGTTGGCAAACCTATCACTATCTGTTAGTGTTTATGGCTCCTTTGCTTGCTCTTTCAGAGATAGGGACCGACGTGAATATATTTTTTTTTATCTACAATTTATTTATTTGGTACCACATTATCTTAAGAAAAAGTTAAGGAATTTCGTATGTATCAATTGTTATAAATTTATTTTGGTATCTATTTAAGTATTTCTGTGTATTAGTATTGTTGACTAGCACCCATAACACAAGCATGTAATTTGCTTACTTTGGGGTTAGATTCATTTTGTTTGACTTATTCAGTAATATTTATATTTATTTAATAATTGTTTATGGACAGCGTATTGTACATATCTAGATCATCATTGCTCGCTGTTGTCGTATTTTGTGTTGAAAGGTTGGTAGTCTAAGATCTTGGTCATAATATGGTGTCGCACTTATAATTTATCTAAGGTCGATGGAAGTCTCTTACCCTAAGAAGAACTATCTGTTTATACGCCATTTCAGAACATTAAAAAATAACCATATAACTTATATACGGATAAAAGAAAACAATAAAATAAAAAAGCGAATAAAAGACATGGATCTTAAATACTAATTTGAAGATAACACAAACTGATTTTGGCAAGAAACTACAGCTCAAGAGTAGAGACCACACCTGTCTAAGGTTTCTTTTAAAGTTATTCTCTGAACTAAGTTTGAATTAGGTCGCTTTTCACTTAGACTTTGAATTTAAGCTCGCTATATAAATCTGTATTCTTACGTGACGGCCCTATCTTTTCTACTTTTAAGTATACCTTAGGTAAGTAATATGGTGTTATGTAATTTATTACTATGAAACTTAGATAAACTTATTATATATTTTATAACTGTTGAGCTGATACGTTCTTTTTTTTAATTTTCTACTCCTAATGTTTTGAAGAATTTACAGAAGTTATCGCCTTTCCTTCAAGATTTTTTTTATGATATTGGAAAATTGCAAATAAGCACTCGGATTTCCTGATGGGAAGAAATTCACGGCGCCTAGAGACACCAAAGGTGGTAATGGTGCGTTGCCAACCTGAAGCCGGGATGTTAGGCCTCGAGCAAAAGTAAGTTTACGGGCTACCTTACCCTCCGAACCGAAACACGTTAACGGCAAGCATTGGACATTTCGGTGGCAGAATAGGTAAGGCGGTGGTACCAATCCAGGCGACTCACTGCGAAGCTCGATCATGTCACGATGTCACGGTGTTAGTGACGGTAAGCCTATGCTCGCCTTTAAAGAGCTGCCTGGCACAGGAAGGCATAGGTATGATCTATTCTGTAAAGGAGCCCGTCCCAACACGAGGAAAAATATCGATTAAATAAGAACTTCTTCCTATTTGGAACGGGTTTGAAAGAAAGTTATTGGTATAATAAACTAGACTTAACAAGTTAAGATAATATCACATATCACTAAAAAGAAATATTTCCCTTGGTCCTCACATAAACCTATTAAGCTGGGATTGTAATCTGGTGCTTGTAAGTTACAAACATGCCGATATTGGGGCTTTGTCGCACATCGTCTGGGTCTTGCTAAGATGTTTTACCCGATAATGCTATACTTGACGTAGCGTACATAACATGTTCTTCTTCCTTTAGGTTTTGGCATTCACGTTAGTATTTTGCCATTAGTCAAGTATAAATTTGCATCAAATTCACAAAAATCGGGATTCAATTACAATAATAATAAGTCGTCAATAAGTCATGTCAGGGTTTTGACAAATGGGTAAAGCGGTGGCCTCATGACTCAAGCTCATTTAGTGAGATTTTGCGGCAGCGAAGAATTATACGATACGCTTATTTCTTTATGATTATTTCATTTTTGCACTTTCACTGAACAAAATTGTGCAAAATACCATCAAAATTGACTAATTTCACTCAATATAAACACGAAATTAAATAATTATAATAAAACTTAGACCATCTTTTCTCTCGATGGCGTCAAAACTGTACATAATATGTTGTATGTATGTGTAGTTGAAATCTATACTAATAATAAAGAGGAAAGATTTGATTGAAACTACTGTACCGGTTTGAAAAAAATGTTTTAACATTAGAAGCAGACTTAATCGCTTATGAATATGGGCTACGTTATTTCTTTGGGAAATTAGAAATTTGTTATTTAACAACTTTTTAACATACATTGCGCAAATAAATGTTTTTAATTTTATTTACATACGTAGTATCGTGTCACTAGATTTCAAATATAATCTAACTATGAAAACTAAGGACGTGAAAACATATAGTTCTACTCTCAAAGATTCTTCTAAAATAAGTAGGTATGTTTAAAGGTAAATGTTCACGAATGCGGTCATGTTTAAATTTGCAGTAAAGTTCATGCATAACAAATTTATCTCTTAACTAATAAATTTAGTTAATTAATATTGTGCGGTCCGGCGTTGTCGTTTTGTTACTACATAAGGTCCCGGTTTGATTCCCTAGTCAGCCAATTAAAAATGCCTTTTTATAATTTTCTTACAAAATGACGTTGCCTGTAGGTGATTAAATTACAAATGTGACCATCTATATTTTCAAATTTATTATTTAACGTGACATTCGAAAATTGATAAAACACATTTTTGAAGTAAGAACTTCTTTACCGGCATTGCGCACTTTTTTTGGAATGGGTAAAACTTCTAAACTAGGACACGTGACCTGAAATTTCTTAAGACGAAAATTAGAAAGACGGCGCAGGACGCTTGCGCGAATGTTCGTGTTGTCATGTTTGTGTACGATAGCGCGATTAATGAATATTGTATTCTACCACATAAATTATAGTACTTTCATACTGATAAAGTGCATGGTGCAAAGTTATTCCCTAACCATTCTAAAATATCAAAAATGTACAACGTTAATATGCAAGTTTTCAATTCTGCCGGCACTCCTTGAGTGCAACCCGTCGTTTTTTTTATTGACCGACCCGGATTTCGAACTTGAGACCTCTAGAAGATAAGTCTGATGCCGGATCGCTAAACGAACAAGGCAACGAACACAATATACAGATAACCATGTACCTGCCATAAGTAAAACTCGCTTGCCGGCGAAAGTTGCATAAGCCCTGAATTATAATAAAAGTGTTCTTTGAACTGCAACTTGAATCTTGCAACTTTTATATCAGAAATATTTCAATTATTCACCTAATTTTATTTGTTATATTTGTAATTAAGTATCTTAGCGTCCATATCCCCGAAGAGGTAGGCAGAGACAAAACCAGGGCATCCACGACTAGCCGAAGACACTAAGATCCACAATGTGATAGGTGGCTTTTTTATTATTACAAAATTGGAAAAGCCAAATTTTCTTTTTGTTGCCCGACTCGGGACTCGAACCCGAGACCTCATCCAGTCAAGTCCAACACCTGAACCGCTAGACCACAAAGGCGAATCCAAATTAATCCAAAGAAAAAATATAAATTTGTATTGTGTATAGTCTGAAAGCATAATTAGGTCATTATTTTTACTTAAGAGTTGGCGACAGTTGCTTCTGCAAGGAGTCGTGCAGTCTGCACTTAGAATTGAGAGCTCAACTTCGTAATTCTATCTAGTTTATACGTTAGCCTGGAAACCGCAGCGCCTCTGCAAAATAATGGAATTGTATTTGCACATTGAACGAAATGGAGTTCTTTGATGGTATTTCCTGATATGAGTCTTGACTTGGTATTTTATTATACTAGCTGATCCTATATAGCTATGATATGATAGCTATGAATATTGACCTAAACCTATTTTTGTTTATTATTATAAACTAACCTTCTGCTTACACTTAGCTTAAAAAATAGCGAAATTGATCCATCTACGCCGAAGTGGACACGCGTTGTCCTTTTTTAAGTGTACAGAAAATCCTCTTGGCTAGTTTAACCTTCCAGGGAGAGTAGCTGATTATGTCTAATTATCTTAATTAATCGAACCTACTAAATGCCTTACAATTATGGCCTTCCTACTGCCTGGATAGGAGCAAGATGATAGACTTAGTCCTGTCCTAACCATGTTTTTTATGTCAACCGTCACCTGACAATAACTACCTAGCCACGCCGTTGAACTTGGTGTCGCTTGACACAGTTTGTATGGGTCAAGCCCATATCCCCGAAGAAGGAGGCAGAGGCACAACCACGGCAACCACGAGTCGGCCGAACACACTAAGTCCTATAATGTGTTAGGTGGCAAGCCTATCGCCAACCGGGCATATGTAAAATACCAAGCAACTGTTTTTTTTATTAGGAAATTGGAAAACCCAAATTTTCTTTTTGTTGCCCGACCTGGTATTTGAACCCAGGACCTCATGCAGTCAAGTCCAATACCAGAACCGCTAGACCACAGAGGCGACCACGTTTTTTATGCACATGAATCTTCTCTTGAAGATAACTAACACACCAAAAAAGGATCATCAAAATTGATCCATCCATTCAGCCGTGATAGAAATCTATCTGTAGTATTGTTAGTCTATAATGTAGTTGTCACCAATAATTAAATAATTCCACAATAAAAATAACTGAATTCTCCCACCAATAGGCATTATGATCGCTACTTAAAATTATTAATAAAATAATTTTATTTTTACAATTATTGACGCGTATTTTTGCAAATTTTTCAGGACGAGAAAACTTTAGTATTGGGCGAGTTCAATTCCTGTTTCATAAAAATATATAACAGGGATGGGATACGTGTTCAAAAAAAATAGCGAAATTTTAATTTTAATTTTCTCTTATGTGTGTTAGTTTTTTTTATATGCTGCATAAAGAGGACTTCCCAAATAAACAATGTGAATTTTAATACTGAAATTGTCTCTTTTGTGTTTTAGTTATTTTTTACATAGTTTAACAAGTTATAGTCGCACCAAAAGGTCTTCTTTGATTGTTCGAAATTACACCTTATCTAATTGGTACTAAAAATAATTGACATTACTTTCTAATTCTCTAGACTTTTGTGAAACGCACATAAAAATTGTTTCAGGAGTTGTTTAGTAATTTTAAAACAGTACCTATTTTTGGATTCTAATACATATGCCAAGCGACGTCGTATTTTTTACTATTTATTTACTTTATGTCACTTAAAGCATAATGAAAATCATATGTCAAATTTAACATTTTTGCCATTACAAAAAAGAAAGCATTTATAATTGAATAGGTTTGAAAAACACGATCATTTTTCTTTTACTTCAGCATCGTATGAATGCTAATTAAAAATATACCACACAAACTATAGTTTTTTGTTCTATAAGGGAACTTGCATGTACCTGGGTTAAAATATTTAACTCGGAATTAGTCACAAGTAGGGTTAGTTGAGTTAATATTCTGGTTTCCACTTAATTGGAGGATAAGTTTGTATCTACTAACAGTTCTTGTAATACCTACAACTATAGAAATAAAGATACATACTTAATATTTTATATAAATAAATGTATAGAATAGTTAGAATTGATTACTTAATAGTATAAAACGAAATAGCTTTCAACTGTCTGTCGCTATGCATGCTTAGATCTTTAAAACTAGCCAACGGATTTAAATGTGTCTTTTTAAATAGGTAGAGTTATTCAAGAGTATGGTTTCTATCCTAGTATCCTATTCCTATTAATATCACAAATGCGAAAGTTTGTATGTACTACTTCGCGTAAAAATTGCTGAAATTTGGCACATACATAGGGAGTCACTTTTATTAACACATAGGACAGTTTTTATCCCGAAAAAATGATCCTGTGGGACAATTAATCATGCGGGCAACGCCGCGGGCGACAGATGGTTTATAATAAACGTAAACGTAAAAGTTTGTCCTCACGTGCGAAGTTGGGACGGGTTGATAGTCTATTTATATTTGACAGTCGCTTAGACGTTCCTGAATCAAATTTTATGTGTTATAAAATTTAATTCAGGAACGTCCAAGCGACCCTAGGCAAAACAGTTTAGGCTTTTGATCCAAGTTGTAGATTAGACAAAGTTATCTTGAATTCGAAAATAACTTGAATTGAAATTTGCAACTTACATCTTCTAGTGGATCATTCAAATTATATTTAAATACTGAAGCTCAAGCGCAACTTCCGGATTAGACAATTAATGGACAAAGGGGATTTATTTGAAAGGTATTGCGTGCTTTTGTGAATAGAAAACTCTGGAGGAACAACGGGAGATTACATCTTAATAGCTTTACGAGGCGGGTTTTAAGACCAACTTAACACGCTAATGTTGGGAACTTGATCGTGTGGGAAACCTTTGTATTTAACACTTTTCACTATCGGTACTAGGTGAAACTCCATTTATAATTGCTAATGTAAAATGCGAGTGCACTGCCCCACTAATATTATTTGTTTTGTTGGAATAACATAGCTAAAACCAAATAAAATAACTGTAACAAACAATTACGGTAAATAAAATAAGTGGCGTCTCTGGTCCGGAAAACGGGTTTGAAGATATTTATACTTATCTCCTAAACTACTTAACCGATTTCTATCAAATTTGGACACCATTCGAGCGAAGCCGGAACAGGCAGCTAGTATACATAGCAATATAAATATATATTTATATTGCCGGGTCCGGCAACAGTAAAATGTGTTTTTTTTTTCAAAAATGATGTTGACCAGGATTGATTAAGTGACCGGTTAGCGAAAGGTGATAACTTTGTGGGAAGTATAGTCAGTTACCGTAAGGCCAATCAATCGTTTAGGATTTATCTTTTCATAACAGCTGTTTAATATGAGTTTAATTTAGAAGTATAAGCCATAGTCAAATCGTACTGGTCGTTAATATCTACAATTAGTCATGGGTGCTATGATTGTACCTCTTCGAGGACACAGACGTGAAGATACTTTTATTAAAAACTTTATGTTGGAGCCGACTCCTTACAAAAAAAATAATGGTTACAATGGTGACTAGGACCGAACCTAGTCTGATAAAAGGTTGTTACTTACCTTAGAATATCCTCATTACCTCGCGCAGTGGAAGCTTTACGAAGAAATAAGGTGATCGGATATGGGAAGATATAATTAATAACTGGGTTACTTCCCTGCGGTGGTTGTCTGCTCCGAATATATTTTACCACACCTATGATGCCGTCGTGGTACACAAGGGACTACACTTTGGTCTCGTCTAGAATGTTAGTATTGTTGTCCGAATAACTGTAAATTTGCCCGAAGCCAGTTAATTATATGATTATATTTCGTATAAACTCTATCACACCGATATGATATAATATTAATTTCGATTAAATTTTACGAGTTGCGCACCGATCCGCTGACACAAGACTGTAAGTATAGACAACAGAATCGTATAGACAAAAGGAGGTTATTCACAGATTAGACATTTAACAGTGGGCTTTGGCATTTGCCATTGCCAGTGAAAAAATATGCCGAACACTTTATACACTTGTTTTATATTTACCCTACTTTTTGTAGTACAGAAAAGTGATCTAAAATTAGCCTAGATTTTTACCGTTACACGGGAAAAGTAGATTAACTACCTGCCAGACAAACTGAATAACAAATTAGGGTAAGTTATTCTCTGTAGGCTCTATTTATTTTAATCAAGTCTACGTAGGGTTAAGATAGTTAAGAAGACAAATTATTCACTCTTCCTAGAAAGTCCATTTGTTCTGATTTCTGAGCTTATATTGTTTTTGAGGTTCCGTAATCAAATGGTGTAAAACACAAGGTAAAAAACGAAACATTTTTGTTTCAAATGTGTTTGTCCTCGCCGTGTTGGTCGTGGCTCCTTTGCAGAATAGACTATCTGCCTTCCTGCCAGGCAGCTCGTAAAAGGCGAGCATAGGCTTAACGTCACTAACACTGTGACATCCAACAAGATGGTAGAGTTTCGCATTGACTCGCCCGGATTGGTACCACCGCCTTATCTATTTCTGACGCCATAACGTCATGACGTGTTCCAGTTGGGAGAGTAAGGTAGCCGGTAAACTTAATTTAGGTCGAGGCCTAACATCCCGGTCTAAGGTTAGCAACGCATCATTATCACCTTTGGTGTCTCAAGGCGGCGAGATTTTATTGCCATTAGGAAATCCGTCTGCTGGTTTGCCTTCCAGTATCACAAAAATATGTCTGTTCGTCCGTATGTCACACTCATACAAAGCTGTGTTCCAAAACTGTTAAGACTAAAATTAAACTCTTTTTAAGTGAGAGGCCAGCAAAGAAGAACGGGGCTTTCCTGACGGTAATAGATAACCGAGGCCTATAGACACCATAGATGTAACAAGTGCGTCGCTGTCCTGTGACTGGAATGTTAGGCCTATTGTACCAGTCTACCGGCTACCCTACCCTCCGGGCCGAAACATGACATTGTCACTATGGCAGCAGGAATAGGTAAAGCGGTACATCCCTACCCAGGCAAGTTGCTGCAAGACAATCTACCACAAGTGGTCTTGTTAGTGATGACCTACATTTTAACTTTAATTTAAAAAAAAGTAAAGTAAACTTTAATTTTACTTTATTTTTTCCATGCAAACTGCTAATAGCTGTTAATATCAAGCGACACGTAGTTGACCAGGTTGATTAGTTTAACATAAATATTTGACAGCATGGTGATAGCAATATGTTAGCTAAAATTCTTATATCACTTCAGGACCATTGCTAGACATTCACAAAGCGTACTTGCTGAAGGAACATAAATTTGCAACGCTGTAAGTTTCAAAGAGCATTGAAGCTTTAATTATATTTTACCTTGCCTTTGTAATTAAGTAATGCAACATATTATAAGTTTTATGGTGTACTAAAACTACGAGGTCGGTTTTCCGGAACAAGTTGCAGTGAGCTTTGAATTACATTATAGTAATTGGAACAAAAGGTGCGGGAAATGGAGGATTTATTGCACGGCAAAAGTCTATTTTTAATATTTTACTAGTTTCCGTGGTCTGGTCCGCGTGTGAGATTTATTGAGCTGTCTTAAGTGAAGTTTTACGGGAAGTAAGTTGCTTTTCAACAACTTACCCGGGTAAGCTACCGCCTTACCTAGCCCTGCTGTAACCTATCTAGGGCAGGGTAACCATGAGGCTTGCACGTTAGACCTATTACCACGGCCATTGGTCAGCGACGCACCTATAATAGACACCATGTCTATAAGCAATGGTTGCATTGTATAGTCTGAAGATCATCAGATACGTGTCCTTGTTCGCTGTTCTATCTCCAAAATAAGTTTTGAGTGGTCTAAGAAAAAATCTCTTCTTTCTTTTCTTTCTTCCAGGCACAAGGAATCTCTGTACAATAACTGAACAGTGTTCCTGATTTTTCATTTGTTTGGTGGAGTGAGCATGGTCGAGTGAAAATGGCTAATGACAATATCATCTAAGAAGCACACGTAGCACAAAGGCGTTATTGGAGCGTTGTCAACCTGGAGATCTTGAACTTCTTGTTTAAGTTTTCTAGACACTTTATTTTAAACCTGAAAGCAACTTTGGCGAGCATTAAAGTTATGGCAGAAGAGCTCATATATAAAGTATATATATATATATAATACAAACCACATACTCATATACATATAAACAAAATAAGTCAGCTGCGCTATTTCATAAAACATTTTTTTTGTTTTGCTTACAACCTGTTTCACGCGACTGTACCTTAAAGTAATTCGCGTTCTATTAACTGCGAAAAAGTCTGAAATCTGCCATTCCGCACTCAATTCGTGACAGAAAAGATAAAAATGTGAGTGCCAACCTCGACAACTTATCCCACCAAAACATAGCGTGCTCCACTCACTTCCGTATAGTATTTTCATGAGCTTATGAATGAAACACGAATTTGTTAAACAACCTATAGGCTTGTTCACATTAAATTGATAAATGGTTTTTGTGATGGAAAATAAAAAAATCCTGCCACGCAATCAAGAAAAAATGCCAAAAACATTTTTATTTATTGACCGCCTTGTATATATTTGTCGTGTTGGTCGCCTTATTTGGCACGGCTTGGGTTCGATTCCCGACGCCATTTACGTGAGGAATATTTAGATTGCATATATGCATTGTATGAGATGCATTTCTGGGCCTCAGTGTGTTTATTAAATTTATTCTGGTCTATTTAATCTCTGTCTGTCGCGCCTTTACTTTTAGTTGTAGAAGTTTCAATTACCCTCTGCCTTTCGCGCCTTTTTTTACATACACCAGCGTAGGGCCTTTAAACACCCCAAAAATAAAAAGCATTAAATCAAAGTCATAACATAAATTTTGGACATAATTTTGGGGTAACTGATTTAAATCGGATTGCATTGATACAAAAAGTAAAGTAAATTGCAAATTAGATATTTGTTAATCTTGAAAAATCTACTTTAACGAATATGCTCAAGCCTATACCCCCGTGTTGGTCCGGGCTCCTTCGCAGAATTGACCATCTAGTAACAGGCGAGCATAGACTTAACGTCAGTAACACCGTGACATCCTGCTAGGTGGTAGAGTTTTGCAGCGACTCGCCTGGATTGGTACCATTGCCTTACCTGTTGCCGCCATAACGTCCAACGCTTGCCGTTAACGTTTTTCGGTTTGGAGGGCAAGATAGCCGGTAAATTTACTTTTGCTCGAGGCCTAACATCCCGGCCTCAGGTTGGCAACGCGCCATCACCACCTTTGGTGTCTATAGGTGGCGTGAATTTCTTACCATCAGGAAATCCGTCGGCTTGTTTGCTTTCCATTATCATAAAAAATATGCATAAAAAACTTGCGTTTAATTCAGTTTAGAAAACTTCTCCTTTTTATAAAAGTAATTTGTTATTTGAGGTCAATGAAAAAAAGGTAAAAATCAAATATAAATCAATACGATTAATGTATAAGCTTTCGTGTGGTAGAGACAAATATTTTTTTTGGAAAATTAACATATTTTATTTTATTTTATTTAGTACTTTCCTTTTACGGGTTGGCTGGAAGAAATTTCTTTTATTAGAGATAAGCTCGCCTTTTGTACTTTGTTTTTCTATTTACTTTTAAGTATTTTTTTGTATCTAATATCAGTTATGTACAATAAAGAGATAACATATTTTTAG
>NJDC01002133.1:89533-104443 GCA_002245475.1 Calephelis virginiensis | reverse complement strand
ACGACTGATGACTAATTAAAATTAATTGAATTGAAATTGATATAAAATTTGATGCAAATTTCTACTTGACTAATGGCTAAATACTAACGTGAAGCCCAAAACTTAAAGAAAGAAAGAAGTCATATTTATCCCAAAATTAGATGATTATTCGGATTAAATCGGACTATATAAACACTTATCTATTCAAAACCCCTAGCGCCTACAAACCTGTCATCAGCTTCAAAAACGTAAAACTGAAAGAGGGTCTCAAATAGAACTCCTCCATAAGCCTTTTAAACTCGATTTGAATTTCAGTAACTTCAGATATCATTTTAAGTATATTGGTCGGCATTAAGTTGAGAGGTTTAACCTATTTTTCCATGACAATGCGAAGGGAAATATCTTTTGAATAGAAATTACGCGATTGCCAAAAGTTTGACGCAATTTTAGAGGTTTGTATTTCTGTAGCAAGGCCACTAAGATTAGAATTGATCGGAACGTTGACTACGGTTTTTTTTTTCACTTTTTTACTGGCAGTATATTTAACTCTTAAACTTTTTTAACAGAATTCAAAATAACGAGGAGGTTCTCAATTCGGCCTGCATATTTTTGGAAGTTCCTTACGGCAGGCTTGGAGGAGTTAGGGATTTGCTGTGCGACCAAATGAAAAAAATGTGATATTAAAAACAGTAAGAAAAATCCGTAAGAAAAATCCGTAAGAAAAAACCGTGGAATAAAAACATTAAATGAGACGTGCGACCGAACTGAAAAAATGTGCACATATAATTAAGAGGTAGGTAATTAAGAGGTATTAAATCTTTATCATTTCTTACTTTTTAGTTTTGATGTCGGTTTTAATTAACGTAGTTATTTTCATTAGGTATTAGCGTAGACGTGAGCCTCTCCCATTAGTCAAGTTTTTTAGGATCGTGAAATCGGTTTTTATTCAAAATAACCTATGACTCATCATAACCAGTCATCAGGGTTGGTTGAGGTTGAGCGACAGAATCCTTACTGTACCTAAGTACTGAACTAATTTCTTTATAAAGCATAATTTAGCTGAACAAAATTAACAAACTTTGCTGGCTACCCAAGGCTTTGTCAGCGTCTAATAGATTTTAATACAAACTTTCATTCCACATTACAGTGCTTTAAAAAAGAAGAAGCGTGTGCTTGAATTTCGATTTATAACTATGGGAAAATCAAATGTCAAAGCTTAACAGACAGACAAACTCTCGCATTTATAATATTAGTATGAATTCATATATATTCAAATATTTGTTAAGTTATATTGTTCTTTTCTTGTTTAAGTCTTTGTCAGAAAGTTCATGCGAAAAAAAAACGTATCCCTAGTTAAGACATAACAACTTCTATCGGATCTTCAGTTAGAGCTTACTTCTATCGGATCTTCAGTTAGAGCTTAACATACTAATAATATATATTATATCAGATAATTTTATCAAACATTTCACACAAACAAAAAATTCAGTAGAAAAAATTTAATAATTAACTAAATATTAACAATTAAGAAAATAAGCAAATAGAAAGAGAGTTATTGAAAATGCAAACGAAAAATATTTAAAATTAATTAAAAAAGAAAAGACGAATCTGTTTGGAGTCTTGAAAAGATTTTGCGGAACTTGTTAGGTGAGTCAGAGACTCAATTACTAAAATTGACTAATTTTACTCAACATGTACATAAAATTAGTTAAATAGAGAAAATCGCGTCTATATTTCCTTCCGATTCCACTTAAAACTACATTTATTATACTTAGTCCAAACATTTACTTAACTTTTGTCAAATTCGTAGCGGAACTTATAGTTCCTTCTTTTATGCTGTACTTTTACTTATTCTTTAAAGTTATATTTAAGTGGTTGGAAACAATGAAATACCAAGTAACATAGTTTTCTATAGCACTTTACACTTTTGCACTTTTCAATATACAGAAAAAAAGTATCTTCACGTCCATATCCCCGAATAGGTAGATAGAAGCACAACCAGGCCACCCATGACTAGCCGAATACACTAAGTCCCACAATGTGCCATGCAAACCTATCGCCAGCCGAGCACATATCCAATCCCGAGCAACTTTTTTTTTTTTGAAAATTGGAGAAACCAAACCTTCTTTTTGTTGCCCGACTCGGGATTCGAACCCAGGACCTCATGCAGTCAAGTCCAACAACTGAACCGCTAAACCACAGAGGCGATTTCAATATACAGAACCAATGTTAATCTCATGTATAAGAATCAATCTCCATTTCCCTTGGTAACGGCAACACTCTATTATTTAACATCTTCAGGACCTTAGCTTTAACGTTACAATAGAATAAACCACCAGGATAATGGTCACGCATTATGGAAACATAATTGAAATTAAAGGAAACAGTTTTATATGTTTGGAAATGTGTATCACTTACTTTAAAATTTAACTAAATCTTTTTGAAGTGTAAACTTTAGTACACGTAAGTTAGGCAGAGGCACAACCAGGGCATCCACCCGAAGACACTAAGTCCCACAATGTTATAGGTGACAAGCCTTTCGCCAACCGGGCACATATCCAATCCCGAGCAATTTTTTTTATAGAAAATTGGCATAACCACATTTTCTTTTTTGTTGCCCGACCCAGTTATCGAATACGGGACCTCAAGAAGTCAAGTCCAACACCTGGACCGCTGTACCACAGACGTGATATATCTGATCGAAAATTTGTAAGACATAGGGAGAGTAAAATCCCTGTGTTGTTGCCGCATTTTGTTCATACTACTATTCGTTACGCCGGCCGGTATAATGGCTTGCAAGGTCCACCTCCCAGTTGGTTTAATATTCAAAAACTTCCCGCAACGAATCATATAAAAAAAACATAGTTAAAACAGGACAATGTTTGTCGATCCAGCTAGTTTTGTTATGAAATACAATACGTCTCTCATGAGTATTGGTTTAATCGTGGCGGTATCAATACTGGCAAACCTTGATTATTTTTTTGATATTTGAAGTTTTTTCGATATAAGTTTCGAAATCCGTCTTCAAAATTCCAACTTTATTTCATTAATATCAAATGAACAAAGTCGGAAGTAAGTTATTTATTGCATAATTGAATAGTGTTATGTAGATTTTGTTATAATTCCGGAATTGCAGAGTATTCATGTAATATATTGCCAAGTACGTACTTACATTTATTCAGAAATATAATTTGCATATCTTTAGTTATATACAAGGAATTTCATGGCTTGCCAACAATAAGATTCCGAATGACATAATAAAGTACGTCGCAAGAACACTGTACGAATCACAGATGTGAATATACGAATATGTTAATATGTATATGTACAGTCGTCGAAACAAATGTGTAATGATTTATTAATAATACTGTCAGAACTCGTTGCAGTCATCACAAGGTCAAAACGGAAATTGATATGCTTATACTGTGCATCTAGAACATGTTTTTTTAAATTGCAATAATAAAATTCCTATTAATTTAGAACATTTTTAAGTTTTATTGTCCCATGTGACAAAAGTTATTGTCAAACATACAAATTGTACCACTAATACTTAATAATAATAATTGTAATTTTATATCCTTGCACTATAATTATTTTTAGTAGTAACTTGTCTATTTGGTTTTAGTAGGGTTGAGGTACATACTTACATCGATATAAATATATTTATTTCTTCTATATAAATTAATTCGCATGCAAATTATTAGTAACGATCTTAAGAATTCCTAATTTTAAGGCATTTAAAATTAATATGTTTTATATTTATTTAAATAGAAATATGCTATAATAAATAAATTAATATAATATGTTACACTTTATAAGATGCTGCGAGTACAGAATAAAACTTGGTGTAAAAAAAATTGCCTCTTTATCTTTCATAAACATTGCCTATATATTATTACAACTACCTATTATAACAACTAATACACTCTCTTATCGCCTCAGTGGTCTAACGGTCCAGGTATTGGACTTGACTACACTTTATTCTCCGGTCGGGCAACAAAAAGAAAACTTGGTTTTTCCCATTTTCTAGTAAATAAAATGTTGTCTGGGATTTGATATTTTCCCGATTGGCGATAGGCTTGCTAACTATCACATTGTGGGACTTAGTGTCTTCGGCTAGTCGTGTGAGCCCTGGTTGCGCATATGCCTATCTCTTCGGGAATATGGGCGTGAAGATACTTTTAATGTAGGGTTAGATAACAACCAGGGCACCCCCCTGTTTATGACCCTGCCTTACTCGTCGCTGATATGGGCGTGATAATATTTTTTTAAAAACAAATCTAAAAAAAGGGCTGATTTTCAGATGTAATAATTTTATATGAGATTTCAATTTAAGTTTTGAGATATTATTTTTTATTATATCTATTATATCTATTGTTGATACCTAAGTTTTAAATGTATCTTAAATTCTACTTTTTCTTTTTTTAAGGTGAGAAATAGCAAATATTACGCCGTGTGCCTGATGGTAGAATATAGCCATCAGCAGCTATAAGTGCAACAAGTTGTTATTGGTGCGTTCCTATGGCTGGAGCCTGGAATATTAGACTCATTGTGTTACTGGCTACTCTTAAAAAAAACGACGGGTGGCACAGACAGAAGTGAAAATTTGAATATTAACGTTGTGCATTTTTGATATTTTGGAATGGTTAGGGAATAATTTTGCACGAATTGTTTTAATTTTCAGTATGAAAGTACAATAATTTATGTGGTAGCATACAATATTCATTTATTGCGATATCGTACACAAACATGACCACACGAACATTCGCGCAAGCGCCCTGCGCCGTCTAAACGAAACAGCAGGCGCAGGCATACATGTACATTTTCGCTGCGCCGTAGAAAGAGAGGGGTTACTTCCTCTCCTACGACGCGCCGCCTGTTTACTCTCCATTCGTCTTACGAATTTTCGATCAGGTCATGTGTCCTGACTTGAGTTTAGGTTTTTTAACAATTCCAAAAAAGTGCGCAACGCCGCTAAGTAGTTTTCACTGTAAAAATTAAAAAATATTTATTTTAGTACTAATTTACAAAAAAATGTAGGTAGTCGATGAAGTCACCTTTTAAGTACGAGGTCCTTGTGTGAGGCGACACCGCTTTTCGATTACATAAATTTATAAGCTTAAGCTAGGTGCACACCGAGTTAAATTTCTAAATAATGTTTAAATAAACAAAATATAATGTATGTATGTGCGACCAAATGTACATGAGTATGTGTGTGCATGGGTGTGTGTGAAAATTATTTCTGGCTTGTAACATCCCCTGTAGTCCGATGCAACACCAGACCTTTTTTTAAAATACCTACCAGGTATTTGAAAAAAAGAAATTACTAATACTCTATATATTATAATAAGTAAGGCGGTGGAATCCTACCCAGGCAAATTGCTGCACAGCACTCTGCTACTAGTGGCTTTGTTGGCTTATCTATTCAACCTATGCTTGCATTTTACGAACTGCCACTTAGAGGACCCGAAACAGCAGAGTTAAAATGGTAATGATTGTGGTATAAATTAAAATGAACATAAATGTGTCTATTTTCAAGCTTCCGTAATGTAAATAACTCGAAGAAAATTACCAAACACATTTTATAAGACAGATGTTGGTAGTAATTCTGCTGTTCACAAACTAAACTTATATTAGACGGATGCTATCTTTTTCAAATAAAACAAAAACAAAAGAGATGGAACATGTAAGACATGTCAGATTAGTCCGGACATGTCAAATCGTGTTATTTTTAATCAACGTTTTCCGAGTGATAGATTTAACAGACTAATCTGACAGCACTAAAAGTGTTTTGTCTCTTTCTGTAACTATCGTTGAAAGGAGACAGCGATAACTTATAATTAGTTTAGAGAGTGCGCAACAAAATATGTACTACCAATGCCTTTTTTCTTTAAAATTACATTAGCACCAATGAATCATGATTATTTTTACACAGAGCTTTTAAAGAATGTATACTAAAGTGATTTAGTGCGATAGGAAGTATTAGAAATGGAACAGAAAGAATTGCACTAAAATGGAATCTAGTTGCATGGAAAAGGCGTTGATTAAGCCGTTTCTTCGATTTATGTGACACTTTTGCCCACACCGTTTCTTTGGCTTTTTATATTTTTTACCAATTTCGTTAAAGAAATTGATTGTAATATATTATATTAATTTTAATATATGTTATTATAATCTTTATATAAATTTCTTGTGTCCGTGTATGTCACTAAGACGACTGGAGCGATTTTAATGAAATTCTTTGTGTGTGTTCAAGGGGATTCGAGAATGGTTTAGATTAACAATTCGGTCCACTGGAAAATGTTTTTAATTATTTTTTTAATTGTAAGTAATCGTTGATTTTGATCCGGCAGACTCCCCTCGGTGCATAACATATTATGACGTAGTAGTTATTAATGTCAAGCGATACGAAATTGCTGGGTCGGCTAGTATTTATATAAAGATGTAACCCCATTTCGCATGGTCATCGCATGAAGCCTAAACGGATGTACCAATTTTGTTAATGTTTTTTTGTTGTGTTTGTTATTGTCAGGAGAAAGATTATATGAAGATGAAACTGGAAAAATTATGGGTAAAATAGGATGAACAATACATTAATTATTCCCATATATAAACTGTTAGTAATTTCAATCGATACGAAGTTTGCCGGTTCGGCTAGTAGTTTTATATAACGATCGAGGATTAGGAATTCTTAATAGTGAATTTTTTAACATAAATTTAACTTAAATTTGTCCATTATACTACTTAATAATACTGCTATTTGTATTTGTATTGTTAATATAATATAATATAATAATGCCTATCTGTATTGTTAATTAATAATTTGATGAGGGAAGGCTTGAACAAAATTGATTTAGCAGTTTTCTCGTAACGCAGTGAGACAAACAGATAGACAAACTAATGAAAAGACATGAAGTCTTTTTATTTTGGACTTCATATGTACTAATTAAACAAATACTAATAAGTCCATTAGTATTTTTTCTCGTCTTTGGTTTGATTGGCCTAAATATTTTATGTGTAAATAACGTGTGTAATTAATAAAACATTGTTTAAAATTCACCAATTTCTGGTCATGTACTTTATAGTCAAACTTCATGAAATAATAAAAAAATAATAAAGTTAAAGATTTTCGTGACCGATTGTACAAAACTAAAAACCCTTTCACCACTCAAAGCTATGTAATATGACAATGAGGCATAAATGCTACTATAAAGGTACTTTTGTATAAGTATATAAAACTGAGCAAGACTGCAGGGTCTCGGCAAAGAGCATACAAAGTCACCGCTAGACAGCAAAAGTCCATTAGAATTTGTGGTTCCCACTCGGGACGGGATTGACGAGCCGAGACGTAAAATTAATTTGATTCCACCTCCCACCCTGTATATTAAATGAATAAGTTTATTTTAATATAATTGTGTATATATTGATTAATTTTTTGAGTTATGCTTATTATGCTGCGTTTGTTATTAGACTATGACATTTGTGAAGTATTCGTTTTCAAATGTATGTATTTTAAAAAGCAAGTATGTAAAATTTATATTTCACTGAAATTAACAATAAAAGTATGTACGTAACACCTCTTTTAAAAATTTTATGATATGTAAAATAATTATTTTTGTTTACCTATATTAATGTGACCATGAAAACTTTAAAAAACAGTTTAAAGTGCAATTAATTGCTTAAAATTTGCTTCAAAACGGCCGAAACTTTTTACTATTAACTTTTAAAATGGCTGTCTATAACATTGCTGGTAAAATAAAGTACTTAAGCAAGAGGAACTTAAGTTTGGCAAATTGGCGTTATGGCATTAACATCGTTGCTGTCTACAAGAATGTATACATGTCTTTTAGAATGCCATCCAAATTGTAGATAGTCGAGAATTGGTTAGACAGTAAAGTCATTAGAAATTGGGAACTACTAGTCATCTAGAAATATTAAAGGAAAATAAATTAAATTAGAACAGTAAAGCAGACTTCCAACTGTGTATATGTTCGTATTACGACATCTTTAAAAGGTAACTAAATAATTACTGTTTAGAAATATCGGTAGATTACACACCACGTATACACACATTCATACGTTGCCAATCTAAGACTAAGATTTTAAGTATGTATGTTAATCCTATCCCTTTTTTAGGAAACGAGACACGATTTAACAAGTACAGACGTTATAGCGGTAGGAAAAGTTAAAGTGATAAGTATTCTAAATCAGGCGAATCAAGACTGTACTAATTAATCTAATCGCTTAAGAAATAGTCCGGCAATCTCAATTATTAGAGCACACTAGTAGGCTTTGCAGTCGTCACATCTCTTTATCAGATTATCAAAAACCTGCGCTATAAGGCGCTGCTATGGATGTATCCATACTAATTCATATGAATATGAAGGCAGTTGAGCGTTTAATACTATATTAAACGCTCAACTGCCACGTTGGTCGAGGAGTTAGAGTACACGCCTAACTAGACTGACTAACTGCGAGGCTCGGGTTCAATTACTGTCGGGGGCACAGTTATGTGTTGGCATCACGTATTAATGTATAGATAATAAAACTGTAAAAGAGTGAATTCCGCACATTGAGGCTATAAGGAAAAAAATAGGTGCAGCCGACTAAATAGGGGCAGCAGAACAAATTTTTAGTTCTTTTGTCTGTCTATCACGCTGAATCTTATAGCATACTTTTATCCAGCTCATTAAAGGCGTACCCGTGACAGAGGGTAGATGTCAAAACGTAAATTGGAATATAATTCATCAACGCGTTGTCTGATTTAATTTATCCCTTTTTTGTTTTGTTACTAAAGCTGTGCTTTACATATGGTTCCAAAAATTTTCTCATTTCAAAAGTTTTGTAGTTTAGAAATTTATACTTATAAAGTAACATATCCTGACTGACTGATTCATCATAGCTAAACAAAAACTGTTAGAGTTACAGCCATAAAATTTGAAGGGCAGGGTTTTATTCAGTAGACATCCACTAAGGGTGGCATTTTGGAAAATTTTCCCCCAAGGGAGTTAAATAGTTTAAGTTTGTATGAGAACGTCCTTTTTTTAAGTTAGAAACATGAAAGTATTTTTGGACTACTTGTTTAAGAGTTTCTAGAAATTCTACCCCTAAGGGGGTGAAAAATGGGTTAAAAGGAATATAATATAAGTACGAAAGTCCTTATTAATGGGCTATATTTGGTAAATATATTAACTGGCACGCCAGCAAAGCCGCGGGTAACAGCTAGTTATTTTATCAAGTTAAGCATAAAGTGATCAAATAACCTGAAATCAGGAATAAGAATGTAGAGAAATATTTGAAAAACATTACATACAAATGGTTAAGTCCCCCTGTAAGTTAGCCAAAGAGTGTAGGAGTGTAGACTGTATATGGTTAAGTAGTGGTGGCTAGTATTAGCAATGTAAGTAAAATAATGTAATCAGTATAATATGTTATGTGCGTGACGGTATTTACTTTTTGATTAAACTTAATCTACAACAAAATTAAGCATAGCCGTTATCAGATTACAACATTATAAAAATTCATGACATTGTAACAGGCAATTAGTTATTTCGGCCAGCGAAAATATTAAATAGTGGTTAAATATTATTTGAACAGTCATTGTGAAATAATATAATCAAGTTTTACTGTCGAAATAATTATTTGCCTATTGCTAGTCCAACAAAATAGCAGTTATTTATTTTATTTTGCATCTTCTTTTTTTACAAATTTCACTTAATTTTGTGCATAAAAACAATATCACCTCAGCCAGTTTGAACTGGCAACTTTTGGCTCCCTGTCGATGCCCTTATAGGTGATACGACGATGCTAGTAAGGGTTTTATTCATGCTTTGAAATTTTTAATTCCTTTCTTATTGAACTCTCTATCTTTACATATATAATTCTTGTGTTCGTGTATTTGTCACTGAACTTCTTCTAGACGACTAATTTTGTTGAAATTTTTGTGTGTATTTAAGGGAATTCGAGAATGGTTTAAGATTCACTATTTGGTCTCCTAAAAAATGTTTTTTTTATTTTTTTTTTATAATAAAGTAGTCGTTGATTTTGGAATGTTTCACATCGGATCCAACAACTACTATCGAAGCATTAATGTCAAGTGATATGAATTTTGCTGGGTCAGCTATAATCTTATTTAGCTTTCCTCAGGTAACCGATTTTATTAGATCTTATTGTTATAAATGATTCTCTTCTTTCTTATTTTTTTAAATAGATATTTTTTCACGACTTTGAGAAAATTTAATTGAGCACCGGAAAGCATTATTAATATCTTATTGTAAGTCGTCTGTATCTTCTCATAAAGTCAAAAGAAAAAGAAGAAATAAATTTAGCCAAATTAGGAACGAATATTTCCTCAAACGCTTCGTATGCAATATAATTTTAGGAAAATACTACTAAAAACGGTGCAGAAACATATATTCAAACATAACGTGATTTAAAATTTCTGTCTCTTTTATTTTAATTAAATTGAAAGAAGCTAGAAGTAACATAAAATAAATTTAGATAATACAAAGAAAATACACTATTGTACTACTAAAATCTCTGTGCAAAACAGAAAAAATAAGGATGAAATTACCAGAACTAAAAAAAACAGTCCATTAGTGCTCACTGCTGCGTCAAACAAAACCCCTAAAGGTGCTGACAGACTTGAGCATTCACTTTTAATAGAACATCGAGCATTCGCCGTTCTTATATTTGTCGAACTGAACAACGAGCCAAGCTAAGCATAGAGCCAAACATTGCTATGAGCATTCTAGTGAACGCTCTAGTCGATGCTCGTTAAAAAATATTCTTCACGGCAACTTCCGATGATCGAAGCTTGGCTCGGCAAAAAACTTGAAGCAATGCTCGCTAGAATGCTCTTAAGAACGCTCGATAGAATGCTCGCTAAAATGCACTCGTTATTTTTCTGTGATGTAACATTCGCACGAATGCTCAATACAAGTGAATGTTCAGGTCTAACAGCACCTTAATGAAAAGCTTCACTGCATAAAATGCTACACTTGCAAATACTCAATTTTCATTGCATGAACATTCTTTCACACACTTTAGTAATTGAGAAGTTTAGTTATTACGTATTGTTCGCTCGCAAATTAATCAGTGTATAATAGTTACGATGTTTCCACTTACTTTTATCCCTATTATTTTAAACTTTGGGGATTGACTTATTAAAAAAAACCGCACTTGCACTTGCACTCTGGGAGTGCCGCCAGAAGTGAAAACTTGAATATTGACGTTGTACATTTTTGATATTTTGGAATGATCAGGAAATAATTTTGCACGAATTGGTTTAATTATCAGTATGAAAGTACTATCTTTTATGTGGTAAAATACAATATTCATTTATTGCGCTATAGTACACAAACATGCCCACGAACGAACACGAACATTCACGCAAGCGCTCTGCGCCGTCTTACGAATTTTCGATCAGGTCACGTGTCCTAAAGCGAGTTTAGAAGTTTTTACTCATCCCAAAAAAGTGCGCAACGCCGCTAAATAAGTTTTCACTTCAAAAACAGTGTATGTTTGAACTGGAATCTTTAGCTATGTGCATATCACATTTCATTAAAATCGGTTAAGTGTTTCAGCCATGAAAAAGCAACACACAACCAGACTTTCGTTTTGATTATAGTCAAACAAAATTTCCTCCTATATTATAGTCTTTTGAGGGCTAGATTTTTGAAAAAATAGCCTGTGTTTGAACCCAGATCTTAAGCTATGTAATCTATTTTTCATCAAAATCGTTTCAGCGGTTTAGCCGACAATAGCAAAAGACAGGCAGATTTCCGCATTTGAAATATTAGTATGAACGTATGGATATAGATTCATGCGATTTAAAAGTTTAAAAACGATTTTTCCTAGTTTTTAAGCTTATACATACAAATGTTTTTATGAAGATTATCACAAGTATACGAAGAAAATTGAGTTCATCAAGTGTAATGTCTCAGAATATCCAATATCTGTTACTTATCATGATAATTTGTTAAGACTGATTTAGTGAAATGGGTCGTAACACAGAGTGGATGTGATAATTTATCAACTAACTAGCTGTTCTCCTATTTTAGTGGTGTGTATTGTGTGGAGGTGGATATATTTGGGAGTTTTAGCTTCCGGTAAGTTCAATTCATTTATGGCGCACTATTTTGCCTGTTTTGTCACGCCATAACACATATAATTTTTTTGGCGAGAAATCGTAAATTGTAAATTATTTAATTTGGATTTTTTATTGTTTTTTTTTTCATTTTCCCTGCAATTTTCCCAGTTTTAACACAATACAAAAAAAAAATAGCCAAATCGGTCCAGTTGTTCGGAAGTTTAACATTTTTTTTTATTATAGATAAGAAACAACTAAGCATGACTCCTAATAATAAGGATAGACGACCTATCAATTTCTTTCGTTGAGTCAGTAGACCATAAAAATATGTTTATCATAAAAAATGTATTTTTACGCCAAAATCTCCAAAGTGAAGACGATCGACCAAGACGATATTTAGCGATCCGACGTCGGACTTGACTTTTTGAGGTCCCGGCTTCGATACACGAGTCAGGCAACAAAAAGAAAATTGGGTTCTTCCAATTTTCTATTCAATAAACGTTGCTCGGTATTGGATATGTGCCTGATTGACGATAGACTTGCCTCATATCACATTGTGGGACTTAATGCCTTCGGCTAGTCTTGGGTGCCCTGTTTGTGCCTCTGCCTACAGAGGTAGGTAGTCGGGAATATGGACGTAAATATATTTTTTTCACCTATAAACAAATAAAATTCGTAGCAAGTAACATTTACGAAAATACTTAGAAATTATAATTAATAGAACAGTGAAACAGATTATTGAACCGCTAGAACACATTTGGCATTAGGTTAACCAACGCCACTGTAACTGGACCTATTAGACCGATGTTCGACAATGTTCTGTTAATGTTTTGAAATTACGTGTTTCCTTCTGCAAATGAACAAGTCAAAGATTTCTGCACATTGAATATATTTAAAAAAGTAGGTCTAGGCGACTGGAAATGTGTTGATGACATTTTGACCGTTGATGAATATTTTTTAACCCCCGACGCAAATTAGGGGTGTTATAAGTTTGACGTGTCTGTCTGACTGTGGCATCGTAACTCCCGGACGGATGAAGTGATTTCAATTTAGTTTTTTTTGCATTAAAGGTAACTTATGTGCGAATGTTCTTAAACATGTTTGATGGAAATCGGTTGAGCCGTTTAAAAGTTGTGGGGGTGAAAGTGGAGAGATTAACCGAATGTTTGCAATTGTGTTACTTTTTAAGAGAAATTAAGTTCATGTGTTTTTTAAGTTTCAATTTAATTTTCTATTATTATCTGTTACTAGCGGCCCGGTACGTGCTTCGCTACGTATATGACCGCATGAATGACATACTAAACAAAACAAAATAGAAAAAAACAACTGTAAAAAAATTCAATATGACAGCACAATTCGCATCTGAAAAAAGTTCCAATTTGGCTGAAAAATACCCATTTACAAAATGATCCGCCATTTATTGAATTCATTTGTTACAAAAAAATGTGATAAATGAAGAACCGCTCGACCGTTGTATGCAAACTTCACATAAACCATCTACTAAATAGTCCGAACAAAACCTAAACATAAGTCCGTTCTTGAGTTATAAAATTATAACGAAAAGTGGCATTGATTTTTATATACAGATATAGTGTTTCGTTACGAGGTCGTTTAGAAACAGTCAGGGGGAGCAATCACTATTCCCTTCCAAGTTAGCCCGCCTCCATCTTAGACTAGATCATCACTAACCATTAGGTGAGATAGTGGTCAAAGGTAAACTTGTTAAAAAAATAAAACATAGGTATTATTTACGTATTTTTAATATATAAATAGAAAATAAATGTATACAATCAATAATCATAACGTCGCATCGTGATTCAATAACGTTAATCAACTTTATTTCCCGAATATTTCTCTAAAATGGAAAAAAGAGAATGAACTAAGACTATCATTGCTACAAAAATACAACTTTAAATATAATTTTGTTGATTTGGGCCAAACCCTTATCATTGTATTGTTTTGGAAATAGCTCTGTAACTTGACACTGTAGGATATGTTGGTCTTAATACTTTATTGTTTGTACAAGTACTCCCTATCCATATTTGTAGGAATTATCGTGCACCGCCATATTGAAAAAAAAAACACAAAATGGCGGCCCGACACAAAGCCATGCTTCATACAAAAAAGTTCAATTCCCTTTCTATAGCCAATGTATGATAAGTGATAGGGTTACTTTACCCATTCATTGCCTTAGCCGATACTATGAACTTGTACCGAATGCCTTGTGCTAAACGCGGTATAGATTCTGATAATTGCTTTGTAACGAAAAATCTAGATAACTAATTTTGAAGAGATTTAGCATGGTATTTGTATATTTTTATACAATACGGTACACAACATAGCTGAGTACCTATCATATACAAAAAATAAAAAAGTATGAAATAGAAAAATAACTATAATTGGGTTTTCTATTATACAAAATATTTATTAATTGTAGCCTATGTATTATTCCGATGTAATTATCTCACTATATTAGGTGCGTATTAGTTTCATTTTAACTCATTCAGAAGTTTTTAGGTGAAAAAGAAACAAACACATATAACCCCATTCTCACAAACTTTCGCGTTTATAATATTAGTTGCTCTTTGCACGCGACCGCCTAAGTGTAGAATAGCTACGATTTTCATACAAACTTTCATCCCCTATTATCGTCCTTTGAGGATTTATTTTATTAACAAAAAAAGACCTGTATTTGAACTGAGATAGATAGCTATGTGCATATTAAATTTCATCAAAATCGGATTTGTGGTTTAGCCGTGAATGAGCAAAAAACAAACAGACTCTCGCATTTGTAATATTAGTATGAATGGATAGTATGTATATGGATTAGAATGATTTAC
>NJDC01002133.1:77052-89295 GCA_002245475.1 Calephelis virginiensis | reverse complement strand
AAATTGTACAAAATGCCACCAACATTGACTAATTTCACTCAATATAAACACGAAATTCAATAATTATGAAAAAACTTCGGCCATCTTTTCTCTCGATGGCGCCAAAACTGTAGCCAAAAGTAAGTATTACAGTTACACAATATGTATTTGTAACATGAACAGTGACATCAAGACTGTGTTGCCAGTTGCAGTCTATTAATAACAGTGTAATTTAGTCTGAAGATACTCGTGTCTAAGGAAATAGTTTTGTGGAAACGCAATGTCCCCGCTTCATTAGTTAATGCATACGGCTGCGGCTGTGACAGTATGGCGCCGGTCGTATTTTATGGAGTCTGCTAGCAAGTTCCCAGCTCACTGTTTTATTTTGTCAAAGTGTGTCATCTTCAACGTTATTTCAACACACATTTTCTTTTCCATTAACTGATCTCTTTTAGAGTAGTATGTCGCAATTTATTTTATCAATTATAATGATTGTAGCTCAAAAGAGAATTTATATACAATTGTTCCAGCCATTTATTATTCTTTTGACAAGTGTCATATATCAAATTCATAGAACTGTTTTCAAAGTTTATTTAAAAACAAACACAAAATATAAACAGGTAGCTTATTGAGTTTTGGCACCATCGAGAAAAAAGACGGTTGAAGTTTTTTCATAATTATTGAATTTCGTATTTACATTGAGTGAAATTAGACGATTATGGTGGCGTTTTGTGCAGTTTTATTTTATTAACTTATTGACAACTTATGTCTAATTATAAATAAATCCAGATTTTGGTAAATTTGATGCAAATTTCTACTTGAGTAATGGCAAAATTCTAACACGAATGCCAAATCCTAAAGAAAGAAAAGAAGGTAGCTTATTGGCAGTTTTTTTATTAGCGTATTATCGTCTTCTTTTTACACAAAAAAATAAATTTAGAGTTTTGGCGCCATCGTGAATGACATGGTTGTATTTTTTTCATGTTTTTTGAATTTCGTGTTTATATTGAGTGAAATTGGTTAATTTAGGTGGGAATTACATTAATTTTGTTCAGTGAAAGTGCACAAACGAAGTAATCATGAAGAAATTAGTGTATCGTGTATTTCCTCGCTGACGCCAAATTTCAATAGACAAGCTTGAGTAACGAAGTCACCGTTTTACTCAAGACCCAGACGTGACTTTGTAAATAGTGAATAATGACTGTATAAGAATTAATTAATACGGAAGACATGGTAGCATGGCCTAATGGCTTTAACCGGCCCCAGTAAGGTACAAATTAACTACTAAACTAAAATAAAAATAAATTTGCTGTATCATCGTTACCTCAAATGGTTACAGTACCTATTTGTCGGCAAGAAACGAATGAGTGCAAGTTCAAATCCTGTGTGATTTTATTTCTTTTCTTCAAAAAATGCGTAAAAGAATACTGTTATACCAAGTTCCAGGTAGGAAGAGAGTATTTACAAGTATCCCGATATCTACAGACTTGCCTTCCTTTACTGGTAAATACCAAATTATATCTACTAGTGGTCGCCCGTTGGTCAAATTTGACCATAATAAATTTTAATTCTTGTTGATAAAAATGCCATCTTCATTTCTCAAGACCAACTACTTTGTTTCCAAACTTTTTAGTGCGCCATCTGTGATATTTTATCGTTATCATCAATATATTTGTTTGTGTGTGTCAAATGCATGGTAGTGTGGGTAATGTTTTATTTATTAATTTAATGTAAGTACTTTATAAGCATTATTATTGAAAAATATTAGCGTTCTGCACTTCTCCACAGATAAACTATAATTGTGCCAAATTTTATGCTCCTGCGTCCGCGCAATTTTCGTAAAAAGTTTTGACATCACGTATTAATGTGTCGTCTGCTGTACATAAGCTACTAACAATATAATGTAGCTAACGTAAGATCGCAAATGTTTGCGGTCCTAGTTCGTATCTCTAGTACCGCCTTAGGGAGCTATATCAAACCATGATGGGATGAAGGTAAACATCTTTGCAATGCATGAACCCTTAACACAAAAGCCTGTAAAATCAATCAGTTAACTAAAACTAATAGTATAAAGCTTGGATACTGACATTTTATGTAGTTATTTTAACAACAACTACAGTCAGTACAACAATTTAAAGCTCTCAAACTACTAAATGTTCACAGATTAGTTGCTAAATGTAAAAGACATGAACATTTTACAAAACAGATATTTTTTTTAACTTTTAACAAATATTGGAACGCAAACAAGCAGACGAATTTCCTGATGGTAAGAAATTATCTTGCTCTTGTAATATTATTGTTTAAAATGTGTGCAATAAGTGTTAATAGTTAATAAATAATTAATATCTTTTACTCTTTTATTGTTGGCATTTGATAGAACTTCATTGTTAATATTTTTAATTAAACGAAAAGAAAATAATGTTTTGGCGGAATGTGTGTTAATTAGATATTATAAAAATATATTTAATTGTACCAACTCCTACCACATTTTGTTCAGCAAACATTTCAATATTTTACAGAAAAAATGTTTATGTATTTTTAACTTCATAGCAAATTATTTATGTTTCTTACAAGTTTCATTATTTATTACCAAAATTTTCAAAAATGTAATTGAATTTAATCCTTAAAAATAAAATAAAATGCTTGTATTGGTCCACATACGTTTTACAATATATTTGTCTCAAGCCATCAGTCCAACATAAGTTTAATAAAGAAGAATTTAGTTAAGTGTTTTTGTTTAAATCTAAACATTTACCTTTTTTACCTGATACCCGTAACCGCGGGAAAATCTTTCTTTCCTATTTTTTTATTAAAATGGAAGGCAAACAAGCAGTCGGAATTCCTGATGGTAAGAAATTCACGCCGCCTAGAGACACCAAAGTTGGTAATGGTGCGTTTCCAATCTGAGACTGAGATGTTAGGCCTCTAATAAAAGTAAGTTTACCCGCTACCTTACCCTCCGAACCGGCCACATCAACGGCAAGCATTGGACGTAATGGAGGCACTTAACATGAAAAGTCACTTTAATGTGTACTTAAAACGTAAGCTGCAACCCTTATGCATGTCTAGTAAAAAGTCGCTAAAATATATATTTTCAAGTTTTATAATTACCCGGTAGAAATGTAGTGTAATGAATACTAGCACGCGAAATTGTAACTAGAGTGATCACAAAACCTGATAACAGAAAAGATTAGCTACACTTTACAATTATGTTTAATTAATGGCGTTGTTACTAATTTGCCTACACTAAAAATATATGTGGACTTCATGCTATAACGTTGTATAAGATTTTATACTATACTAGCGGCCCGGTACGTGCTTCGCTACGTATATGACCACTTTATGACTGCATTTGTGACGTAAAACAACAAAACAAAAAAAACAACTGAAAAAAGTTTCAATATGACAGCACAATCCCCATCTGAAATAAGTTTAAATTCGACTGAAAAATACCCATTAGCAAAATGATCCGCCATTTATTGAACTCATTTATTACAAAAAATTTATAAATGAAGAACCACTGTACCGATTTTGTGCAAACTTTTAACCATCTACTAAATAGTCCGAATAAAACCTAAACATTTAATTTGGATAGGTGAGCTTGTGCTTGAGTTATAAAATTACAACGAAAAGTGGCATTGATTTTTATATATCCGAACAAAATCTAAACATTAAACAAATAAATAGATAAATAAGATTTACAATAAAAGGTTAAATAAATTGATAGTTATTTTCGCCGATCATGATATAAAAGCATACTTATTCCTAGATTGATATCGCGCTAGCCTATTCATCATGACACGTCCAGGGTGATCGATTATACTTCTAGCCTTAATGCTAGAACAGTTATTCCTTTTTCTTATACCTATTCAAGTGCCAAAAGTGCATTCTATATATTTGTGCGTGCTAAGAAATCAATTTTAAATATAACTTTAAAATATTCTGTGGTCTAGCGGTTCAGTTGTTGGACTTCACTGCATGAGGTCCCGGGTCCGAACCCCGGGTCGTGCAACAAAACAAAAATTGGGTTTCTCCAATTTTCTAATAAAAAAACGTTGCTCGAGATTGGATTTGTGCCCGTTTGGCGATAAACTTGCCACCTTCACATTGTGGGATTTAGTGTCTTCGGATAGTAAAGGGTGCCTTGGTTGTGCCTCTTCCTTCCTTTTCGGGGATATGAGCGTTAAGATACTTACTTACTTACTGTAATATATTTAAATAAACTAAGACTTAGAGAGATTCCGCACTACACCCGATACGAATCCGATCCGAACCCGTGAAAATGTTGGTCTAGAAAAATCGGACTAAATTCGGATATTGCTTACGCAGTAGTCCGATTCAAACCCGTGAAAACTCGGATCGAATTACCTCATTTTATACGGAGCCACAGCAGTTTTCACGTAGTTGATCATGAAATGAAAAATGAAAATAATATTTATTTAATTGCAGAATGTGTGTCAATGAGATGTTACAAGCAGCACCGACGATTAGAAATATAGAAACAATAAAACCATTTGCCGTTATTTCACCTATGCGTAATATTGTAACATTAGCCAAAATGTAATATAAAACACTAGGTAACATTGTCCCGAAATTATGTTTTTTTTTTTTTAGTCGTGCCTGGATCGCCCGTGTAAAATTAACTAAATGCCTCCCCGTCTGCCAGTGCGTAAAACACGACCATCGGCCCAATGATTAAAAAAAGTCACTTGTAGTAGAGTCAATGATCTACGCCTTATCTACATATTCCTAATACTTAATGGTAGTTCTTGACACGTTGGTGTTTCGGTCGAGAAATTAGGTAGCTTTGCACGTAGGGCCTAGCAACAGGACTGAGATGTACCTATTACATCTATGTTGTATACAGGCCACGGTAGTCCGTTACCAACAGGAGAGCCGTGAACTTGCTGTCTGTATTAATAAAAGAGTCAATTTTTATAAAGTACACTTCCGTACGCTTGATATTAACATTTACGAATAGTTTGTATGAACTATGCATAGTTTTCCCATTTCCCTGCGATTTGAATGATTTTTCTTTTAATAGGAACCTTCTCCTGTCAATAACTAACACAACAAAAAAAAACGACGGCTCGCACTCCGGGAGTGCCGGCATAAGTGAAAACTGGAATATTACCGTTGTGCATTTTTGATATTTTGGAATGGTTAGGAAATAATTTTGCACGAATTGCTTTAATTATCAGTACAGAAGTATTATCATTTATGTGGTAGAATCAATATTCATTTATTGCGCTATCGTGCACAAACATGACAACACGAATATTTGCGCAAGCGCCCTGCGCCGTCTTATTCGCCCGAGCACCCTGCACCGTCTTACGATTTTTCGGATCTGAAGATCTGACGTGAGTTTAGAAGTTTTTACCCATTCCAAAAAAAGTGCGCAAAACCGCTTAAGAAGTTTTCACTTCAAAAACTTTAACTTATTACCTATCACATTGTGGGACTTACGGCCAATATTAATAATCAATCCTAATCCAAAACTTGCTGTCCAAGATTGATATTTTTTTATGTTATCTCTTGCTAATAACATATCTGTGGACAGGATAAATATGGCAATTAGGTATAGGATAGGTCGCCGGATACGCACCTATCTAGATTGCTTGAAATCCATTAGATTGAGATACATTAATAACATTGGCCGTTAGTGTCTTCGGCTAGTCGTGGGTGCCCTAGTGGTGCCTATCTTTTTGTAGATATATGCGTGAAGATACTTTTTTAATATAGTATTTAGTATGAATAATTTTTCCCTCCTGAACTTATAAGAAGTTCAAATTATTTATTCAATTTCGTACTGAATCTTTAAAAAATATCTTTCTTTTTAAATAAAGCTTTTGTATAACATTAGACACCGCACTTCCATAGCAACGTTCCAACAATGTAACTTTTCAGTTATCTTTTTGTATTATCTTCAAGTTTCCAGATGATAAACAGGTGCACGAGATACTCTTTTGTTTTCTAACTCCTCGCTGTCCACGTCGCACAGTGTCAAAGGCAAGATTATTATATTTTTAACCCCCGACGGCAAAAGACCCCTCTTTTATTTTTTGTTTTATAAAATTGTCGTGCTGTAAGTGTATGTATGAATATCTGTCTGTATCTAAATTGGTGAATAGCTTTTGATGCGATTTTTTATTGTATGCTGATGTGATTTTTTGGGATTTGTCTGTTAGTGATTTTTTTTAATTTTAGTATCTTCACGGTATAGGTATTTGATCGTCGGCGCTTAGTAAAACTTCCAAATATTTATATATTTAAATGAAGAAACACCTGTACTGTTTTACGTATCACTTATAATTTATTATTTTGTAAATAGCCTACTGGTTTCACTTATAATAACATCATCCGGGCTAAAAATTAAACTACTGAACAATATTTTTGATTCGTAAACATGCCTATTTTCATTTTATAATGGGTAGATAGATACAAGAAACTTTAATACGTTTTACAATGGAGTTGCTAGCTACTGATTCTTTTACCTCTGAATTAATTAATGGAGGCAATTGACATGTTATTTACTATTTTCTCAAATGGTACTCTTTTCCCAATTATATGGTGAAAGAATAAAAATTATTTTACTATGTGACTTTTTAAAATATTTATATGTATGACTTTTTAAAATATTTTCTATACCTATTATAAAGATTACATGTTAGATTTATTGTTTATTTGTTTGAAGTGAATAGGCTCCGAAACTACTGGACCGATTTCAAAAACTCTTTCACACTTAGAATTCTACATTATCCCAGAGTGACAAAGGCTTTGTTTCATCAAAATCTGTGCAGAAAAACCCAAGTTAAATAAAGAAGTAAGTTTTATCTCACCTGATTTTATTTTGTTATTGGTGATGGAATATCACCATTAAATTTCAATTAATGCAGATTTGTAGAAATTTGAAAAAAATGTTTTAGATGCTGTAAATTTGTTTCATTTAATTATTTATTCTTTATTGTACAATATGAACACAAACATACAAGATATAAAATAAAAATAAAAATAAAAATATAAATTGTCGTCTTATTGCTCAAACTCTGCCAGTATAAGTCGGTAAGACGGTATATTGAAGAATGTACCTTCACGCCCATATCCCCGAAGAGGTAGGCAGAGCCACAACCAGGGCACCCACGACTAGCCGAAGACACTAAGTACCACAATGTGATAGGCGGCAAGTTGGTTAGCGAAAGCCAACCGGGCACATGTCTAATCCCGAGCAACATTTATTTTATTACAAAATTGGAAAAACCAAATTTTCTTTTAATGTTCGACCCGAGAATCCAACCCGAAATTTCATGAAGTCAAGTCCAACACCTGGACCGCTAGACTACAGAGCAATATTGAAAAAGTATAAATTAAAATTAAAGATAAGGCCACATCTTTAAACAACAAATAATAATAATAATAATATAGACTAAAAAATTAGTTAAATTAATTCAATGTCATATTTTTAATGAGTTTTTTGACACTTTACAGTGTCTCATCCTTTCAAATATGTGTGGTCTGCCCACACATATTTGGAAGGCTGAGGCACTGTAAAGTTGTTTCACAATTTTACAGCAACCACAGCGAAAGAAGAAACATAAAACTTGGTCTTATGGTGGAGAATTAATAACGATAATATTTTGTCTAAGTTTCCTATTCTATTCTAAAACGACCTGCTTATTTTAAGTAAAATTTATAATAGATTCATTTATTTATTAAGATTTAAATTGCCGGACGTCCTTCTTGCAATTTTGGTAGTCTCCGGGGTACGCGTACAATTAATTAAGATCAACTGGAATAGCATTAAACTATATGTGCAATGTACACTGCTGCATTTGCATAAAATATCAACTATATTTGCTCATTAATTAACACCGTGTTATGTAGTTATGTTGTGAAAATTACTTCATACTAAAGTTCAATTAGTGCCCCCTTGTTACGTGGTCCCTAGTTGCCAGTAGTGTGCAATGTACCCCAACTAAGTGATTAAACCGCAAATGCATTCTATTTTACTGGTATGTCTTTCAGTTAAGCATAGCCCGGGATCTTGGAATGACCAGCCCTTCATTATTTTATAAAACTGAAAGTTTCTAAATGCATGTTTCCAACAGGTATGAACTACTTTCAAGTTTGAATCATTGTGACTTTAGCAGGTACAATATTTTAAAAGTGTTTTAATAGAATCACCAATTTAATTTGGTATATTATTGTATAGCTTTATTTAAAAGTATTTTATTTGAAATAGTTTTAGCTATTGTGTTATTCACTTTTTATATAAGTAACTTCTTGCTACACTCATTTGGAGTTTTATAAAATATAGCTGTATTTTTAGTACATTTAAAATAATATATATAAGAACGAAAGAAGTTTCCTTAGCTATTACTTATTTTCAATAGTTTTAAACCTTTACGTCATATTTGTTAACATTTACTACCTGATACGTAGTAAAGCGTAGATATAAGTATAAAACTTATTTTAACCTTTAAAGTAAATCCATAGTTCTTCCCACTTACTTTTAAAATTACGCTTAGAAACTTTCTACAAGTGATAACGGTCTGGCTATGGATCTGGTTCTGATCTACAGAATACAAATGTATTGATGTGCAGAGAAACTGGTTTCATTTAACAAAATGTTTTAAAGGAACTTTAGAATGCCAGGTCCATGAATTAAACGACAATTTTTTTGTAGAATTATATATACTAGTGGTCGCCGATTGGTCAAAATTCGACCATAACAAATTTTAATATCTTGTTAACACCATTTTTATTTCTCAAGACCAACTAGGTACTTTGTTTACAAACTATATGATTATAGTTTGTGCGCCATCTGTGAATTATTATCGTTATCATCAATATATTTGTTTATCACTTTATAAACATTATCATTAAAAAAATATTACCGTTCTGCACTTCTCCTATACATAAATTATAAGTGTGCCAAATTTCATACTCATCCGTCAGCGCAATTTTCGTAAAAAGGGGTCCAAATTTTTTGCTTCCTTTATTAATTTATAGATAAAATAATAATTGCTTTATAGAACATTTACACATAAAAAAACGCGTTTCGGGTCTACCGACAGAAGCGATAGCTTAAACTTATCCATCCATCCAGACAAGCGTTACGTAACGAAGCGGAAATTTCCGGAAAGTCCCTTAAGAAATTTTCACTTTAAAAATAATAACATTTACTTATACTAAAATGATGGTTTCCTTCTTCATAGTATAAGATATTTAATTTTTGGCTAAGGAATAGCTTGTTTCAATTTAAATTGTAAAACTAATGATAGACACTTGACCTAGTTTTCACGAAAAGTGCCATTTTTAATTGTTATCTTGAAACAAAAAGCTTATATTTAAAGTCAAACCGGCCTTAGATTGAGCGATAAACAAAATACACACTTTATTTTACCAAGTGAAATGGCCGAGTGACCCTGGGTACAGAAAATGCCATTTCCGGGGTACGAATCCGTCGCAGCACGCGATGGAACAGTCGACAATGGGTGTTAATTTAGTTGCCATGATAAACCTCAGATTATTGCTCCAAACTATGGCATTAGCGTATCTATTACGGTAATAAATTCATTCCTCTTGTGTAGATAAAGCTTGTTCTGTCTGCTTTCGTGTTATATCTAGTCTAGATAAGTCGTGTAGTCCATGATTCATAGGTACTCTGTCTGATAAGCTTACATTGCTATCTTGGACTTGAATATTTTAAACCTGCAACAAAAAACTTATTTTCTTCCGTATGACGTACCATATGTCCATCACTTTGTTATCGCGGGAATGTTAGGCTAAGAGTGCAGTTCTAATCTGCTCCCGTAACGGAAAGCAGCATGAGTGAGTTGGTATCAGATTAGAAAATATTTGGGCGGTGGACACACGTACATTACCTTATAGCTAAATTTCCTAAATTATTTAAAAGTGATTTTTTAAATAATCTGAGCGAAATTTGGTAGGATTGAAAATCATAAGTTCGCGTCGCTGGCATGCTAATGTACGCTTACCAATGTCAGAATATTGGTTACGATTAGGAATTCGGATTGATTGCGTTTGTGGCCTAGCGGCCCGGTGTTGGACTTGACTTCATGAGGTTTGCTTTGGCTACAATATACAATTGTGTTTTTTTTTAATTTTCTAGTAAAAACAACGTTGCCAGAGACTATTTAATTGCCCGGTGGTTTGTAGTGTTTTCGGCTAGACTGGCTGTCCTGGTTTTGTACCTCTGCCTACTTCTTCCGGGATATGAAAGCGAAGACGCTTTTTCACTTTATTAGGAATTTCAACATTTATACATACATTAAAAAAGTATAGTATATTGTAACGGTTCAGGTTTTAGTCTGTATTTTGTTTCAAGACGTCCAATTTCTTTAGGAGTTTTATTATAAAAAAATCAATTGCCAGTTTAAATCACAACGTGACCTTCGAAAGGGATAGAGAAGGGACCGCCCTGGGCATAGCTGTTTTATCATACGAGTGTATGTAAGTGTTCTAATCAACAAGAACTGGATGATTACTCTTGAATTACATACTAGATTGGAAATTGGAATCGGTTATCTGTCATTTTGTACTATTGAACACAGTGGCGTAGCGTGGGCAAAGTCGCATCGGCGAGGCCCCTTTCCGTTCGTTCTCAAAACCCAAAAACTTTATCTTATATTTATATATTACACTATGTCTTACCAAACATGGTTTGACATCATACCTACTTTAGTGAAAAAATTATAAGAGAAACGAGAGATGGATACATGGAACAAATACATTTCAAAAACGGTTTTATTTTTAAGAAAATAAAAGAAGGCGTTACTTTGCGGAAATCCATACTTAAATCCAAATAAAAATATTTAATTTGCAATTTTCCGCCAAAAAAATGTAAACGTATTATGGCGTAACAAAACAGGCAAAATAGTGCGCTAAGAATGAATTGGACTTACCGGAAGCTTCAACTCCCAAATATATCCAGCTCCACACAATACACACCACTAAACTGTTTTATTAGCACCAATATACACACACTACTAAAAACTCAACGTAAGCGAAACGGCTTCGTAGCCGAAGCATCATCAGGAGAATTCGACTGCATTCCACAAAGGTCGAGCGGATACTGGCGCGCGCGTATGCAACTCAGAGCGAGTTTTAGTCAGAGAGAGATTTATAGGGTTTCGCGAGTTTGCACGCGGGTGTGCTTTAGTGAGTACGCGTGGTGGAGGTAGCACCGTTGTTGTTAAACATGTGTAGCAGGGGTAAAAGTCAAATTTGTTTGTTCGTTTAAGGCCCCATACTTAGTCAGCCAGAAGAGACAATCAGCGCACTCCCGCGTTCCATGATTACTATGAAATATTGCGCTCTAAAGTAAATATGTCTTAAGCGCCAAATCACTATTTTTGACACTATAACTTGTCCAGGAATATTTATCTATGTTTATGTTAAATCTGGTCTCGATATTTTCATAACTGAAGTAGACAGACGGGTTTTTCTTTCAAAAAAGGGTTAACTTTTTGATTTTTTTCTATCGAGCAAAGTGAAATGAATCGTGTTTTGGAAACACTAGTCTTATAAAGCATATTAATGTTAATCTTGTGTATTTTTGTCGCCACGATCCATAATGGCTTTGTATGAAAAAAACAGTATATTGCTGACGTATTGTAGCATACATGGCCCCTTAAGAGTGTAATTGAGTCTTCGTTTTATACATTCAATAATTTCTAGTTGTTCTAGTATATTTAATTTTAATCCCTTATTACAAGTATGGATTAATTCTAAAGTATGATCTGCTGCCAACGTATGCCCAGTGTCTATAAAATGTTTAGCAAAATGCGATTTATCTGGATAAATGTTATTGACAGCCCATAATATGTGTTCCTTATAACGAGACTCAAAACTACGACCAGTTTGACCAACGCAAACATTCATTCAGAACAATGTCCTCGTAGTTTATAGATTCCTGATTTAATTTTTTTGACAATTTTGTGTTTACCGTTGCATAATATGTTTCTTAATGAATTTTGGGTTCTAAATGCAACATTGACATTATTACGTTTTAAATGTCGCTGAACTTTTTCAGAAGCTCGTCATAAGTAGGTCAAACTTGATTTGAGCTTACCATCTTTTTGAGATGGCACTGTACAGAATAGTTGTAAAATATTTTTCTTAATTTTCTTTTTAATTAGATTTTTTTCAACTTAATCTCTTCTACAACCATTAGCCCTTTACCATCATATTGGATTCGTTGATTTTTTTGTTTAAGAGTACAAAATGACAAAAACTCGATTC
>NJDC01002133.1:47283-65370 GCA_002245475.1 Calephelis virginiensis | reverse complement strand
CCAAAGTCCTCCTCAACAGCTCTTTTTCTTGGGTACTTACTGTTACAGTTTCAGCGTCCTCCGCATCGGAGACACCATCCACAAACCCTATCGTCGAAGGAAAAGCCAATTATTATTATTATTAGTATTATTATTATAAACTTATGGTCTAATAGGACACATTTTTCCTTTTCATACTTATATTTTATGCTTTTAAATTTGTGTAAAATTCTTCCAAAAGTTTAAAAATGAAGCGTAAGAACTTAAACGTTTTACTACTTTTTGAACTTAAAATCTAAAAACTTTTTAAAAATGAATGTTAGACCACAGACATTTTTAAAAAGTTTTCAAAAGGTCCAGGTGTTGGTCTTGACTGTATGAGGTCCCAGGAGTCAGGTTCAATTCTCGGGTCGGGCAACAAAAAGAAAATTTGGTTTTTCCAATTTTCTAAAGAAAATGACGTTGCCCGGGATTTTGTAGGAGCCCGGTTGGCAATAGGCTTGCTACCTATCACAATATAGGCCTTAGTATCATCGGCTAGTCGTGGGTGCCCTAGTTGTGCCTTTGTCTACCTCTTCAGGGATATGGACGTGAAGATACTTTACTTTTATTTTTAAATCAAAAAAAAGATTTAAATACTTTTAACAGGTTGTGCTTAAGTAAGTAGTTCTCGAACAAAACCAACTATTTTGCTCCAGCTGTGGCTGCGACCGGAAGCTTTATGGAAATTGAAGCTAAAAGCTCTACATAGATCAAGCACCGGACTGATACTTTGGGGTTAGGGTTTACTGAGGGTAACAAACTAAAGTAAGGCTATTGCAAATATTTTTTGCAATAGCCTTACTTTAAAATATTTTGGCAGGTTTAAGTATTGTTTTTAATTTGTTTTCTTTTGTATTTTTCTATTTTCCTCATAATAAGAAATTCACGCCGCCTTGCAAATGTGGTAATAGTGCGTTGCCTACCTAAAGCCTTAATTTTTGGCTTTGAGCAAAAGTGGTTTACTGGCTACCTTACCCTTTGAATCGAATCAAGTCAACGACAAGTGTTGACGTTATTGCGACTAGGCTAGATAAAGCGTTGGTACCAATCTGGGCGAGTCGCTGCGAAACTCTACCACCTAGTCAGATGTCACAGTGTTAGCGACGGTAAACCTATGCTCGCCTTTTACGAGCTGCCTGTCGGGAAAGAAAGTGGTCTATTCGGCAAAGGAGCCTGGACCAACACGGGGAAAAAAACGGGTTTGACCGAAACTTTATTATCTGAGAGTCAACTATTTATATTTACTACAACGTACTACTGAAAATTATGGTGAAAATCTTACTAGAGAAACATAAAATATAAACTATAAAATTAGATACAACAGTCACTACATTTATAATTAATTGATGTTTACACACAACCTAGCATAATGTGAATGAGTCTCGTAACATTTCATTAGTACTGAACCTTTACCATGAGTTGGTACAGATTACGTTCGGGACGTCACTTCTTGAAACCTATGACACTTTTGTCCTAAAAATATGTTTCTCTTAGTTACCGATAGAGGCGCTGTTCAAAGTCTTCATACAATTAATTTACAGAGAGAGTATAGTAAACTGGACAAGCCGTTAAGTCATTGTTAGGGCTCTGAATATAATGCAAGTTTTATTTTGTTCGAACTTATATCGGTTATCCTTTAATATGTTCCATAAATCTGTAGTGTCACAGCCAGGTTAACGCGGATAAGAAATTTACCCAAAGACATCTGTGAGTTACTAAGCTATCCTCTATCTACAATAAACTGCCTCCATGCCAGGTAGCTGGAAAAAGGCGAACATACGTTGCATCGGTAACTACCAACAAGAGCACTGACTGTAGAGTGGTATCCAGCCTCGTGCTTGTATTGTTGACAAGGTTACATTCCGGTTCGAAAAGTAGTCTATAGATGTACAAAATAGGCTTACCACAGGATAGTAACTATATCATCTATGGTGTCTATAGACCACGTTTGTTTCTTACCTTCAGAAGAGCCGTGTACGTGTTCACTGTAATCCCAACATCCTCCGCTTTAAATGGAATACGTCAGTAAAGTAAAGTATCTTTATGCCCATATCCCTGAAAAGGTAGGCAGAGGTCTCACGACTGGCCGAAGAGACCCACAATGTGATAAGTGGCAAGCCTATCCAAACTGGGCACATATCCGATCCCGGGCATCGTTTTTTTTAGAAAATTGGAAAAATCAAATTTACATTTTGTTGCCGTACCCGGCACTCGAATCTGGATACGACAGTAACAATCATTAATGTTATGGCGATAGGAATAGAGGATGCGGTATTAATAAACTAGGCGAATCGTCACTGAATTTTATTATTTTACAACCCGTCTGGCAGACCATTTCCCAAATAGAGCTCAACATATAAAAGTTTTAGGTTTATACTCGCATACATATCTTCAAGCCAAGTCCCTTACGGGGTAGGCAAAGAGTAACGAGTGCCAGACCTCACAATTCTGACAAACTTTATACTAGCAGTATGGTAAAATAATATGTCAGAAAATTGTAAATGTAAATGATATCTGGTTCAGTGATTTTAATTATTTAATAAACATTTTTGTGATACATGTAATGGCGGTAAGCAATTAACAGATTGAATTTTAATTACCTTATTAACCAATATCAAAAATAATTTGTATTGTCCTTTTGTAACTGTAATTGGTAATATTTTATTGCAAGCTATTTTAAGCTCAAACTGCAAAAGAGGGGTGTTATTATTTTGACGTGTATGTCTGTGTCTATGTGTCGATTTATGGTATCATAACTCCTTAACGAATGGACCGGTTTCGATGGAGAGTTTTCGTTTAAAAGCTGATATGATCAAAATGGTTTACGGCTAGAAAGTTTTGGTCGAGGGTTATTAATTTTGGTACATTTAATAATTATGTCCGTTTTGTAATATGTATATTATGCAAGTAATATATATTATGTCTATGTTATTCATATGCATTTTATATGACAATGGAAGGTAAGCAAGCAGATGGACTTCCTGATAGTAAGAAATTTACGCCGCTTAGAGACACTAAAAGTGGTAATGGTGCGTTGCCAACCTGAGGCCGGGATGCTAGGCCCCGAGCAAAAGTAAGTTTACCGGCTACCCTTTGCCAAAACACGTCAACGACAAGCACTGACGTTATGGCGCCAGGATTAGGAAAGGCGATGGTACCAATCCGGGCGAGTCGCTGCGAAACTCTACCACCTAGTCATATGTCACGGTGTTAGTGACGGTAAGCCTATGCTCGCTTTTTACGAGCTGCCTGGCAGGAAGGCAGATGGTCTATTCTGTAAAGGACCCCGGAGCAACACGGGGAAACGCATTCATACTTATGTGTATATAAAAATACTTTTGAACTAACATACTGAAACGTAAATGACCAGGCGTAACATAAAATGTACTCCATTTGATGTTACGCCTCCAAAAAAAGGAAACGTCTACAATGTGTACTTTAGAAATCGTCAGCAATCAGAGCAATGAAGAGTTAAAAAGCAAGTTTTTTATTGGGCTATTTTGGACAACTTTGGAACTAAAACAAGCTCACAATAAATGAGGGTTTTTGAGTAAAATAAAATAGAACTGTACTTCATCCATATTTTTGGATCACTGTTTTTATAATTGCAAATTTACTGGATCAATGTTCGCTATTGTGGGTTAGCTATTTTAACATTTTTTTGTTAGTAAATATATGATAAAATTTGCGTGTTGGTCCAGTTGCACTGAGTAGAACAGACTATCTGCCTCTCTGTCAAGCAAGTCTTTAGGTAAGGATACTCCGTTTTACCTACGCCTGCTGCCAGAATGACTCTGTCATATTTCCGTCCTGGGGGTGGAGTAGTAGTAGGAGGAGCCAGTAGTTTTTTACAATTGATCAAACATCCCAGCCACAGGACAACGAGTAGCGACGCACCAACAACATCTGTAGTGTCTAATGCCTATAGACCACGGTTGTCTCTTACCATCAGGAGAGTAATGTGCTTGTTTTTTTATGATATTGGAAGGCAAGCAAGCAGACGGATTTAAGCAAGAAATTCACGCCACCCAGTGATACCAAAGGCAATGTTGCGTTGCCAACCTGAGGTCGGAATATTAGGCCTCGAGCAAAAGTAAATTTACCGGCTACCTTATTTTCCAAAATTATGTTCCGGTTTGGAGAGTAATGGATTAACGGCAAGTGCAGACGTTATGGCGGCAGGAATAGGTAAAGCGGTGGTACCAACCCGGGCGAGTCGCTGTGAAACTCTACCACTTTTAGGATGTCACGGTGTTAGTGACGGTAAGCCTATGCTCGTCTCTTACGAGCTGCCTGACAGGAAGGCAGGTGGTCTATTCTGCAAAGGAGCCCGGACCGACACGGTTTGCTAATCTCTCTCACATACAAAAAACCCAGTCCAGTCCCAACTGCATAAATTTTATTTACGTTTTCACATTCATAATACACTTGTTACACTCATGCTTGAGCAAGTGGTCAGTCTTAGAATGCACATATTAGCATAAGCCACGTCGCATTCACAGCTTTGTTGCACTGTTCCATAAAATACGAAACGATATTTCGTTACATGCAGGTGCAAATACACCACTTGGAATCCGTTCTAATCTTTTTCTCTTTTTTTCAGGTACTGGTTGGATTTTGTTGGAGTTATGTAAGTCAAAGCTATTATGTGTCTTAAATTTTTTAAGAAATGCTTAGAGTTCTTTAAAATTTGTAGAAATTTAACCCAAGCACAAGGCAAGTGCTAAAGTAAAAGTACCTTAAGAGAAACGAAAGTTATGGCCATTGTAAATGTAAATTAATGTAATTGTAAATGTAAATGTGCCTTCGGGGATATGGGCGTAACAATGCTTGCTTGCTTGCTTGAAAGGCAAATAAGAAAATGGATTTCGTAAAGAAATTCACACCACCTGTTGTATGAAAAGGGTTATGAATGTGAAGGAAGCAAGACAGGTTTGTCAGGATCGTGAGGTCTGGCACTCGATACTCTCTGCCTACCCCGTAAGGGACTTGGCGTGAAGATATGTATGTATGTATGTATGTAAATGTAAATTTAAATTGTAACGATGAAATCATTTAATAGGTAGTCAGAAATGTGTATCTATAGGACATAACTTACCGTTTAGGTAAGGAAAGAAATATAAAAATTTCGCCATTGGATTTGAGTCCTCAGTAGCTCAAATGAGCATTCGTTGGCTTCAAAGGGTACAGGTTCAAATTCAGTCAGGGGGACATTTTTTTATCTTTGAAATTTGTAGACTTTTCACCCAAGCCAGGCCAAGTGCTTAAATAAAATTGTTGTTTTGTTTTAATTTTTAATTTCATTTCTAATTAACTTGATGCAATTTACTTAGAAACACTTGTACTTTCCAAGGCTATATAACAACTAGGGTTGTTATATAGCCCTGATGATGCTTGTATAGCGAAACCGGTTGGTTAAACCATAAAAATAAAAAATAATCAAATATATTGTGGAAAGTAGAAGTGTTTCTAAGTAAATTGCATCAAGAATGGAATTCCACCAAGCACCGACGATAAGAAGTATAGATTCTAATTAACTGTTTACTTATTTTGTTTTTCTCCTCATTTTTTTATGATATTGAAAGGCCTCTGTGGTCTAACGGTTCAGTTGTTGGACTGGACTGCATGAGGTCCTGGGTTCGAATCCCGGGTCGGGCAACAAAAACAAAATTGGATTTTTCCAATTTTCTAATAAAAAAAATGTTGCTCGGGATTAGAAATGTGCCCGGATGGCGATAGGCTTGCCACCTATCACATTGTGGGACTTAGTGTCTTCGGCTAGTCGTAGGTGCCTTGGTTGTACCTCTGCCTACTTTTTTATTTCACTATTACGTTACCTTATTACGTTACATTACCTTACCTTCCGGAACCGGAACACGTCAACGGCTAGCCTCATTATGGCGGCAGGAATAGGTAAGGCGGTGATTTCCATCCGGGCGAGTCGCTGCGAATCTACCACCTAGCAGGATATCACAGTTTTAGTGACGGTAACCTATGCTCGCCTTCTATAAGCTGCCTAGTGGTAAGATACAACCATGACCATCACTTATGACAAAGATGCGTCGCTATCCTGTTACCAGGGTGATAGGACTAATGTTACCATAAAGAATGGGGTTTTCCATGGCCCGCTTTATTAAAAATTTCGATATTTCACGAAACTAAATAATGTAGAAAAATAACAGCAGTATTACCATTTTTATATAAACTTCATTTTCTCGTTTTATAATTTTAGAATTATATTTTAAATTCAATTCTATTGATATTAGTAATAAAATTATGACACTGTGAAAGTTATTTTTATTACTTGCAATCTTTTTAAAACTTTAACTTTCATACATTCAACCAACCTCTGAAATGTTATTGTAAATAATGTGAACCTCTATGTTATCGCGTATATTCCAAATATTATAATAAACGAAATGTAAAACTGTTTGGCCCAAAACTAAACATAGACAAACACTTATTGCTACAATCCATTCAGAGCAGCTCTAGAATTTATGAGCCTGACTTGGTAATATATTTCAAACTTGCCTTAGAAATACATTTTACAAAGCTAAACTGGCTGTACATTTTAAAGTTTACAAATGCATCATTGATACATTTCTGTTCACGAATAGACAAATGACTATTATAGTTGTTTGTATGAAAAGGGTTATGAATGTGAAGGAAGCAAGACAGGTTTGTCAGGATCGTGAGGTCTGGCACTCGATACTCTCTGCCTACCCCGTAAGGGACTTGGCGTGAAGATATGTATGTATGTATGTACTATTATAGTTGTATCAGAATTTCATTTTTACCATCAAGAAAGCCAGCGGTTTATTAGTTATCATGCAATTCCAAAAAGTTCCTTATTGTTTTTGCATGCAAGACATACATATTTTTTTCGTTTCTTCTTTCTTTTGTAGTGTTGCCATTTTTATTTAGATCACTTTTTTTGCTGTCTCTTTCAGCTCATAGGGACATACTCGTATCTAATCTGCTTTCTGTAGCTTTTCCTTTGGTCCATCAATGATGTTTCTCAAGTATGCTATGTATCTGTGAAATATGAGTTTTCTTTTCCCCTATATTTTTATCACCTTCTAATTTAAAATCATCTCCATTTCCAACCCTTCAACTCTCTGACAATCTCATTATATCAGAGTTTTCGTTTTCCTACCATAGAGCTTGTTATCCAATCAAGTGTTATACATCATTTTTCACCAAAAATAGAGTACGTTACAATTCATGAGTTATTATACTATTTATAAGACATTTGCAATTTTAAATATGTGATATTAAAAAAAAAGTATCTTCACGCCCATATCCCCGAAGTGGTAGGCAGAGGCACAACCAGGGCACCCACGACTAGCCGAAGATACTAAGTCCCACAATGTGATAGGTGGCAAGCCTATCGCCAACCGGGTATGTATGTGATATTACATCTCAAAAACTGCTTACTAGGTATATCTAATTCGCACCAATGACCAATGAACGATGTCATTGAAACCTGCAGCTTATAGTAATATTTCTTACATAATTTACTCTCATTTTTGACTAATGCTCATCTACGGAATCCTAACAAGAAAATATGAGACATCATTGCTCCACAAACTTGTACACTTCAAATGCCAACTCCGACTTAAGTCTAAAGTTTATAGAAGAGAAATTTAAACACTTACTCATTGTATATTAAAAAATAGGAGGTTCTCAATTTGACTGTATTTTTTTATGATATTGGAAGGCAAACAAGCAGACGGATTTCCTGATGTTAAGAAATTCATGCCGCCGAGACACTAAAGGTGGTAATGGTGCGTTGCCAACTTGAGGCCGGGATGTTAGGACTCGAGCAAATGTAAATTTGCCGGCTACCTTACCCTCCGAACCGGAACACGTCATGACGTTATGGCGGCAGGAATAGGTAAGGCGATGGTACCAATCCGGGCGAGTCGCTGCTAAACTCTACCATCTGGTCAGATGTCATGGTGTTAGTGACGGTGAGCTTATGCTCGCCTTTTACGAGCTGCCTGGCAAGGAAGGCAGATGGTCTATTCTACAAAGGAGCCCGGACCAACACGGTATGTTTTCCAACAGTCAGTTTTGATGGTTCATTTTTTGAAATAAAGATCATATTTTTTTTATTTTTTATATTTTTATGATACTGGAAGGCAAACAAACAGACGGATTTCCTGATGGTAATAAATTCACGCCTCTAGAGACACCAAAGGTGGTAATGGTACGTTGCCAACCCGAAGCCGGGATATTAGGCCTCCAGGAAAAGTACCTACATACCTTACCCTCCGAACCGGACCACGTCAACGACAAGCGCTAACCATATGGTGGTAGGAATAGGTAAGGTGGTGGTACCAATCCGGGCGAGTTGCTGCGAAACTCTACCACCTAGTAAATCAATACACCTAGACCATATATTAAACAAGTTCGATGAAGTCGTCAGCATAAATGAAGAAGTAAAGTATCGTCACGCCCATATCCCCGAAGAGGTAGGCAGAGGTACAACCAAGGCACCCACGACTAGCCGAAGATACTAAGTCCCACAATGTGATAGGTGGCAAGCCTATCGCCAACCGGGCACAATTCCAATCCCGACCAACATTTTTTTTTTTATTAGAAAATTGGAAAAATCCAATTTTCTTTTTTTTGGCCGACCCGGGATTCGAACCCGGGACCTCATGCAGTCGAGTCCAACACCCGGACTGCTAGACCACAGAGGCGAAGAAACGAAGAAATTTCGTATTATTAAGCAATATTGAAAAACCACTAGTCAGGTGTTAAAAAAAACTTATGTGAGGCTATTTCGGAACCATTTGATATATTTCGAAAAAATAGTTATCAAATCGCGACGTGGTATCTAATGATGTTGGCTTCAGTTTTGCAGTTACTGCGCTCATAAATTACAATCCACTTTTCAATAATATTGAAAACCAAATTCCTTTGAGAAATCAATTTATTTATTACTAGAGGCCCGTCCCGTCTTCGCACGGGTATAAAATATACATTTAAACCTTTCTCTTCAATCACTTTGTCTATTAAAAAAACAGCATCAAAATCCGTTGCGTAGTTCTAAAGATTTAAACATACAAATGGACATAGGGACAGAGGAAGCGACTTTGTTTTATACTATACTAGCTGCTACCTGCAGCTTCGCCCGCGTTTTCACAGAAACCCGGTGTGCGATCGGGATTAAAAATAGCCTATATGTTAATCCAGGTCACAATCTATCTGTCTTCCAAATTTCAGACAAATCCGTTCAGCCATTCGAGCGTGAAAGAGTAACAAACATCCATACATCCATACTTACAAACTTTCACATTTATAATATTAATAGGACAGTGATAGAACTAAAATAACGTATTTTTATTTTTAAAGTGCATTTTTGCAATAATATTAAATGCAATATTCCGCTAAGACTTTTCTTGACAGATGTAATTTGAATCAATTCGTACAACGACGCAGTTCAGTTGGCAATATTTCAAAATCGCTTTGATACTACTTTCCGTCCTTCGTATCTCTTCTTCACTCGTTACGGAGTCGAGACCACACAGCAAATGTCTTGAATATACATTTATCAATGCGACGATTCCGGGATTTGGCCAGGAATAACTTTGTGATGATAGTGCATGATGCAGTTTCAAAGGTTTGAAGAAACTCTGTGTATCTGTATTTTGGCCATTTTCAAACATTCCAAATATGGAATTTAGACATAATATGATAATGAAGTTTATTTAGAGATCTTTATAAAGGGTTTTTAAATTTAAAACTCAAAATACATAGTTTTTATATGATGGATGCAGATAAACAGCCTTCGAACAAAAAGAAATCGTCATAAACACACACACAAACACACACACGCATGCACGCACGCGCACACGCACGCACACGCGCGCACACACACACACACACACACATGCGCGAGATTTTTTTTTATGTACTAACTTTATTACATAAAAATATACAATAAACCTGTACAGTAATATCAGAGCAATCGATGTGGAATGAAACCTATATTTAGTTGATCACAGTATCACTAATGACTCCAATCTAAGAAATGGGATACTCTTATTGCTATATGGACGTTAATGTAGAAACAATGGCTAACGTCTATTGATTTGGCGACGTAGTCCGTCGTCGTACCGTAGACGTACAGTTTCATTGGAAGTTTTATTGGAAGACTTGCAGACGTAGCCAAAGATCCCAGTCATAAAATAATCACGAACTTATTCACTATCTATGAATCTAAAAATCTGATCTAGCTGATGATGAAAAGTTCTTTGTCGTGATAATCATACCAACCCTAGAGCTCTGTTTATTTACTATGAATAACATTTAATATTATAACAAGAATAATAGAAAACAAACAAGTAATCTTAGCTAATAGCCTGACCAGCAAGGGCGTTTTACGCACGATTTTATGTTGCTTCCGAATATCATATTTCATGTGCTTACCTACGCAGAGAGACAGAGACTTCAATTGACTTTCTGTTGGATCTAATACCGCACGTTGTTTGTGTAAAATTTCACGGATTTCATAACCCTATCGGTACCTTTTAGAATTATAAAGCATTAAAAGTACCAATTGTATGGTCTTTGTAAAGAATATAATTATTTTATTGTGTTCCATTATATAGCTATTCTTTTTTTAACTTAAATATGGAAAAGCAAACAGTTCAGGGTACATCAATAGTAGTCGAGTAATTTGATTGGATTGGAAACATTTTACGCAAGAATCTCGAGAAGTCTTGTATGTCTATGCACGTAGACGTACGCACGTAAAACGCCCTTTCTGGACAAGCTCTATTAATTAATTAAGGGTAAGTGTGGTCTTAGTTTTAAGTAATTTTACTAAAATTGTATCATTTGGTTCTCCTCCCATATTCATTAAGTTAACCCGTCTGATTATTCCATTAATAAACATGAAGCCGTCGAGCTTTGAACTAACAATCAAATAGTGAAGAACAATATGACATTAAAATTCATCAGTTCGCATAAGCTGCGACTCAATTAATTCTTTAGTGCATTTGGATAATGGAAACGTCCTGCTCTCCATAGTTTTGTTACCGTAATATCTATCTTCAAATCTATAGATAAAAGAGATATTTTAAGGGGTAGGTCACCGGTGTTGGTTCGTGTCTTTTTGTTGAATAGACCTTCTACTTACCACGTAAGTCGTAGCAGGCAAGTAGGTCTATGATCAACGGGTCACGGATCACTGGCAATAGAGCGCTGTGCAACAACATTCATGCCTTAGCGGCCCACCGCTTTACCTATTTTTGCCGTCAAAATGACTCTCTCTTGTTCTGGTCTAGTGGGTAATGTAGCCTTACAGAATAGGCCAAATATCCCGGTCAAAAAATAGAGTACCGACGCAACTAATGACACAATTTTTAGTCTAATGCCAAATGGGCACAGTTACCTCCTACAATCAGAAGAGCTGTGCACTTGTTCACTAATCTTGCATAAAAGAAAGATGAAATGGGCGTTTTTATTTTATTTCGTATCTAAGCAAGACACCTTGCTGAAACACAAAGTAAACTTTTATAAAATCAATCAAGACGTAGTATACATATTTTTGAAATATGTATCGTTTAAAAAATATATAGTCGAAGATATATAAAAACCAAAGTTAAAACATTTTGATCAAAAAGTGGTAGATAACTTGAAACAAAGTATTGAACATTTTCAACAGGTCATTAAATTCGCAACGTTTTATCAATAAAAATCGCTTTGAATCTATACTTGCTACCGCCGGCACTTCCTGGAATTCCATTGTATACACACGTTTTTTGTTTAGTTCGAGTTGTAGGCTTTGAAACTAAATATAAAAAAGACTGTTTCAATTCAACGTTCAATACTTATTTGGTTGGATGAACATATAATATATAACATCCAACCAAATAAGTATTGAACGTTGAATTGAAACAGTCTTTTTTATCTTTAGTTTCGAAACCCTGATGATGCTGTAAAAGGTGAAACCGGTTGGCTAAAAAGCAACAAAAAGTGTTAAATAAAGTATATTGTGGATAAGTACAAGTGTTAACTAAAAAAAACGTGTGTGTAAAAATTGCTTACTTCAAGTTTTTTGTTTTTTTTAAACTTAAAATCAAATTACACAATTAAGTATGGCAAGATGAATATAACATCGATTTTCTGAATAAACACAATGTCCTTTTTTCGGAAACATGAAGTGAATGTCAAAATAGTGTATCCTTCAGTTCTTCAAAATGCTTTCACTAATCCCACAATTGTGACTAAACCATATAGCGGCATGGACTATCTTTAAATTAAATTCAAATTAGTTTATTCCATCTCTACTCCATGATTATTGATACTGAAATTGCATAGTTACAACTTCAATCCAGGAGTAAAGTTAGACTCGCTACTCTATGTTTATTAACTAGTCGGGAAGTATCCAAGAAACCTCATATTATAAAAATCCATACTAAAACAATAAATATGAGTATGTTTGTTTTGTTTCTTAATTTGCAACAAAGCAATATCTTTGCAACTGCTTTTCGAAGATCACACACACTCACATGAAGCTTCTAAAAAGCTATAACTATAAAACCAAAATGAAAAAGTTATAGGTTTTTAAAACGGTCCGGGATATCTGGTACCCTAAGCGATTAAGTGTTATTAGGACAAATGTGATACGTTCCTTTGTTTTTTAGTTCGCAACGAAGGGATATTCTGATATATTTCTAACAGACTCCAAAAAAGAAGAGATTCGTAATTAAACTTTATCTATTTCTTTTTATACGTATATTATGCGATTACTCGACCAATAACCAAACGATTTTAAAGATTATTTTTTACAAAGATAGGTGAATAATTTTGAGGTGGACCATATTAATTTTATTATGATCCAAGATCTTATGCCGGATTATTTCGGAATTACTTGCTATCATTCGAAAAAGAATGATCAAATTGTAAAACCTTAAGGTAAACTTGGAGTCAGTTTTTGCAAAAATTACTATGCTTAATTATTGTATGTGGAGATAAAAGGTTGAAGAGTGACATAGGCTGTTTTTTAGCCTGATATCTGTACGGGTTCCTTGAAAGCATTACCTTAATACGCGCGAAATATCCTTCCTATCCTATCTTATTAATATCATAAATGCGAAAGTTTCTATGTTTGTTTGTTGCTTCTTCACGCAAAACCTGCTCAACCAATTTTTATGAAATTTGGCATACATATAGAGGGTAAAGTGTAAAGTAAAAAATATATTCACGTCCATATCCCCAAAGCGGTAGGCAGAGGCACAACTAAGGCTACACTAGCCGAAGACACTAAGTCCCACAATGTGATAGGTGGCAAGACTATCGCCAACCGGGCACATATCCAGTATCGAGCAACGTTTTCTTTGAAGAGAAAACTTCTTTAGCAGTGTTGCACACTTTTTTTGGAATGGGTGAAACTTCTAATTTCGCGTCAGATCGTCAGAACGTAAGACGGCGCACTACGCATGCGCGAACAAGACGGCGGCGCAGGTCGCTTGCACGAGATCTAAAATAAAACGTAGATTCATTGTTGTTTTTGTATTGCTTACATATTTCCGAACACACACACACACTTTACATTCACTCGTACTGGAATAGGATTCCAGTACGAGTGAATGTAAAACAATCGCAAAAACTACTGCGATTCGGCCTCTCGCGTTGTTCTGCATCATTAAATAATCGCCTCTGTGGTCTAGCGGTCCGACGTCGGACTTGACTTCTTGAGGTCACGGGTTCGATTCCCGGGTCGGGCAACAAAAAAATTAGATATTGTCTATTTTCAATTTTGTAATAAAAATAATGTTACCCGGGATTGGATATGTGGCCGTTTGGTGCTAGGCTTGTCACCTATCACATTGTAGGACTAGTGTCTTCGGCTAATCGTGGGGGCCTTGGTTGTGCCCCTGCCTACCCTTTCGGCGATATAGGCGTGAAGATACTAAATATTTGTAATGTAAAGTGAAAACTGTTTCTTGCTTTGAATTATTTGCAGTTTGTGTTAGATAAAGTAGATATTCGTTTAGTAAAATATCTTTTAATTTGTTTGCAACTTTTAGGTATATTTATATTTTAGTTTCTCAATTAATAGAAATTACAGTACAACATTGTGAAGAAGTTTAGCTGTTTTCGAAAGTTGTAAGTTTAACAAAGGAAATAATAGTAGAAGGAAAATCGATATACCTATATATATATTATATTGAATTCTATTATGTAGGTATAAGTTTGAAAAAAATAATATTTCATCATTTTTTATCTCAAAAGTAATACTCTTATAACTGGCCGAGGTAAATTATATACTGGGCTTACTAGTAGGCAGCGTACTGAAGTTTCATAGTTTAGCACATAGTACTAATTGGTAGGTACTAATAGTACTAATAAGGAGTACTAGTACATTTTACTGAAGCACAAGACTATCATATTACACCACATAAATGATAGAACATTCATACTGATAATTAAAGCAATTCGACCAAAATTATTCCCTAACCATTCTAAAATATCAAAAATGCACAACGTTAGTATTCAAGTTACCACTTCTGCCGGCACTCCCGGAGTGCAACCCGTCTTTTTTTATTAGAAAATTGGAAAAACCTAATTTTCCTTTTTTTGCCTGACCGGAATTAACAAATAGGATAGTTTTTATCCCCAAATAATATTCCTGTAGAACCACGCGGGAAACACCGTTTGCAACAGCTAGTCTAATGTAATATAATGCTAAATTTACCTCTTTCGTTTATGAAGGCTCTAAAATGATCATCTTGACGTCTACAGGAACAATTTATGTATGCAATATGTAATGAAATTTCTTGAGCGCCAACATTCAATGCACGTTCCTCTCCCGGAGGCTCACAAATTACCCCCTAATTAAATTACTGGCTATTGCAAGGAGAAGGGAATTCATTTTCCAGTTTGGTCTTGAGCTCCAGTTATTATATTACTGAGTCAGCAACATCTTTTCGCTATTGGTAATTTACTTTTTGACAATATCCTTTATCTAGTTAGTAGAATTTTGTGGTTATTAGAGCGCTACAAACTACAAAAAACTGTTTTTTTTCTATAAATAAGTCAGATGACTAAAAGTTACTTTATAGGTACACAAAAATTAAACAATTTCTCTGAGATATGCTCTTTAAAATAAACAAAATTAAAATCGGTTTAGAAATGACAGAATCGATTGACATATACAAAAAATAAGGGTCCCGAGCAGATAATCCTATTATCCTCTTTTTTTCTAACTCGGTTAAAAATCGGTTGGAATTTACGACCGATTCTGATGAAACTTGATTAAATGATGAAGGACTCGAGATCAAATATTGCTGCTTTTTTAAAAAGTCAACCACTAAAGGAGTGTAAGAGAAAGAAAGAAAGAAAATTATTTATTTGCGTGTGTAAATGAGATGTTACAAAAATATTAAAGTATATCAACATATTCTACCATGTTTTGGTATGCAAATATTTTAATTTTAATAAAAAAATATAATTTTATGACATACACTTTTACTTTTTACACTTTAACTTTTAAGCCAATTATTTATATTTATAACTAGATTAGTTATTTCAAAAATGAAATTTATTTATTTGCTTCTGAAAATGTGTGTTAAAAGCTGTTAAAAAGATATTTGTTAACAACAACAATTATACAAATTTATTATTAAGATTTATAACATATTATGTTATAATATTTGAACAAAATTTTAAAATTTAATTAGGTTTAACCCTAACTTAATCTGTAAAGCTTCCATGGCTATACCGCAGAGCAAATTTTAATGACATTTGATATGTATACAGATTTGAGTTTAAACATAAACTCCTTTTTTCTTAAAGTCAATTTCTAAGAACTTTGACTTTTCTTAAAGTTTGTATAAAGATCTATTTTAAGCTGACGAAGTAGCGGGTAAAAAGCTAGTATAATAATTCAAAAGTATAACATAAAACTATACATACATGTGTAAATATATTTCAATATAACAATTAAAATACGTTGTAATAATCTGTATATTATACTTGTCTAGTCGCCTCTGTGGGCTAGCCGTTCAGTTGTTGGACTTGACTGCATGAGGTCCCGGGTTCGAATCCCGTGTCGAACAACAAAAGAAAATTTTGCGGTTTTCTAATTTTCTAGTTAAAAAAATGTTGCTCGGGATAGGATATGTGCCCGGTTGGCGACAGGCTTGCCACCTATCACATTGTGGGACTTAGTATCTTCGGCTAGTCGTGGGTACCTTGGTTGTGCATCTACCACCTCTTCGGGGATATGGGCGTGAAGATACTTACTTACTTTTTTTATGTATATACTTGTAGAATCTAACATTAGAAAATTTGAAATGTTAGTGTTAAAAATGGGAGGTTGGCTTTTCTAACATAATTCCGCCTGTCTTTAGAAGTGAAAAAGAATAATTTATAGATACAGTGAGGGAAAGGCAGCGGTTGCAACACCGACATTTTTACATTGGGATTATTTTCTTAGTGTTCCGAGCCAACACCGCAATCTCGGGGGAGATTGTGTCCCAATGCAGATACTTTGCTTAAGCATTGTTACCTGATTGCTCTCTGGAACTGTTGTTTAATATATCGAAATATAAACTAGACATTTATTTTATATTACTATTTGCTTCGAATTTAAAATTTTAGCGTTTTAAATCTATCAATATAATAACTAGCTAACCCGGTGAACGTTGCTATGTAATTTATATCACAAGCATGAAATGTACATAACGACTTATATAATGTAGTAAAATATTTATATTTAAATATAAATAAATAAATATTTAGAAAAAATATATAATTAAAAATTAAAAATTCTTTAACAAATAACATCTATCTTGATAAAGTCTAATAACTACCAAGTACCTACATAAAAAAATAAAGTAAAATTGGTAAAGCCTTTTGGAAGGAGTGCGACTACTAACTTAAATTTTGTCTTAAATTAAAACAAAATTATGTATTGTGTTGTATCGTATACTGAATGTGACCAGACGTCCCGTTTTGAATGGGACCGTCCCGTTTTTCAGTTGTATACTGGGGTGTCTCAAATTGAAATTCAAGTATTATCTCTTATGTGCGACCGTCGGTGCGTATCACGTAATACAATAAATAAATATATTTTTTTATTATTGACAGTTATTTAAATTTTCTCCATCAAAAACACATGTATTTATCGTACTATAGTATTATATGCAATTGCTAATTGATGAGAAAGTTGGTGTCCCGTTTTGAGCCGAAAGAGAATTGGTCACGTTACGTATACAGGATGTTAGGCGCATGGTTGAACAAAAAAAATAGTGGAAAGGTATCATTCTTGATGCAATTTATTTAGAAACACTTGTACTTTCCACAATACAATTTATTATTATTTATTTTTATGGTTTAGCCAACCGGTTTCGCTATACAAGCCCTATATAGCCCTGATGATGCTTTTTTAAATAAATTTGCATTTAATTATCAAATTATTTTTTAAGTAGTATTGTATTATGTTTGTATTTCACGTGGTAAGTAGATTCTCAGGAGATGGGGACAAGCATTTTGTCAATGTTAAGAGTATTTGCAGTAGCCTAGGACTTAGTTTTACTAAACCTATTTTTTTATGCGAGGGTTAAAAGTTTTTGGACAATTTATGAAAAAAAAATAAGACCCCTTATAAAATCCAATTTTCCCAGAAATGTTTTCGAATGATACCACATAGATTCTATACTTCTTATCGTCGGTGCTTGGTGGAATTCCATTCTTGATGCAATTTATTTAGAAACACTTGTACTTTCCACAATACCGGTTGGCTAAACTAGGCCCTGATGATGCTTGTATAGCGAAACCGGTTGGCTAAACCATAAAAATAAAAAATAATAAAATATATTGTGGAAAGTACAAGTGTTTCTAAATAAATTGCATCAAGAATGGAATTCCACCACGCACCGACGATAAGAAGTATAGAATTACAATACAAATATACAATTAAATATTTACAACAATCAAAATTTCTTTGACAATAAAATTGTCGTAATTGACTCTCTTTACAATTGACTTATTGACGCGTCTAAAAGTCGCGTCGAAAGATCGCGCTTAAATTCGGGCGTGAAA
>NJDC01002133.1:21639-45945 GCA_002245475.1 Calephelis virginiensis | reverse complement strand
TGCTTTGTCAATCTTTCATCTGTCATTCTTTCCACATGACCGAACCAGCGGAGCATGCCCTTTCGCATTTTAACACCAACACTTTCTTTCAATCCCACTCTTTCTTTTTTTTTCGAAAACATTTCTGGGAAAATTGGATTTTATAAGGGGTCTTATTTTTTTTTTCATAAATTCTCCAAAACTTTTAACCCTTGCATTAAAAAAATGGGTTTAGTTAAACAAGGTCAGTGTAAACGAGTGTAATTATCTGTTGTGATCCCGTTCCTACTGTAAATACTCTTAACATTGACAAAACGCTTGTCCCCATCTCCTGAGAATCTACTTACCACGTGAAATACAAACATAATACAATACTACTTAAAAAATAATTTGATAATTAAATGCAAATTTATTTAAAAAAGCATCATCAGGGCTATATAGGGCTTGTATAGCGAAACCGGTTGGCTAAACCATAAAAATAAAAAATAATAAAATATATTGTGGAAAGTACAAGTGTTTCTAAATAAATTGCATCAAGAATGGAATTCCACCAAGCACCGACGATAAGAAGTATAGAATTACAATACAAATATACAATTAAGTATTTACAACAATCAAAATTTCTTTGACAATAAAATTGTCGTAATTGACTCTCTTTACAGTTGGCTTATTGACGCGTCTAAAAGTTGATCGCGCTTAAATTCGGGAGTGAAATCCAGCCTTAGTGTTAATAACATTTTTATGTTTAAAGACACACACAGTGTTTATAGAAACAGAAGGTTCAAACTTACTTCATTGGTATTGCACTATTTTTTTGTATTGAAACATAAATAAATAAATATTTTGGTGAAAAATGTAAGGAAAATATTAAAAAAATAAATTTCTTTATATTATCCTACTAAGATATTTTAATAATTATAATTGTACCTGTTTTTTATTTACACACTTTTTTAGTATATTTTTATTTATTCGTTCTAAGTATAGCTATAGTTAATTGTTTTGTACACGATGCCTTCCATTTTATTTTCACAGCTTAATTTTTTTTGGGTTGGCTGGAAGAAATTTCTTTAGTTAGAGATAAGCTCGTCTTTTGTGCATTTTTAACTTCTCGTGTATTTTGTGTATTTTAATTTTTGTGTGCAATAAAGTGTTAAATAAATAAAGTCCGGAAGTGTTTCCAAATGAAACTACCATTTTAGTTGCACCTCCAACTATGCGTCTAATACCGTCTCGAATTATTCATTATATCTTAGCCCATAAGTATAGCCATCTATAAGTAACGAGGCGTAACGTGTAATTTCACAATTATTGTTTTTAGTTAACCAAAGACCATTATCCGTTAACTTAACGTTAATTTACTGCCAGACTTTAAGAGGCTAAGATTCGTAAATAAAAATAATATTGCGTCAATAAAACGACTCATTACTTACAGGGCAAACTTATTGAATTCCTGCACCGATATTTTTCTAAACCTTCCAAGTAAAACCAATATATTCTAAGAGAGCACATTAAAAACACGAAAGCGAAAATAATTCACAAGTTGGGTTCGCCGGAGCAACTTCGACGGCCGCCTTCTAACGAAGCAATTGTGCCGTAATGAGAATTTATGTTGGCGCTGCAACACTACCTTGTTTTCACTGGAATAGTGTTACATGGTCTGGTGTTATATAACAAAATAGAATTTAATATTAAATTGTATAGAGGTCGCCCATTGGTCGAAATTCGATCATAATAAATTTTAATATCTTGTTGATAAGAACGATTACCGGTACCGGTTACCTTATCCTCCAAACCGGAACACGTCAACGGCAAGCGCTGATATTATGGCGGCAGGAATAGGTAAGGCGGTGATACCAATCCGGGCGAGTCACTGCAAAATTCTACCACCTAATCAGATGTCACGGTATTAGTGACGGTAAGCCTATGCTCCTCTTCTACGAGCTGCTTGGTACAGGAAAACAGATGGTCTATTCTACAAAGGAGCCCGGACAACCACGTGACCACCAAATGAAGTTTCATAAATGAATCAAGATTCGACAAGTGGTTTTAATGTAACGCTTTATCAAATAATACTATTTGCTTACCTTGGCGACAAGTAAATGAAATTGGATTCGTTTTTTTGCAGTTTTCTAGCGCTTTAATTATGCAGTTCACCTTTGAACAAACAGAACGGAAAATTCTATTATTTTTAAAATTTTACTCATTAGCGTGAAGTTTACATTACGAGCGTATTATAAACCAGAAATAATGAAGAGGTTTGTGGATTGCAAACCTTACTAACGAATTTATTTACTAGCTGTAACCCGCCGCTACACCCGCATATTAAAGTTTTTTAATTTCCCACAAATAAAAATTTTAGATTTTAGAATAAAAAGCAGTCTGCGTCACTCTTTGGCCACCTAACTATCTTTACATATAAAAAATATTAGCGTTGCGTCGCCAAAAGACAAATAAACGTAATTTCGCATTTATTATCTTTATATACAAAATCAATGCCACTTTTCGTTGTAATTTTATAACTCAAGAACGGGCTCACCTACCCAAACCAAATATTAAGGCTTTGTTCGGACTATTTAGTAGAAGATTTAAGTGAAATTTGTATAAAATCGATCGAGCGATTTTCATTTATTACATTTTTTTTAACAAATGAATCCAATAAATGGCATATCATTTTGTTAATGGGTATTTTTCAGTCAAATTGAATCTTTTTTCAGATGGGGATTGTGCTATCACATTGAAACTGTTTTCAGTTGTTTTTTTTTTCCTTTTTTTATTTTCTTGTGTTATGTCATTCATACGGTCATATACGTAGCGAAGAACGTACCGGGCCGCTAGTATTAGTATAGATTTAACACCTTGTACATATTATATAATACTAACTGACCCAGCAACTTCGTATCGCGTGACATTAATGCTTCGATAGTAGCGCAGTCTGTCGGACCCAATATGAAACATCCCAAAATCAACGACTACTTTTCTAAAAAAACATTTTCCAGTGGACCAAATTGTAAATCTAAACCTTTCTCGAATCCCCTTGAACACATACAAACAATTTCATCGAAATCGCTCCAGTCGTCTAGGACGATTTCAGTGAAAAACACACGAACACAGGAAATATATATGTTAAGATATATATATAATATACTAATACGGCCTCACGAAAGGAAAGTTTTACTTTGGAGGTTTTCTGTTTACAAATGGCGTTTTAAGGGTGTGTAGAAATGTATGTCGCGTCTAGGTGTAGGTTCCAGTTTAACTGCACAATGGAAAAACATTTTCAATATTTCTTAGATGGTGAAATGAGAAGTATTAGGATAAAAACTGGACTAAAATGTACTTAACAGTGATGTGTAGAACAGAAATATGTAAAACTAGCTGTTACCTGCGGCTTCGCCCACGTTTTCCCAGGAACCCGTTGTGCGTTCGGGATTAAAAGAAGCCTATATGTTAAGCCAGGTCACAATCTATCTGTGTTCCAAATTTCAGACAAATCCGTTCAGCCATTCGAGCGTGAAAGAGTAACAAACAAACACACATCCTTACAAACTTTCGCTTTTGTAATATTAGTAGTATAATATTATATATTTCTGATGTCAAAATGTTAGTGCTCGCAAATGTAATCTTTCAACGTGAAGAATCACAACAACTAACTTTATGGTGACAGGAATACTTAGGTGATGGTACAAATCTGGGCGAGGTGCTATACAGCACCTATTATATATTTGTTTTTTGATAGTCAGAGATGTGTATATACCTTACGTGGGCCATAAAATTTAAGATCCGTATTTAAATACCACTCTGAAGATCTCTTTCAAGTAGCTGATAGAGTGCGTCTTGTATGTCAGGCACCTACTCTATGTATACATTAATACGTGATGCCAAAAATGTTTAACCCCTTTTTATGAAAATTGCGCGGACGCAGGAGCATAAAAATTTAGCACGCTTATAGTTTATGTGTAGGAGAAGTGCACAACGCTAATTTTTTTCAATAATAATGCTTATAAAGTACATTAAATCAATAAATAAAACATTACCCACACTACCATGCATTTGACACACACAAATATATTGATGATAACGATTAAAGATCACAGATGGCGCACTAACTATTCAGGAAACAAAGTAGTTGGTCTAGAGAAAAGAAGATGGCGTTCTTATCAACGAGGTGTTAAAACTTGGATATTAAAATGGTCGAATTTCGACCAATGGGCAACCACTTTTAAAAATTAATCCCTATTTCGCGTGGTTGTCGCATCACGCGTGAATGGATTGCTAATTTTGCTAATTCTTTTTTTGTTGCTTTAGTTATAGCGAAGGTGCCTATAAAAATAGGGAAAATAGGAAAAACAGTGCATTAATCTTTACAAATTGTTAGAAGCAGTTAATTTCCCCGGAAAATAAGAAGTTTTCCGGGCTGGCTAGTTAACCTCAAAAATTAAAGAACATTGGGAATTGGGAGTAAACAGCCCTAAATTAATGACGCGATCTACAAGGTACGAATAATAATACTAATTTGATATTTAGATGTATGTTATGCAAAATATGTTGAGTCTCCTCGATTGGTAATAACCTTGCCCCAGGGGAGTAATGGCGTGGTTCGATACGACCAAACATGCTCCACGAATTGCCAACCCATTCACAACTCCAACCTTTGATATACATTTCATCCCCGAATTTCACTATATATATATGGCATCTATGTACGAGTATAAAACGTTTTGCAATCATTGTTCGGGGTCGGACCTAAGTTTTATGAGTAAAAAAAATATCTTAACGCCCATATCTACGAAGAGGTAAGCAGAGGCACAACCAGGGCACCCACGACTAGCCGAAGACACAAAGTTCCTCAATGTGATAGGTGGCAAACCTAGCGCCAACCAGGCACATATCCAATCTCGGGCAACGTTAATTTTATTAGAAAATTGAAAATATTTATTTTCAAATTCTTTTGTTACCCGACCCGGGGTTCGAACCCGGGACCTCAAGAAGTTAGGTCCTACGCCGGACCACTAGACCACAGAGATTGATCGTAATTATTAGTTGTGATTTTGTTCCAATTGAACAAAAACCACGTTTTGTATTTGTATTTCAAGACTGAGCAAAGCAAGGACTGAGGGAGTCATCTAGCTCTCAGTTCAATCGCAGTCCCCGGGCAGTTGGAAAAACCCAATTTTCTTCTTGTTGCCCGACCCGGAATTAGAACCCGGAACCTCATACAGTCAAGTCCAACAGCTAGACCACAGAGGCGATCAGAGCGATCATATGTTTTGTTATGAGTGTTAGTAAACGATTCTCATACATAGAAATACTTAAATAGATACCTGAACAAAATTAATTTGTATAACCTCCAAAACTGTCTAATTTTTCTGAAAATAAGTTTGCTTTGTACAGAATTAATATGCACATGAAATTCAACAAACATACAACAAAAACATTCAGTTTAGTTGATAGCCTTCTTCTTTTTGGAGTTGGTTAAAAACACAAGTCTTTTCTAAATTTTTAATTATTATTTTTACACAGTTAAATATCCAACAATTAGCTTAGTAATCAGACATTCTTTACCGTGAAGGGTACACTAAATTAATTCGTTTTTATGGCTCATAAATTCTATAAAATCGAGTTACGTTTGCGAGATTACTGTAATTTAATAAACATTCTATTATACCGAGTAAGCTGTGCACTGTATGAAATTGTTTTCAGTTTCTAAATTCACTTCCATACGAAATTTCAACAATTTAAAAGGAACAATACACAAAACCGACTTCAATTTCAATATTATGTCACCTAAGTAGATAATTAAACATTTACAATAACCGTTGAACCAACTGCCCTAAAAGAAAGCATTGTATTAAAAAAAATCCCACTGCTGCAATCACAAGCTATGGACATACAGTAATACTATTTAAATTATGCTTTTCGGCTATATTCGTCAAGCTTCGAAAATCTGAATGTATCTTTCTTACTGATCTGAAGATATCTTTATAGGGTTGTTATTACACATAATTAGTAATTTTGCTTTAATTTAGATTAGGCCAATTAAAAAATAAAAGTATAAACGTAATGAGTAATTAGTGTAAAACCGAAACGCATAATATAAATAGCAGTACTGTACGTGCTCTAACATAAAAAATGTGCACATGAAATTGAAAAGCAATTCGAATTGTCAATGACCGGGCAGTTACCAATCGGCTTGATTCCTTTGCGCTGCGTAGAAATATTGGGTCTCTCGATGTTTTCTACTACATCTATCACGGGGAGTGTTCTGAGGAGTTGTTTGGTTTAATTCCAGCCGCTGATTGCCACCTTTGGACTTCGCGACAGAGTTTAAAGTATCATGCCATGATGGGCATGATACTTCAAAAAAAGAGCGTACTCATTCCTTAAATGCTGACAACGCATCTGTGATACTCCTGGTGTTGCGGATGTCCGTGGGCGGCGGTGGTCACATTCCGTCAGGTGACCCACTAGCTCGTTTGCCTTCTCTTGTATAAAAAAAAGCTACTGTGTTAAAAAATCAACATATTTTTAGGTTCTTTAAATTATTGCATTTACCTCGCGTTGCCCACTTGAGTTTCATCTTGTCTCTTGCGTGTAAGTAATATTGCCAACTACAACTACAACTACCCAACCCCCCTAAAATCGGAACACGTCAATGAAAAGAATTGACGTTATGGCGGTAATTATTGATCCAATAAAGTCAATGTAAAACTCTTTTCTTCCGACGGCATTAATAAGTTACTGATCGAACTATCTATTTAAGAGGACGAGCGATAAGGTCATAGCCCAAATCAAAATGTTCTTAATGCTTATGTAATAACTAGCATTTCGGATTATAGAAACAGCAAGTCACGTACTTCTCAAGCTGTCATTTGGAGCTGGAAATTAGTAATTCCTGCCATAAACGACAGTCTAAGAACGTGAGCTGTTCCTAAGCCACAAAAGCCTCTTCGAAGAGATTAAATAAAAAAAACGACGGGATGCACTCGGGGAGTGCCGGCAGAAGTGAAAACTTGAATATTAAGGTTGTGCATTTTTGGTATTTTGGAATGGTTAGGAAATAATTTTGCACGAATTGCTTTATTATCAGTATGAAAGCACCTACTTTCATTTATGTGGTAAATAACAATATTCATTTATTGCGCTAGCGTACACAAACATAACAACAGGAACATTCGTGCAAGCGCCCTGCGCCGTCTTACAAATTTTTGTCTTACGAATCAGGTCACGTGTCCTGACGCGAATTTATAAGTTTTTACCCATTCCAAAAAAAGTTCGCAACGCCGCTAAAGAAGTTTTCACTTCAAAAACAACTGGGTATCCCAAACAGGTGAATTCCAAGGTGATTAACTTTAAGCTATTATCGAAAACGAAGACGCCAACTTCTACTGGATTGGTTCTTAACAAATGGCTTCATTGGAGCGTCCGTAGAGACTTATTGCTTAATTCCTAGCTAGTGGCACGTTGCGCGAAATTTATTTCTCAAAATACAATCGAGATTTATCAATGTACTACTGAAGCTTAAAACAAACGAATTTTTCTTTCGAAATAGCTTTATTTTCTGAACGACATACGCGAACACACGCACGCACGGAAGCACGCACGGAAAACGGCATGATTTATATCTTTAGGTCAACTTAAGTATCTCTTTCCAACGAGGAATCCACTTGTCTTTCTCTTTATTTTATTTTACTAAACACTTTATTGTACACGTAATAGAGAACAACGGCGAGATAATATAAATAAATACAGCACAAAAGGCGAGCTTATCTCTAATAAGAGGTATCTGACAGCTAACCTAAGTTAGAGAAAAATAACACAAAATGAAAAGTGACAGGTAGACAGTAAACAAGCAAAAGATTTAAAATAATAAAAAGAGCTAATTATAATTGTAAACTACTCTACACAAATATTTACGTAATACCTATACATATTTGAAAACACACACACGAGTTTATAATATATTACGTTGCTTATCTACTTAGTATATCTACTTAGTAAAGTTATGACGTCTAAGCAGCGTTACCATTATGGACCAGAGAGTAATAAATTAAAACCAAAAAAATGTTTTTAGAAAAAGTTTTTATTTGATGGCTCTAAAAAGAAGCCATGTTTTTTTCTTTAAAAAGATTAACTTTGCACTTACAGCCTCATTATACACAACTTATTTGATCATAAAAGCTTGTCGCGCGATTTTCTTAAAGCATCTTCAAGATTTTCTTGTGTAAATAAACTAGTACCTACTTATTGGTTTCTGTAAAATCTGCTAAGCTTAAATTAATAAAATTTCAATTTAATTTAATAGTGATAATTGCGACAAGCTATTATAATCATATAAGTTGTGTATAATGAGGTTTTAGAGCCTTTACATAACAGCTTTTTCTAAAAACATTTTTTTGCTTTAATTTATTTTACACTTTTTAGTTATCGCTGGCTACTCTTCTTAATCCGTTCCTCTCATTCAACGCATCATTGTTTCAAAATCGTTTGTCGGCTAATTTCGAACAATCCAGCTCTTCAACAAGCTTATCATTTTGCACTATTTGTTGACCCGCCCAGAGCTTCGTTTAGAAGAGTAAAAGCTAATATACAACCGGGTACGCCTAGGTCCCCTGAGGTGGTATGTAAATGACATCATGTTACATTCCGGTGCCACTCAGCCCTCGGCACGGCCTCACCCTGACTAAGGTGTTTAGAAGAATGCGTCACTTATGTCTGCTTACATGTGCCTGACAAAACATGATTCCCGGTTTGATTTTAGAGTTGTCCTTCTTCTAGACAGGTTGCAGACCAATGCTGATGTCGCCCATCCCGTTAAAACACACAAACCAATGTTAATCAATCGATGTTACAGGCTTTAAAAAGACAATTTTTTTCTTAGCTAACCTTTCCAAAAGTGAGCCATATTGGATTTAAAGTGATGTCACATTATTTTCCAAATATTTTTAGTAAGCCTTTTCATTTAATACCCAGACTATACAAGTTCATTAAAATAACAATTCAGCCATCCCGGGTGGTCCCCCATATTTCGGTCCGAATTTAGAATGACTTCACATTATTTTTCGAGTTGCTCTCAACGAGTCCTTTCCTTTGATATCCATATTGTAGAAGTACATAAAGTAATTATTCCGCTAACTTGGATGGTCCGCCATATTGGATTGAGAATGATGTCAACTTGTTTTTCAAGTTGCTTACAACAAGTCCGTATATTTGATACAAACATTGTAGAAGTGCATTAAAAAATAACAATTTAGCCATCTTGGATGGTCCGCCGTATTGGATTTAGAATAACGTCATATTAGTTTTCGATTTATCTCAACGAGTCCTTTCATTTGATATCTATGGATCAATATGTTGTAGAAGTACATAAAATAACTATTCCACTATGTTGGACAGTCCGCCATATTGGATTAAAAACGGCATGAGATTGTTTTTCGAGTTGCTCTCAACAAGTCCTTTCATTTGATACTCATATTGTAGTAGTGCATTAAAAATAACAAATCCGCCATCTTGGATGGTCCGTCATATTGGATTTAGAATGACGTCACGTATTGTCATCCAAACTAAACGCGTTACATACAAAATTTCAGCTCAATCGATTGAAAATATCTACTTAAAAATTGAGTTCAAAGATTCCACCCGAACTAACATACATACATTGCAAGTTAAATAAAAGCTTTTAAAAAAGTTTTAATCGATTTTTAAATGAGGTTATGATACGGATATCAAGGGAAAGGGAGTTCCATAGCCTCATAGCGTGCATTGTGAAGTAGTGGAAATAAAGAAGGATGAAAGAAATGGAAACGCACTTTCAAATATTTTGGAGCATTAGGATTAAAGATAATGTTAAAAAGGAGACACAAAAGATGAACATTTTTGTGCTTACGGATGGTAAGCCATTTCACTTGGACGCGGTACTGCAAAATGTGGTCATATTTGCAAAGGCTGCAGAGTGTTTGCAATTGCTCCACCTTATATAAAATTTCCTCAGTGGCATCACTATAGCAGCAATCTGCATAATCTAAAATGGGTAGCATAAGATAGGTTATGAGGGATATTTTAGTTTTTAGAGGAATGGAGTTTAAAAAGGGTGTAAGAGAATAGAGAGAAAAATATAATTTTTTGCTGATGCTGCTAATATGAGACCCAGGAAAAACTCGAACTATAGGCTACCCCAAAAAATAGTAAAATCATCTGACACGATCATATGATTCTATAAATTGTATTTTTTGATGTTTACTCCATACGAGTATATGCCCTAATTTTCGGACACAGGGTGAACATTCGTCACAATAGTCTGCAAAAAGTAGACTAATTAAAATCATATGTTGGACAGAGGGTTCTTTTACGAGTATAAAGTAGGTACCTGTGTCAAAGTTAAAGTCGGGTTTTCGAATCCCGCTAACATCCTCAAGCTCTGATTGGTTAGCGTGTAATTAATTTGTGCTTGGGTTCAGCGTGAGACGTTGGCTAATTTTGATAGTCATGACTCGGCTTTCCGGTACCTAGAGACGGCTTAGCAGCGGTACTTGTACATAAATTTCCCCCTGTTGGTCCGGGCTCCTTTGCAGACCATCTGCCTTCCTATGCCAGGCAGCTCGTAAAAGCGTTACCGCTACTAACACCGTGACACCTGACTAGGTGGCCGAGTTTCGCAGCGACTCGCGTTGATTGGTACCACTGCTTTACCTATTCCTGCCGCCATAACGGCAGTGCTTGCCGTTGTCGTGTTCCGGTTCGGAGGATAAGGTAGACGGTAAACTCAGGTTGGCAATGCCACCTTTGGTGTCTCTAGGTGGCGTGAATTTCTTACCATCAGGAATCCCTTCTGCTTGTTTGCCTTCCAATACCATAAAAATAAACTCTAAATAATTTGTGAACATCGCAGCATTCACAACCTCTAAAGACTATATTCCTTGATCGGTACTGACAAAAGTCACCGATGGCCGATCATCTTTATTTTATAACGTTTCTATAGCAACCATAAACACTAACCTGTCAGCACCAATGGTCAGCGTCACTACGAGTATAAAATCAGCCTGAGGCAACTTCGCACCTAGCATTATGGTTGTGGCCACTTTTTATAGTTTTTACGCTCGATAAACTTTTTATTCTAAGCATAATTTCCTTTATTAGGTTTTGCATTAAAGCAAGCTATATGAGCAACAAAGTAAGAAACACGCAATCCCTTCTTATAGTATAAATTTGGAAGTACTTGACAAAGAGGCAGATGGTCTATTCTACTTAGTGGATACAGACCGTCACAGGGATATTACTAAAAATTAGACGAGGACAAGTGTAATATGTTTGTCCCCTTCTTTAATATTTAATAAGACAAAGATAAAAATCAGACTCATTCGAGTGAACACAGCATTTCTTTCTTATACTGCGAAAACAGGAACAAGGAAGTAGACGCTTCTTTATCCAATATTAGACTTATGGATTCCTCATAGGCACTTAAATTATATTACGCTGACTCATCACTTCGCCGACGAAGTTACTTCAGTCACGCCTTCTACTCCAACCTTAAATGTTTCCTCTTTATATAGATTACCAGGGAAAGTTTTTGCTCCATTATTTAATGGAAAAATGGCAAAGGTTAATATATGAAATTACGTGCACTATTAAGGTTGTGTGAACGTTATCATTCGCAATCGGATATTATTTTCGTGTTTGCAGAAAAATCTATAAGATTTTATAAGAACTAGCAAACAACCAACTACCTGGCAAACATACTTAATTCCAATATATTTGATATTTTCCAGCATCGGCGCTTGGTAAAACTTTCAAATATTCATATTTTTAAATAAATAAATATGTACTTGTAAAAATCAAAAATATTGTTTAGTAGTTTAAGTTCTAGCCCTGATGATATTGTTATAAGCGAAGCCGGTAGGCTATTTATAAAATAATAAAATATAAGTCATACGTAAAACAGTAAAAAAGGTATCTGTGCGCTTCACACGCGATAGAAGTGAAACTTCAGTAAATCGACAAAAAAATTAGATGAATATATATTTGTGTCTCTTACCTGCAAAAGAATGAGTTGAATATATATTTGTGTCTCTTACCTGTCGCTTTTCCGTTGCACTCGTTTTGAAATCACAACGATTCTAAAGAAGTTTCACTTCAACAAGTGTTTCTTCATTTAAAAATACGAATATTTAGTTCCAACTAAATCATTATGCTGATATTGATGACATTTGGTATTAAGATAATTGAAAGCACAAAGTCAAAGACGTCTAAAGTAACAGATATACTAAAAACGTTGTATTTCGTTATGGTAGTAGTAGTAGTAGTAGTAGAAGTCGTATCTTCACGCCCACATCCCCTAGCCAAAAACACTGAGTCCCACAATATGATAGGCGGCAAGTCTATCGCCAATATCGGGCACATATCCAATCCCGGGCAACGTTATATCGGTAGAAAGTGAATTATATACAGTATAAAAAATAGCTAGAAGGTTGTTTAGTTTTTAATGGCTGTGCGACAGCCATTAAACCTTATCGAACTTGTGGGGAAGTTTAATTACAAATGTGGTCACACCAAACATAAAATCACGTTACGGCAAATTAGATGCTTTCCAGTATTAACTAGGTTATGTTTAATATTTTAACGCTTTATAAATCGCTTGGCATTAACAGCTGCTAATAATGAACAAAATTAAAGTATGATTTTTCCCACTTTCTTTGAAATTTTTCCTGATTTCTCTCTTCGTAGCAATCTGCTCCTCACAATATTCAACACAGCAAAAAAAGAATTAGGAAAATTGGACCATCCTTTCAGGCGCGATGCAATGACCACGCAAAATGAGAATTGATTTTTAGGTAGGTATATAGATAGATTTTAGCAATTACCCGTGCTCGAAATAAATACACTTTTAACAACATACATACATACATATCTTCACGCCAAGTCCCTTACGAGGTAGGCAGAGAGTATCGAGTGCCAGACCTCACGATCCTGACAAACCTGTCTTGCTTCCTTCACATTCATAACCCTTTTCATACAAACACGCCGGTTTCGGAGACTCTTGACACCACCCTCGGATAATATCCGATTGATCTGATCGTGAAATGTCAGCCTTGGTCTCCCCGGGTACCTACATCCATCCACATTCGCATTGTATGTCTGCTTTGTCAATCTTTGTCAATCTTTCAACAAAGTTTTTAAAAACAGAAAATCTTCGCTCAGACAAGACGAGGGTATGGTTCAAATCATATCTGAGGTAATTTTTGAAGTGAAAACTTATTTAGCGGCGTTGCGCACTTTTTTTGGAATGGGTAAAAACTTCTTAACTAGCGTCAGGACACGTGACCTGAACGAAAATGTATTATTAATTATTTACATTTTCGAAAAAAAAAACATTCAAACCTCTCCGTTATTGGCCGAGCAATTGCGTAAAAACTTACATGCATTAAGAATGTATTCCTTTTTAATTCTATCAAAAAGGAATTGTTATCATAAAGGAAATTGAATTGGAAAAGCAGGGTACTTACGAAGTGAAACTATGATTAATTCCAATTACATTAAAGCCTTCCATACCTATTCTGTTACGTGCGATGGCACAATCATTGCACAATACAAACAATGACAGAAGCACGATTAACAATACCCAGCTGTCACAAAGATATGCCTCTGCGAAACCAAATGGATTCTTTGTAATTATTTCCGACACTATATTAAATATTCCGACAATCATAATGAATTTCTCCACTTGATTTTTTTTATGATATTGGAAGGCAAACAAGCAGACGGATTTCCTGATGGTAAGAAATTCACGCCGCCTAGAGACACCACAGGTGGTAATGGTGCGTTGCCAATCTGAGGACAGAATGTTAGGCCTCGAGTAAAAGTAAGTTTTCCGGCTACCTTACCCTCCGAACCGGAACACGTAATGACGTTATGACGGCAGGAATAGGTAAGGCGGTGTACCAATCCGGGTGAGTCGCTGCGAAACTCTACCACCTATTCAGATGTCACGGTAAGCCTATGCTTGCGTTTTACGAGGCGCCTGGCAGAAGCCTGCAAGCCGTCCGGGGTAAAACGGAGAACAACATATTGTCGTACCTACTAATTATTTTGTTTAATTAAGTTTCATTGCTCTAAATAATCTACCTAAAGGGAATGTTACTATTTCAAAAATTATAAATCATACTGATTTAATAGATGTTTATTTTACTTTTACATAAATGTCATATGATACATATATTTCTAATTTCAACATCAGTAAACATATTGAAAAATCATTAAATTAATTTATAAAAAATATTAAAGAAATCTACTAATTATTAAAAACTACATGTGAAGGGTTATTCTGGAACCTTGATTCATGCAATATTAGAAATTAGAATCGATTATGTCACTTTAAGTACTCTTGAATCTAATACTTGTGAAAGATTAACATTTAGTTAATAGTAAATAATATTTTATTGGATTTGTTGAATATCTTTGTAACTGAATGTTAATAATCCTTCAGTACTGTGTTCAAAAGTAACTATACTTACTTACACGATTCCTGTTTCCAATTTAGTTGCGAGATTCAAGAGTAACCCTACTGATCGCGGTAGAAGTAAATGTGTGCATGTATAAGTCAATGACAGTAAAACTGCACAAAACGACTGCAACTATTTTATTGGGTACCACGTCGTGATTGGATAATTCTTTTTTCGAAAGATAGCAAATGGTTCTGAAATGGTCCCAGATAAACTTAACCAACATCCTACTAGTAGTTTTTAAGTTACACTGCACTAGCTGTTACTTGCGGCATCGCCCGCATTTTCGTAGGAACCTGTTGTGCGATTGAGATTAAAAGTAGCCTATATATTAATTCAGGTCACAATCTATCTGTGTTCCAAATTTCAGACAAATCCGTTCGGCCATTCGAGCGTGAAAGTGTAACAAACATACACACATTTTTATAAACTTTCGCATTTATAATTATTATTATTAGTAGGATAAATCATCGTTAATGATAAGATCGTTAAGATAAGAAAAAAAAAATTATGAACCATTAAGTATAACTCAAAATCCAATATCGGGCCATAACCTAACTTTTTAAAAAGAACCATCAAAGTTAGCTATTGGCCGTATAATTACTTAACAAACATACATAAAAAAATATACAGTCAAATTGAGAACCAAGACAAACGCAAAACGGTTAAAGACGGTTAAAAATCAGAAGAATGTATTTTTATATACCACAAGGCATGCAAATTTGCTTGTGTTTTGGGTCTCAGTCAACAATACTAAGCAACAGAAATCCTTAATAAGGTACCCGAAAAAAAATGATTAACACACAGACCCGGAAATACGGACATATATATTTGTCACGCAAATGCCTGCCTCCATCGGAAATCGAACCCAAGACTCTCAGTTAGTCGGTGCATTTAAGCGTGTATGCTACCCCCTCTCAGTTCATACGGAAGACACATATGTTTATGATATTAGAGCATGTTATAATGTATAGAGATTTATCTTACTCTGCTTGAACCAGAAAAATTGGAATATTAAAACTTTATAACATTAAAACTCTGACAAATTGAAAAATGACTAACATAAATTGTTATAAATATGTGGTCATATTTGTGAAATATCATAGAAAACCTAAAGAATTTTTATTTATAACGATCGTAAGATGTAATTATTATATCTGATTAAATATTTCATTACATACCTACAGGGGCGCCGACTCCGTGAGTGCTCGGTTGCTCCAGCACCCACGAGAGGTAAATAGTACTCACTATCAAAGCCGAGCACCCACGCATCAAAATTCTGATAGAAATTCTTAGCTGCGTTGAAGCTTTATAAGCTACGCAACAAAACATGTCTCTGTATCTGCAAAGGCTGTCGGTAACATTAATTCAGTCAAAGAAGCTATGTCGTGCCAAAGAACTAAATGAAATGAAATAACTAACGAAAAATTTGAAAATTTCTGGAAACCTACTGTAGATTTGGCTCAAGTTTTGGAATTGGATAGACCTAAAACTCCAAAAATACGAAGAAGACCTAAAAAATAGATGACTCTTCAAGTGAATCGCACGAATTTGCTAGTCCAGCTGACTCTTATCGAAAAATGTATTATGAAGTAGTAGATAAAGTCATAGGCTGTATTGAACAGCGCTTTACTGAAGATACTATAACATACTTAGCAACAGAACTATTTGTTACTCAGAAAAATAGTGATACAAGTAGCAATTATGTGAAAAACTGTTTAAGTCTACACACGTTTTTTTGTAGTTAACACTTGCACTTATCCACTATACACTTTATTTAACACTTTCTTTGACTCTCCAGCCTACCGGTTTCTATTTTTACAGCATCATCAGGGCTTGAAACTAAAAATAAAAAATACTGTTTTAATTTAACGTTCAATACCTATTTGGTTGGATGTCCAAATAAGTAGGTGAATCTAACCAAATAAGTATTGAACGTTAAATTGAAACAGTATTTTTATCTTTAGTTTCAAAGCCCTAATGATACTGTAAAAAGTGAAACCGGTTGGCTGGAAAGTAACAGAAAGTGATAAATAAAGTGTATAGTCGATAAGTACAAATGTGAACTACAAAAAAACGTGTGTATACAATGGAATTCCACCAAGTGCCGACGATAGCAAGTATAGATACTATTAAAGTCATCTCACTTTGATGTGGATCGTTTGATTCTTCATCGAAAAATGGTTTTAGATATTGCGCAAACAAAAAAAAATACAAACTAAATAGTGTAAGGGATGTTGTTTCTTTTATAACTATTCATTACGAATCTACCAAAGATATGTTACCAGCATTATGAAGAATAAAATATTTTGTATTTTCTTGTATCTATTTATAAATAAAAAAATATACATATACAAAATACATATAAGCTAGGTATGTGATTAAAAAGGCTGGACCACCCACGGGAATTTTTAAAATTTGGCGCCCCTGCATACCTGTATATATAAAACGGATAGACGTACCAAAAAAAAATTCTCAATTAATTTCACGCAACTTGAGCCAGAGAAGTTAGAACAGCTCTACAATATTAAAACTCTGACCGGCAACCTGTGTTAGCGCTAAACGTGGAAAGTATTCCTCGAGCAGAAACACAATACGAATGACGATGAATAAAAATTGTTTCTTAAATGAAAACTAACGTATTGTGTAAGTTGGGGAAAGTTAAAATACCTGTTCAGTCGAGCAACGCGGGACAAACATTGCAAAAGTTTGATCAAATTCCAGAATATTCCATTGTACCAACTTTACGTTGCTCTTAGCTGGTATTATACAGTTCGAAACATTTAATATTCTGTCCTCATAAAAGCTGACATCTCTGTCTCAAATACGAGAGTACTTGTGTAGATTGTTTGCTCTGGGTTGTATGGTTTTTCCACACAATTAGAAAACAAATATTTCCTGACGTATTCATGAGATTTCCATTTTTAGATTTATTAACGGGCATTACCAACTCTGTGGTTTAGCGTTCCCGTTATTTGACTTTGTGAGGTCCTGGGTTTGGTTAAATATGTGTCCGGTTGGCGATAAATTTGCCCTAATATTAGCCCTAATTCCATAGTGTCTTTAGCTGGTCGTTGTTATACCTCTCTACCGCTTTGGGGATATGGGCATAAAACTCATTTTTTTACTTACGAATCTATCTTATTTTAATTGTCACTTTTTCCATCAGTTTACATTTATTGTCAGCCCCGGCTTGGGATCCGGTTGTTAATCAGCGTCATTATAAAAAGGTTTAGGTTTAAAATAGATATAATGATTGAAGAGGAGAACCATGGGAAGCTGGGGCGGGCCGCTAGTTGAAAATAAAACAAAGTCTTAAGTATTCTATTAATATTGCGAAAGGTTGTATGTTTTTTGTTTGCTTGTTACTCCTTCACGTAAAAATGCTGCACAGGTATTTATGAAATTTGACACACGCATAAAGGGTAGCTTAGATTAACACATAGAATGGTTTATATCCCGAAAAAATGTTCCTGTAGGATCATACGACAGCTAGTAAATTATAAATATCTTTGAATGTAAATAATACGCGCAGATTGAAGTTTCAACTTAATATTCTTACCAAATAATCATGCATATAAGCATGCAAACTGATTTCATGATAGAAACGCACGTCACTTACCACCCCACTGAAGATATGATGCATTAATAAGAAAGTAGTGTATTAAATACTTGATGTCAAAATTCATAAGCGCTTTGGGGCGCCGCGCAACTAAAATGCGGCGTTGCGGCGTCATAGACGTGTCTCTACCATGGACCATGGTGAGAAACTTATTGCTTATTTGTTATTATAAAAATATTATTTTGTTAAAAATAAATAAGTTACCGCCGCCGCTACAATCGGCAGTGACGCTACTTCCGAGTTCCGACTACAGCGGCGCGGCGCTGCAACGCGTTTATGTGTTTCGACCCTGTCGCTTGGTTTTGCTTAGCGACCAATTAAATTATATTTTTTTTTGTATTCAGGACTTATCAGCGGAATCAAATAAATTATTTTGCTTGTACTCGTTTGCTTGATCTGTATTCGACGCGGCGTTTAATAACGACGGTTACTGTTAAAATAGGGTTAAATCAACTCATTGTTAAAATGAAATTATTCTGTTATATTGTTGCACAACATTGTAAACAGTAAAAGTCAGTATTAAATGCCAGAATAGTGATTAAACTACAAAACAAGTTTAAATAAAATGTAAGTACCACGCCATAACCGTTAAATAAAACTTTATTGTGGATCGACGTTGAGGTTTTGTACATATCTATCTTCTCTTTTTATTCACTAGTTGTTGTTACTAAAAAGAAAATGTGTTTTTTTCAATTTTCAAATAAAACATTTTTGTTGTTTTGTTTCCGGTTTGGCGATAGGCTCGCCACCAACTACCTTTGCCACATTGTGGGCTCCACGAATCACTAGTTTATTATTTTTGTTATTAAGTGATCTAAAGTTAACTTCAATATGATGTTCACACATAATCTCATCCTACATTATACTCTTAGGGTTTTGGTTGTTTTTATCGCCTCTGTGGTCTAACGGTTTAGGTGTTGGACTTGATTGCACGAGATCTCCGGTAAAAATAAAAGAAAATTTGTTTTTTTTCCAATTTCCTATTAAAAATTAACGTTGCTCGGGGTTGGATATGTGACAGGCTGGAAATAGGCTTGCCACCTATCACATTGTGGGATTTAGTGTCTTCGGCTAGTCATGGGTGCCCTGGTTGTGCCTATGCCTACCTTTTTGGGGATATGGGCGTGAAGATATCAACTAACTATGTGTTAAACCAAGTTACACTCTATGTGTGTGCCAAATTTCATGAAAATCGGTTCAGCAGTTTTTGCGTGAAGAAACAAACAAATATACAAACTTTCGCTTTTATAATATTAATAGGATAAGATAATATTTATTGTTGTGTTGTAGTTCCTTATTGATAAGGAGTTCTTAAATTGAAAAACCGTCCTTTATTCTATTCATTATCACAAGGATGACTTTACTTCAAAAGATTTTTGCATTTTTTGTATTTTTGTAATTAAATCTGATATTTATTTTTGTTACTTATTTAATTTTCACTCATTTCAAATAATGCTAAGTAAGTAAGTATCTTCACGCCCTTATCCTCGAATGGATAGGCACACTCTAGCCACATCCTTCAGAAAATTAAGGAGTTAAGAATATCATATTACAATTTTCCAACACGGATCTTGAAATTCCAGATGCTACCAATACAGATAAATCTGTAAAGCAATAAAGATTAAAAGTCCAGACAGTAACACTATTAGGAGCTCAATAAAGCGAAGGGCTATAAAACTAGAAGCAGTTTATGGCTCCTTCCATTTCAGGTACTGCTAATAGAACGCAATAGGAAGCAATTTTATTTATCTACGTGATTTTTGCCCTTAACCTTTTTATTTATTGTAGCATAATAACTGTTGCCCGTGTTTGCTGTTGTTTTCGATGTAATGTGTCTCTATGTGTATGCCAAATTTCATGAAAATTGGTTCAGCAGTTTTTGCGTGAAGCTGTAAGTAACAAACATACAAACATTAAAAGGATTGCTATTAAGCATGCTTCTTGTCCATAATTTTAAATCCATGGACAAATTACGTACATTTAATCTCAAAGCAATCTTGTGTCATGGGTGTAACTCAATGATACTTAAACATAGAAAAGCTTAAATAAATACAATAATACATTTAATAAACACCTCCAGACCAGAAATTCAGACATATGTATGTCTATCACACAAATGTTTGCCCGTCTAGTCAATTTTTGACGACTTAATAACAAACCGGCCAAGTGCGAGTAGGACTGGCGCACGAAAGGTTCCGTACTATCATCAAGTAGTAAATTGCAAAGTTATAGGTAGGTTTTCGATACACATCCGGGCAGCATGACGACGCTCGCCCCATACGCGCCGCTATGGCTCGCTCCGTGACGTTAGCTTCCTCGCTACCCGCACTGCCGTTGCTTAGCAATCGCCTCGCGCTCGCGCGACCACCACACCGCGGTGTGACGCTCGCACCAAATTATTTTAATTTTGTGAGTTTTCATGTATCAGATTAGGTATCTATTTTTATAGTTAATATTTTTCTAAATATCAATTTTTAAATATTCAATTATTTTTTTCTAAAGTTTCAAGTTTCTACCTGTTTATTAAGATTAAGTAAAAAATGCTTAAAAATTACGTTTGTTGTCCGGGAGCCCCCTTTAATATTTACTTTATTGTCATTTAATTATTTGTTTTTAAAGGTAATATACAAGTTAATATTCTGTGGAAATTTGAAGCATCTACTCGTAACCGTTTCTAACATTGCGCTAAAAAATAAGAAAAAACACGTTTATTCTATATACCCCTTAATATTTTATTTGTTAGTATTTGTTGTTATAGCGGCAACAGAAATAAATAATTTGTGAACATTTCAGCTTTCTTGCTATCACGGTTTATGAGAAACAGTCTGGAGACAGACAGATAGAAAGCGGAGGCTTAGAAATAGGGTTTCCGTTTTTACCCGTTGGGTACGGAACCCTAAAAAAACCATTAACTAGTAACTAGTAGAGCAAAGTAACTTTACTACGCACATGAAGTCACAGGTAAACAGCTGGTAAACACATAAAAATGCTTTAATTTTGACAAGATGAGGTATAAAGTCAAAACCACAGCATATTTTCGACATGCTTAATTAAGAATAAATTCCAGGAACGATAATAAGATAACTTCAAACAACAAAAACTAGTTACGATAGACAAAACTTCTATTGAAGGACGACACAGCAATTTCGAATTAGAAAATTGTCCTCGCGGGAATGTGTTCGAAGTTAGCTTGTTTCAAAACTGTATCAAATTTTTGTTCTAACAGACGATTTTATAGACAGAGAGAGCTGTTTGGTTTTATGCTTGCGAAAATCGAAAGATAAACAAAATACTACTGTTATGAAACGAAACTGTAGTATTTAAGACTACGGATATTTTTACTTTACTTTTTGAACTACGAATAATTTTCACTAAATAATTACTATTTTCATCTATTTATTTAATTCTTTATTGTACACAATATAAGACATAAAACATGGAGTGATAAACAGAAATGCACAAAAGGTGAGCTTGTCTCTTGGTCTATAGATTTCTTTCAGCAAACCCTAAAAAATATCCAAAAGGTGAGCTTATCTCTAATAGAGATATCTGCCAGTTAACCCAAGCAGAGAGAATGTTTAAAGGGTTTTTTTATGATATTTGAAGGCAAACAAGCAGACGGATTTCCTGATGTTAAGAAATTCACTCCGCCTAGAGACATCGAAGGTGGTAATGGTGCGTTGCCAACCTGAGGCCAAGATGTTAGGCCTAGAGCAAAAGTAAGTTTGCCGGTAAACTTACTTTGCTCTAGGCCCAACACTTTACCCTCCGAACCTACGTCTATTCTGCAAAGAAGCCCGGACCAACACAAGGACAAAATCACCAAACCAATTACTAAAAGTAAAACACTATAGATGTTTTACAAATTAACTTTCTAAAGTCAGAAGATTTAAAAATAGTAAAACTGCATAAAACCTATAGGCCACGGATGTCCCTTACCATTAGGAAAGCAGTTTGCTTGATCGTTGACGGGTGTTTCTCAATATCAGGACGATTTCACATAATTTATCTGGCTCATTTTTATTTTCCCAATATTTAAGATTTTGCCAACTCCTCGGGTCAATTAAAATATACTAAATTCAAATTTATGAAAGGCGTTAAAATTTATTGTAAGGTTTAAAAGTTATAGTGGTTTAAATATTTTGAAGGCCAGAAAAATTATGTAGCGTGCAGATTAATTAGATTTTAGCTCCACAAAAATTAGTTCTGATTGATAAATGAGACAAATATTCTGATCATATATTTATTAATAAACAAAAAAGTAATTAACAATCATAAAATCAACGTAATAAACTACATACATGATATCCACTGCAACATCATACACACATTAAGTATTCGATATTTGCATTATTTTATACCTTCGCACGCCAAAAACGTTAAAACTGTCATGTTCTGATAAACACCCTGACGTCTAACATAAAAAATCTTACTGCTATCCTTTACTTTTTTTTTCAAAAGCTAGCTAACGATTCCGAGATCGTTTAGTTTTAAATACATTTCACCAACATCCAAGTCACTATATCGTTGAGGTACATGAAAATGTATGCATTAAAACTATCCCGACGAACTTCCTTTTCAGTTTGTTTGGGAAAAATTAAAATGTTTTTTTTTGTTCGTTTCCTTGCAGTTTTTCCCATTTTTTCTTCACGCCTATATCCCCGAAGAGTTAGGCAGAGGTACAACCAAGGCACCCACAACTAGCGGAAGACACTAAGTCTTATAATGTGATAGGTGGCAAGCCTATCGTCAACCGGGCACATTTCCAATCCCGACCAACATTTTTTTTATTAGAAAATTGGAAAAATCCAATTTTCTTTTTGTTGGTCGACCCGAGATTCGAACCCAGGACCTCATACAGTCAAGTCCAATACCCGGACCGCTAGACCACAGAGGCGATCTTTTCCATTTCTTTCTTATTTTTAAAATCTTCCCTGGACTTCTGTAAAATAATTCAAAACCGAAATTAGCTAAATCAGTCAAGTGGTTTGGAAGAAGAACGTACAAACAAAGATTCATTATTATGTTGAGTAAAAAAAGTAAAACATACAATTAATATAAGGATACAGTCAAATTAATAATTACTATGTATTTTACTTGCTTACTCAAATTCAAAATAGATTTATTCACGTAGATCTATACAAAGATTCTTGTGACGCATCTATTTAATTTTAAAAAACTACCACCGGATCGGAACGCGGCCACACACTGAGTAGATGCGGCGAACGAAACTCAGCGGGCTTGTCTTTTTTTCTTATAAATCTAATTTACTAGAGTTTATTATATATATGTATAATTAATTTCTAGGTAAATCGAAAAACTCGAAATTGATTTCAAGCTTCTTAGATCAAAGTTTCAATATTGAAGGTTCTTTAAATAGTCTTTATTTGGTTTAGTTGGACTGCATGAGGTCCCGGGTTCGAATCTCGAGTCGGACAACAAAAGAAAATTGGGGTTTTCCAATTTTCTATAAAAAAAATGTTGCTCGGGATAGGGGTTGATTGCAACCCCTATCCCGAGCATATGGTACGACCATACCACATGAGACAATAAACAAAAGCTGTGACTCGTATTAACTTATCTCATATTGTCGACGATGGATGGACGTCACATGACACTTCGCTCAACATCTCTAGTAAGTGTTTTCAGGCCCATATCCCCGAAGAAGCAGGCAGAGGCACAACCAGGGCACATACGACTAGCCGAAGACACTAAATCCCACAATGTTAAAGGTAGCAAGCCTATCGCCAACCGGGCACATATCCAATCCCGAACAACATTTTTTTTATTAGAAAATTTTATTTTATTAGAATTTTTGTTTTTATTAGATTTTATTTTTTATTTATTAGAAACATCTCTATTAAGCTTTGGCCAAACCTGAGCGACAAGCGAGCGGGACGCGGGACGGGAAGCAAGAGCGACTAAAACTCGAGTTATAATGTTCGCAACCACGACGCGAACCGCGTACACGCGGACTATTTAAATTATGCGCTTCAGCTATATTCGTCAAGCTTCGGAAATCCGAATGTATTTTAAAGATATATATAGAGAGTCGTTATTACATAATTAACTGTACCACCTAGTCAGATGTCACGGTGTTAGTGACGATAAGCCTATACTCGCCTTTTACGAGCTGCCTGGCAAAGAAGGCAGATGGTCTATTCTACAAAGAAGCCCGGACCAACACGGGGAAAAAAACGGGTTTGACCGAAA
>NJDC01002133.1:0-20882 GCA_002245475.1 Calephelis virginiensis | reverse complement strand
TTTATCACACAAATGCCTGCCCCCGTCGGGAATCGAACCCGAGCCTCGCGGTTGGTCGATGTAGTTAGGCGAGTACGCTAGCCACTCGACCAACGAGGCGGTCAAATTAATTTACATTCTAAAAATTGTATGTATTAATAAATAATCATGCAATCTCAAAACAAACAAAAAACAGTGTGTAAATAGTAAATCGTGAATAAATAATTAAAAACATATTGAAATATTTGCGCACCACAAGTTGGTAGAATATGTAGGAACGCTTAAATCATTTTGTAACATCTTTGTAACACTCATATTCCGCAAATAAATATTTTTTTCTTTCTTTCTTTCTTTCATTCAAATTAATTGATGTTTACACACAACCTAGCGTAATGTGATTTTTGCGAATGTTATATCATGTCTCGTAACATTTCATTAGTGCTGAACCTTTACCATGAGTTGGTACAGATTACGTTCGGGACGTTACTTCTCGAAACCTATGACACTTTTGGTCTAAAAATATGTTTCTCTTAGTTACCGATAGAGGCGCTGTTCAAAGTTTTCATACAATTAATTTACAGAGACGGTAGCGAGTATAGTAAACTGGACAAGCCGTTAAGTCATTAAGGGCTCTGAATATAATGCAAGTTTGATTTTGTTCGAACTCATTAAATCGGTTATCCTTTAATATGTTTTATAAATTATTTTATTAAAACTGACGGTATTTTGGTGAAATTCTATTTTAAAGATTTTTTATAACTCATAACATTTTACACTATACTTTAGTATTGTTTCTGATCTTACCTATTTCTGCCACCATAGCGTCAGTACTTCTCATATTATTGTATTTCGTGCTGAAACAGTAACGTCTATGGTGTCTACAGGTGATAAATAACTCTTACTGTCCGGTGAGCCGCATGCTTGTTTGCTATCTTAAAACATAATAACTAAGCGAACTAGAACTTTTAAATCAGCCTCTAACTTTTTTATAGTGTACCACGTGGCGATTTGATAATTATTTTTCCAAAATTACATATATTTTATCAACGTCATACTAGTACTAGTAGTAGTTTTGAGTTATACTTAATAGTATAATATAATTTATATATCTCCTCTGTGGTCTAGCGGTCCGGGTGTTGGACTTGGCTGCATGAGGTCCCGGGTTCGAATCCCGGGTCGGCTAACAAAAAGAAATTGGATTTTTCCGATTTTCTAATTAAAAAAAAATGTTGGTCGGGATTGGAAATGTGCCCGGTTGGCGATAGGCTTGCCGCCTATCACATTGTGGGTCTTAGTGTCTTCGGCTAGTCGTGGGTGAAGATACTAAACTAATATAATTTATAAGTTCAACATCACTTGTTAAATCACTTCCCTTAAATAGGTTTTCAAAAAAGGTATTCAACTTAGTATTAGAGAAAACATATTATAGTGTCAAAGATTTTCTTGCAGACAAGAATAAATAATAAAGTATTTCTAATATGATTATATGAGGACAGACGGCGAAACAAACACTGCTTGGCTAGATTTCGAAACGTTGGTAGAAGGCAGATTGGTTATAATCTTGGTTGCTGAGGATTTTGTTTTGCCGCTACATTCTTAAAATTTTTTGTGTTAATAAATATTCATGTAATTAATACAAAAAACTGTATGTAAATAGTCAGTAAATAACCAAAATAACTAATTTTATTAAATCCAAATTAAATTAATAATTTCCAAACAATTTGATGCATACCTAATTAAATATTTGCACGCCACAAGTTGGTAGAATATGTAGAAACGCCAAAATAATTTTGTAACATCTTTGTAACACTCATATTCCGCAAATAAATATCTTTTTCTTTTTTTTTCTTTTCTTTCTTTGAACTAAATACCTATATCAGTTCGTCAACATATTTTTTTTTGCGATATTGAGTATAACTAAAAAACTACTTGTAACGATGAAGTCAATATGAAACTACATCGGAAAAACCAATCTTTTTAAAACCAGCCTACAAAGTTAAAGTTAAAAGCCGAGTTATAACAAACATACAACAAAAGAATACAGTCGAATTAAATCCTCCTTTTTTGGAGTCTGATAAAAAATACTTATACGTTATAAGTTCCTTAGGACCTTAAACATTGAGGTTAGAAAACAACACCCTAAGTATACAGATAACATCCTAACTAATTACGAAGAAAGTTCTGTTGCTCAGATAACTTGGGTCTGTAAACTTGCTGCACCGGGATAAGCTCTACTTACGTTTAATGGTTTTAAGTTTGACGTCCAGGTTATGGTTTCCAATTAGTACCTACAATACGAGTTGCTACAAGTTAGTTTGGTTTAATCTTTTATTTCTGCCTTAAAATCAGCGCCTGTCATTGTCGTTTTGGAGGGTAAGGTAGCACAGACTTGACAATCTGACCGAAAATCCCGGATACAAAACAGCAACGTATCAATAACCTATGCTTATAGCAGATGACTATCTCTTACTATTAAATGAACCTGGCTATTTGCTAAGTTTTCTTTTGATAATGGAAGGCAAATAAGCAGACGGATTTCCTGATGGTAAGAAATTCACACCGCTTAGAGACACCAAAGGTGAAAATGGTGCGTTGCCAACCTGAGACCAGGATGTTGGGCCTCGAGCAAAAGTAAGTCTACCGGCTACCTTGCCCTTCGAACCGGAACACGTAAAAGGCAAGCATTGGACAGTATGGTGGCAGGAATAGGTAAGGCGGTGGTACCAATCCGGGCGAGTCGCTGCGAAACTCTACCCTACGAACTCTACCTAGTCAGATGTCACGGTGTTAGTGACGGTTAGCCTATGCTCGCTTTGCATGAGCTTTTATGAGCTGCCAAATGAGCCCGGACCAACACGGGGAACGTCTTATAACATAAAAAATATTGCATATACCTACACTTCGATGCCTCGTCTGTCTGAGTCTGAATGACTGAACGGATTTGTCTGAAATTTGGAAGATAATAGATTGTGACCTGGATTACCATTTAGACTACTTTTAATCCCAAACGCACAACGGGTTACTGTGAAAACGCGGGCGAAGCCGCAGGCAACATCTAATCGTGAATAAATCCCATATCAAAAGTATTGTTGGGGGTTGAAATGTTTGTTAATTAAACACTACATAAACACTTTGGAAAATGACAATTGACAGATTATCTTTACTCTCTTTCTTTTACATGGTCATCGAAAGAGAGTATCCTTAATCAACTAGTTCATTTAGTTATATCTATCTATATTAAAAAAAATAACTTTAGACATTTTAACGTAAAACTTAAAGTAATATCTTTAATTGATCCCTACCTGGGCAAGTTGCTGCACAACGCTTTACCAACATTGGTCTTGGTAATGACGTAACCTATGCTCGTCTGATACAAGCTGTCGGGTGGAGAGGCAGAGGACCATTCTACTCAGCAGTGCCGGTCCAACGCAGCGCCATTAATAAGAGCGTTACGTAAAACATACTCACTTGCACCGATTGAAATAGCATTAGTGAGATTAGAGAAGGAGGGGAAAGGGAGAAACTTGGTTTAAAAGAAGGTGTTTTGTTTCAAAATGGGAAAGTGCATGAACTATTGGTGCGATCACGTGAAAAGAATGGGAGATGAAAGATTAATAGATCGGATGTAAAATGCGAATGTAGATAGATTTAGGTACCTGGAAAGACCTAGGCATTTAAAGAGAGGTTAAGGCAGATTTGCACGAATCGTGACACTTGGCACTCGATACTCTCTGCCTATCCTACAAGATACTTGGTGAGATGTTATGACGTCAGTAAGTATGGTCGAATTCAGAACCTCCTTTTTTAAAAAGGTCGAGCAACAGAAAAATTAGAAAATGTATATTTTCAATTTTCTAATAAAGATAACGTTGCTAGTGATAGTATATGTGCCCGATTAGCGATAGGCTTGCCACCTATCTCACTATGGGACTTAGTGTCTTCGGCTAGTCGTAGGTATCATGGTCGTACCTCTGCCTTCCTCTTAAGGGTTATGTGTGTAAAGATTTTTTTTTCCTTTTTTAAATTCGATTAAGAAGTCGGTTGCAAATGGCTATCTCCGTTTGGTTATTGCATCATGTATTAATAGACGGACCAATTTCGCACTTATTTATTGTTTTAGGTAGTAGTATATAGAATAAATAGTATAAATAGAAATAGTTAATTTGGACAAGACAACAGTGTTGGAGCAGCTACTTATAATAATGATAAATAAGTAAAATAAATATCAATTAAACGAATTGAATCTAATTCCAAAGTAAGCAAATTACATGCTTGTGTTATGGGTGTTAGCCAACGACACCAATTTATATATATATTATAACAAGTGAAGCAAAAACTTTGGACCCCTTTTTACGAAAATTGCGCTGACGGAGGAGTATGAAATTTGGCACACTTATAGTTTATGTGTAGGAGAAGTGCAGATCGCTAATATTTTTTAATCATAATGTTTATAAAGTACATTAATTCAAAAAATAAAACATTACACGTACTACCATGCATTTGACACACACAAATATATTGATGATAACGATAAAAGATCACAGATGGCGCACCATACAGTTTGGAAACAAAGTAGTTGGTCTTGAGAAATGAAGATAGCGTTCTTATCAACAAGATATTAAAATTTATTATTGTCGAATTTCGACTAATGGGCGACCACTAGTACACAGAAATACTAAAATAGATATCAGAATAAATTTAACAAACACGCAGACCTGGAATGCAGACATCTAATTTTTCAGCACACAAATGCCTGCCCCCGTCGGGAATCGAACCCGAGCCTCTCGGTTAGTCGGTGTAATTAGGCGTGTACGCTAGCAACTCGACTAACGAGGTGGTCAAATGATATAGTCCAAAAGAAGCTACTTTAATAAATCAATACTACAATCTTGAAAACGAAAACATTCTACAAAAGATTATAAAAAAGAAAATGCTTTAAAGCAAATCTGAAGCTCGAAATCCCAGATGTTTCCAATTCAGATAAATCTCAGCGCAATAAAGATTAAAAATCCAGACCGTAATAGCATTAGGTGCTCAATAAAACCTGAGGACTCCATAAAACTAGAATCAGTTTATGGTTCCTTATATCGCAGGTGCTGCCGATACATCGCAAAAGGAAACAAATACTATTTATTTTCTATGCTGCACAGTTTTACTTTATCTGTAAATCAATCATTTTTGCTTTAGGATATTCTTTACGCTAATAACTCGGAAGAAGTAGGCAGAGGTCCATCCAGAGTACCTACGATTATCCGAATACATTTCTTACCCCGCATAACACCTTTGCGAAATTAGTTACCGACGCCGGTATTCCCAAACGATTATAACTTAGGAACCTTCGAGAAAAGAGCGTACTCATTCTTTAAAGGTCGGCAACGCGTCTGTGATACTCCTGGTGTTGCGGATGTCCGTGGGTGGAGGTGTTCACTTTCCATCAGATTGCTCACTCACTCGTTTGCCTCGTCTTCTACTAAAAAAGGTACTTTTGTACATTATCAAAATAATATAAAATATTTCCTTGTTGGTCCGAGCTCCTTTGCAGAATAGACCGTCTGCCGTCCTGCAAGGCAGCTCGTCAAAGGTTGAGCATAGGCTTACCGTCACTAACAACGTGATATCCTACTAGGTGTTAGGATTTCGCAGCGACTAGCTGGATTTATACCACCGCCTTACCTATTTCTGTCGCCATAGCGTCAGTGCTTGCCGTTAACGTGCACCTTATAACATCCCTTGTTTTCCATCGGGGGTCAAAAAAATTGAAAAACACTTTTTAATGCTGTATATAAAAAACTATTAGATGAAATTGTTGCAACAAAAAACAAAAAAATACGCAAAGCTTATTACATTCTATACCAACTTTAACTCTTCAGATGGTACGGGTTCATTGCCTACAGCGGAAATAAATATGACCAGACCGTCGGTATCTAATAGCCAAGATTTTAGGCCACGTGAGCAAGTCTATCGCCTTAATCAGAAACCCTATCCTTACAGACATACACAAAAATCCTTACTGCAATGGTGATACTGATGATATGGTGGCAGAAATTCATTAGGTGGATGCACTAATCCCGGCAATCTGCTCTAGGTTTTGGTCAAACAGAAATAAGACATAAGCAAGCATTGACGTTTGTGAAAGGGTGTTCTTACATTTTCTAAGCACGAGTTACAGGTGGATATGCTGGAGAGCATTCTACCGCATAAATACCGGCTACCCTTCGCTCTGGACAACATTGTCTGGGTGTCATTACATTGGCAGGATAAGATAGGCGGTGAAACCCTATATAGACAAGTTGAAAGACTGCATAACCACAATTGGTCTTTTTCATACTGACCTATATTTTAACCAGTGCTCACCGCTTACGAGCTGTCTAGCATAGAGGCAGATATTCTACTCAGCAGAACCTGACCGACACGACGATTATTAGGTATTTAAGACCAATTGTCGGATGTTGATAATATGAGACAATTTCGGAATCGTTAGTTAGATACCTTTTTACAAAAGAATTTTCAAATCGAGACGTGGTCAAGTAACTGGAACTGATGTCTTTGTAGTTTTAATGCTCTTGAATGAATGAATGAATGAATGAATGAATGAATACACTTTATTATGCACCAAAATTAAAAACAAAATACACACTCTTTAACTTATAATATTTAACTTAGGTCTTGCTCTTAAATGATTGTATAAACTTTTCTACTAAAGATAACCGTAAAAAAATGAAAACCCGAAAATAAAAAATAAAAATGGTATATCAAATAAAAAGAAAATTACTGCAATAGTACCGTTTCCATATAAACTACTCTATAGCTTAGATATCTCGTCATTGCGTTTCGACTTCCAATCCGGAAACAAAGCAACTAACTCGATTTCATTGAGCTATGAAATTGGGAGAGACGAGCTAGAAATTCGCTTTAAATACCTTTATTCTTGCCGAATTATTTAACAACTAGACTTTTCCAGTGGATACGGGCGCGTACGTTATTTAGTTCTCGTATGGTAACTCGTTTAGATGTCGAGATAATAAGTACAAAAATAAAAAATAAAATAAAATACCCTATTAAAATACCATGTAAAAATTATCGTTAGGATATGTAATATGAAAGAAGAACAACAAACAAACACACTTTCGCCGATATAATATATGCTAAAATTGGCTCATCAGTTTTTGCGTGCAGTAGTAACAAACTTTCACATTAAAAGGAAAGATTACCAAAATTTTTGTTTTTAGAAAAAAGAGTAGGGAGTTTATAATAACTTCAAAACATTATTTAAATTAAAGGAAATATATGTTAATAATACAAACATGACAAATTTGAATTTATGACAGCCAATAAAGTGGAATATAAAATCCTTTTATTTTTTCCACTAAAGCAAAAGCTCCCTCGTAAATCCTCATTACAACCGTTAATAGGTCAAACTTCCCAAACATCCCGGTCCTTGAAAATAGAGAATCGATTGGACCGTTTCGTATCAAATTATGAGTCAGCAACTCCCAAATTCCGGAACTCATCAGGCTTAATTCCTTTTATCTACGCTTAAGCCTTCGTATGCTCAATTAAACTACGAATGGATATGACTGCCGTTATCGTCCACTAGATATGACAATATACATTGGTCAAAAGTAAATTAGCTTGTTGGGCTGACTATTAAGTAGATTTTACAAACTATGGTTTGTTTTAGGAGAATATCCTAACAAATTTGATCTGATATTTGAGATATTTTAACAACTAATTCAGACGTTCCTTGTCAATATTTATTAATTGTATTCAACAGAAATTAGGGAAAAACTTAAAGTTTAATCAAATTTTCCCCTGTTAATTTGGACATACTAATACAAATCGAACATCTGCATCTCTGACAGTTAGCTCGTAAGAATCGAGCATAGGCTGATATATATGATATATATATATGCCATAAATGTAGAATGTGCTGAACCAACAACATCACTGGTAGTAGAGTAATGTGCAGCTACTTGTCCTGGTAGGGATCCACCGTCTTATCTATTCCTGTTGCCATAATGAATCCATCATGTTCCGATCTGGAGGGTAGGGTAGCCGGTAGATGAGCACAACAAGCCTTTCACCCCTGCCTCAGGACCGCGACGCACCTGTAACGTCTGTGGTGTCTATAAGCCACGGTTCTCTCTTACCATCAGGGTAGCCATGTGCTTGCTCATCAACCTCTCACATAAAAAAAGGATTATGTATGCAATCGTATGTATGAATAGTCTGATAAAGTAAAGAAAGAAATTAACTGTTTTTGTAAGAATGGAACCAAACACTTAGTAAAAAGAAAAAATGTTCAGGTCTGGAGGATAGGGTAGCCGGTAAACTTGCAAAAACATCTGGTCACTGAACAGCTACGCATATATAACATCTGTGGTGTCTATGACCCACGATTGCCTCTTACCATCAGGTTATCCGTGTGCTTGTTCACTGAATGCTCGTGTAAAAATAAAAGCTTTAACTTCTGGGATAAGAGTAAGATAATGAATAAGTACGAGGTGCTTTTAAAAGTAAGAGTTGAAGAATCATGAACGGTCAGATCTTCATTGTTTTATAGTGTTCTTTATTTTTGCGCATGCTTTCAAAATAGGTTAGCACGATGACGCAAATACGGAATTGGGATCACCGGTCCTTCTCCAAAAGTAAAAGTCGTGTTTTTGTTAGGTCAGTTTTCTTAGTCGCAAAAGCTTTGGCACAAAACAAATCTTAATTATGTTAATCCACCCAGCAGTTTGGGAGACATATTTGAACGAAGTAAAATTGCAAATTGAAAGTTAGCTTATAATTCTGAAATGATCCCACATAAATTTTATCAATATCGCACTAGTATATTATTTATACTGCTCAGGCGAACTTTGTTCCAACCTTTCAGTTTGTTTGGGTGCAATTAAAATGTTGATTTTCCTAGTTTCCTCACAGGTTTAAAGCTACCATCCTTTTCATTTTCAGCCAAAACGGTTTAGCCGTTCTCCATTTATAAGTAGTGTAACTAGCATGAATTTCATTTATATCTACTTATGTATAGATATTGCATTCATTTTTGTTTAGGTTGACGACATTTTTAATGATGACATTTTTGGATAAAGGTACGTAACATTAAATCCTATTTTGTCAGCATCTTCACGCCCATATCCCTGCAGAGGTAAGCAGAGGCACAACCAGGTCACCCACGACTAGCCGAAGACACTAAATCCTACAATGTTATAGGTGGCATGCGTTCGCCAACTGTGCACATTTCCAATCCAGAGCAATACTTTTTTTATTGGAAAAACCCAATTTTCTTTTTGTTGCCCGACCTGGGATTCACCCCGGCACCTCATGCAGTCAAGTCCAGCAACTGGACCGCTAGACCACAGAGGCGAATATTAGGATAAATCGAAGTTTCAGAAACGTAAATCTTTCATTTCCAACATTATTTTCTAAGCTTACATGATACTAACATAATCACAGAGTTTAACTTGTGTTAAAATCCTCTCTAAATGGAATGACAATATTAAATTCTCTCAAAGCAAGTATTAAGCCACTAAAATAGAGGCAGTCGCTTAGCCGATATGCATGTAGGACGCTTTTACTACGCCACAAAGCACCTATCACTCATAAGACCAAAATGATGGTGATAGCGGTAGCGTTTATTAAAAAGCGTTTTTTTAAACACACCTAGTTTAAACACAACAATAATTAGGCTACTGGCACATTTAAATACAAAATCTTTAGAATTCCTGTGAATAGATCTTTTGTCTTCTCTTTATGATCTTTACGATCTTTAGTCGCCTCTGTGGTCTAGAGGTCCGGGTGTTAGACTTTACTGCATGAGGTCCTGGGTTCGAATCCCGGGTCGGCCAACATTAAGAAAATTGGATTTTTCCTATTTTCTAATTAAAAAAAATGTTGGTCTTGGTGGGACTTAGTGTCTTCGGCTAGTCATGGGTGCCTTGGTTGTACCTCTGCCTCCCTCTTCGGGGATATGGGTGTGAAACTACTTTTTTTTAGATCTTTTGTTTTCGGATCACGAATAATATTGGATCAATGTTCAACGTAGTTTTTCTCAATTTGAAAGTCTTCTGGAACTAAAGCATTTTTGATATTAACTATTTAATGATAATCGAATTAAAACTATTTCGTATTTTCAGCTTCAAAAAGGTTTCAATTTAGCATTGCAATTTATAGTGTAATTACGTTTTGTACGTTTTATTTAATTAAAATTTTGATTGTTTTATGTATTTTTTGTCTAGTTTATAATGTTACTATGTATTGAAAATTGCTGTTGACGTGTTCCTGTTCGGAGGGTAAGGTAGCGGTCAACTTAATTTTGATCGAGGCCTAACATCCCGGCCTCAGGTTAACAACACACCATTAACCCCCTTTGGTGTCTCTAAGTGGCTAGATTTCTTAGGAAATCAGGAAATCCTCCTGCTTGTTTTCCTTCCAATGTTATAAACATAAAAAAACCAGGGGGGTGATTATGTAACTCAATTACCAACTCAAAATGGATGAGTGTACATCAAATTGCTGTCAAATGACGTGTTTTATATTTGCTATCTCTAGTGACCAACAGAAATACAAAAGAGATAGCAAACAAATGATGTCATTTGATGTACTCTTTTACAGTTTGAGTCGGCAACTGAGATACATAATCACCCCCTGGTTACTTACATCATGCAAACTCATATTTGATTAACGACAGATGCTTACGCCAATGCCAAAAATTAAAAAAAAAAGATCCAGCTATGATATATACATATATACAAAATAAAGAGAGTTCCAGTAGTCACGAACACAAAACTACATAGGATAGCAGGTAATTCCAAGAGGTGTTACTAGGAGAGTCATAAATAAAATCTCTATACACTCAAACTCAAACTCAAAATCTATTTATTCACATGGATCTATACAAAGATTCTTGTGACGCGTCTATATAATTCTAAAAACTACCACCGGATCGGAACGCGGCCACACACTGAGAAGATCCGACGAAAGAAACTCAGCGGGCTTGTCTTTTTTTATTATAAATTAAATTAAGAAAAGTATATTACATTTAATTAATGAGTAGAGATTGTATGAGAATCAATGAATCCCAAGTATTTCTGTCTTGTAAATATTCTGAAATATTTACCATACAAGTTAGATTTAATACATTTTTCAAATTTATTTAATGGTAAGTCTTTAATATGCTCGGGAAGTTTATTGTAAAAATCTATACATTGGCCCATGAAAGAATAACTGATTCTGTGGAGATGAGACTTATGCACAACAAGATTGTTTTTATTCCTCGTGCTTACCGCATGTACATCACAATTTTTCTTAAACGAATTTATATTTTTGGACATATAATAAGTTTTCAAAAATATGTTGAGAATATTAATTTCTTTAAACTTTTCTCTGAGTTAAACTCTTGGGCCTAAGTTATAAATTGCCCGTATAGCTCTCTCTTTTGCAAGACAAATATTGTGTTTATCTCAGTTGAGTTTCCCCAGAGAAGAATGCCATAAGACATGAGGCTGTGAAAATAACTAAAATAAACAATTCTGGCGGTGTCGACATCTATTAAATGTCTAATTTTCTTAACAGCGTAAGCTGCTGAGCTCAATCTGATGGCAAACTTTGTGATGTGGTAACTTTTTATCTAAAGTGATTCCTAAAAATGTGGTTGGAATCTACTAGGTCCAGTTTGTTCCCATTGAGTTGTATATTGGTATCTGCCTGCTTTACATTAGGCATTGCAAATTTAATGCACTTTTTTTTTTCATTTAGAAAGAGGTTGTTTACATTAAACCAGTGTACAACTTTTAAAATCGCATCGTTCGTTTCGTCATACTTACCAAGTTGTCTTTTCACTTTAAATAATAGTGAAGTGTGATTCGCGAACAATACCATTCCATGTATATGAGAAACAAAAATGGTCCCAGAATGGAGCCTTGGGGGATACTCATGTTAACAGCAGTTTCTGTCGATTTTACACCATTTATCTCAACTTTCTGAATTCTCCCGCTGAAATAAGAAATCAGAAGATCAAGTGACTTATTTTTAATTCCATAATGGCGAAGTTTCCTGATCAGAGTATCATGGTTAGCGCAATCAAATCACAGAATACACCGAGTGCATCCTGAGAGTCCTCCAAGACTTCATAAATTGTCTTTAACAATGCAACACCAGCATCGATTGTTGATCTTCCCCTTGTAAAACCAAATTGTTTATTATGAAATAAGCCCAATTGGTTAAATGTAATAACATTTGATTAAGACAGGTCGATAGCTGTTGGGATCAGACGAACTTCCAGATGTAAATAGAGGTATAACCTTACTAAGTTTCATTAGGTCAGGAAAAACGCCATGTGAAACGCAACAATTGAATATTATAGCTAGGTATGGAGCAACTATATTTATTACTGAAGCAACCATTTTTAGAGAGTGACCCCACAAATCAAATTTATTCTTCATTTTTAACGATTTAAAGGCTTTTATGATTAAATTAAAATAATTTTAAATTTTCGTTTATTGATAAAGATTATCATCTTTATCAATAAACGAAAATTTAAAATTATTTTTACACTCAGTTACATGTTGCTTCAATAATGATTCTGCAGTACTTGGTGAGGAGTTAAGAACTCTGGTAGTTTCTGATGCAATATTGGTAAAAAAATGTTCAAACTGCATTGCAATGTCCAATTCACCTTTAATCTCCACATTGTCAATCTTCAAACAGTTACCATTCATAAAAATTCTGGTTTTCTCGGTTTCACAATTGATAATGTTCCATATTGTTTTTATTTTATTTGAAGATTGTTTAATGGTATTTATCAAATACATGCATTTGGCAGCGGTACAGGCCTTTTTGAAAATCTTTTAATATTTTTTTACATATTCTCTAAATTCATTACTATGGTTACATGTTCTTTCATTATACAACTCAAATAATCTTTTTCTACTTTTATAAATTCCGAATATTGCCCATTCACTAAAAGCTCTACGATGAATATTGACTGACATTTTCTTAGATGTGAATGTCTGATGATGTGCAGTTTGAATTAATGTAAACAATGAATTATATAGTTCATTTGGATCATCATGATATATCAACATTGGTAATTTTTCCAATAAAATAGTTTCAAATCTTTTTAGGCGGCTAGCATTAATAGGAACAAAAAAATGTCTTTTCTTTGAGTTTTTTGCAAAGTTCTAGGTAGTTTAACTAGTAAACCACAATGATTAGAATCCAATTCGTTAATGATATTTTTGTTAAAGGGTGTTAAAGGGTAAATATTTGTTAAAGGGTAATATCGACGCAAGTGGTACTTGTAGCAGTTATTCTGGTAGGTTCAAAGAAAATGTTGTGCAAGTTATATGACCTAAAGAGATTTAAAAATTTTAATGAAAGTGCTGATGGTTCTAAAATGTTTACATTAAAGTCGGCACAGACAGTTGAATATTTGACTTTGAATTAGAAGTTTTAAATAATATATCTTCCATTTTCCTTTCAATATCATCATAAGATGCGCAAGGGGGCTTATTTACACTTAACACAGTAAATTGCTCAAACTCAATGCAAGCAATCTCAATAACTCGTTCAAAAGAAAGGCTTACAATATCTTTACGTTCTTTAAATTTAATGTTTTTACTAACCATAATCAATGAGCCATCATGTATCATCGATGTTCTCCTGAACGAGCTGGCGACCTGGTGTCTATTGAAGTTGAATATGAGCTGATGGCTCTTAAGCCAATGTTCCGTTATACACAAAATAACAACATTGTTACAGTTCATAAACAACTCCAATTCTAAATCTTTGCCCATCAGTCCTTAAATATTTTGGTGTACCAGGTTTAAATTACAAATATGTTTATTTTTATTACATGCTGATGGGTTCATTTTGACATTATTTTTTTACAGCTTATATTAGGGATATCTATAGATTCTATTAATTCAATTTCATTATAATTTGGTTGACCATTGAAGTTCTTGTATAAAGTGATGCCAGAGGTTGACTCTATTGTTTCACCAAATAATTCAAATTATTTTGGTCATGTACAACTTGGATAGAACTACTTAACTGTTCAATAGAGGCAGTCGTGTTAGCCAAATACTTGCCTGTCTTAAATATAGAAGTATACAGCGATATTGCTATTTGTCGTTTAAAATATTAAGAAAGATAGTAGCTATCTTTTGTCATTATATAGCTAAATTTAAGAAATGAATTTGAGTCCATAAACTCAACTTCACAGCTCAACTTTAATGTCATACATTGACATTGTATGTAATTTCAAATTACACTTATGTCTCATATTATTTTCGGCCTGTGGCAAGTTTTTACAATATGGCAATGCAAAAAGATAAATCTTTTTCACCCGTAAAAGTGATAAATAATCAAAGTATTTTTTAATGGTGACTGAATTTGCGTTACCTCTTCTCCCAATACAAATAATTAATACAGTGTCTTGTTCATAGTTGCTAGAAGTTACTTTATCTAATATTTTAGAGTAGTTGGCACCTGGCAAACAAATATTTGGTTAACGAACTACCAAACGTTTAATTTAAAATTGGTCCCATATTTCTACCAATTCCATCACAGAACATAACTATTTTCTTGTCTTTCTTGTTGCAATCAATATATTGAGAACCTTACATAAGCTTTCAGGCTGATGTTACATACCAATTGTCATACATGTAGGGTAGTTTTAGTTTTTTAGTTATTTTTTGGCTTGAAAATGAACTGTAGCACATCAGCTTAGGGAATAACTCCCTAAATTCCACTCTTGAGTTCACTTCTATAATTACTGACCTAATAAATATTATATTAATATTGTCGCCTTATATCACCTCTGTGGTCTAGCTTTTCAGTTGTTGGACTTGACTGCATGAGGTCCCGGGTTCGAATACCGGGTCGGGCAACAAAAGGCAAATTGGGTTTTTCCAACTTTCTAATAAAAAAAGATGTTGCTCGGGATTGGAAATGTGCCCGGTTGGCGATAGGCATGCCACCTATCACATTGTGTGACTTAGTGTCTTCGGCTAGTTGTGGGTACCCTAGTTATGTCTCTGCCTACCACTTCGGGGATATGGGCGTGAAGATACTAACTTTTTTTTATTAATATTGTCAATTCCGCTTCAGCAACTCCGCTTACTGACCCTCGATCTGCGTCATAAAGACTTCAGCCTAAATTAAGCGTTCCACTCGTCACACGTCCATTTCATGACTTGAACATTGACCATTCGCTGACAGGTATTTATGATTGCGCTTTTCCGATTTCGGAATTGTTTCTTGGTCGTTTAATATTGCAGCTTTGCTATTAATTAAAGTAATATTCTTGAAACAAACTGATTGGTATTTGTTGCACTAAAATCGTTCAAGATATTTTATTATCATGCATACTTAATAGCATTAATCATACTAATCAATAATGATAGACACTTACTATATATCTTACTTAGTACAAATATTAGAAATAGTAAGTAAGTAAGTGTATATTTGTCCTTTTGACCCCGTAACGTTGCGATATTATGGTATAATTTTATAGGTAGTTCAAAGGTTACAGAACGAATCAGGCTACTTTTTAATCAACTTCAAAAAAGGAGGATTCCGATATACCGGGCGTATAACGCCCTTGGTAACCGGTTCCACAAATGTATTTTTTAGGTCGCTTATTAACCCCTAACTAAAAACGAGGGGTGTTATATAACATGTCTGTGTGTTTCTGTCTGTGGCTTCATAACTTTTGAACGTATGGACCGATTTCGATACGTTTTTATTTATTCGAAACTTACATGATCGAGATGTTTTTAGATACATTACATTTAGGTTTTATTTTGGGTAACAAAAGAAAAGTATCTTCACTCCCATATCCCCGAAGACGTAGGCAGAGGTACAACCAGAGCACCCACGACTAGCCGAAGACACTAAGACCCCCAGTTTCCACATTGTTTAGGGACTACTTGCTTATTTTTATTATTTTATGATTATGTCTATTGAGTTGTTATATGTTATTCCTTTTTATTCCTGCCGCCATAACGTCTCTACTTGCCGTTGACGTGTTCCGGGTTTCAGGATTAGGTAGCAGTCCCCATAAATGTCCAGCCCTTCTTGAGTTATAAATAGTGTAACTAAGATGTATTTCTTTCATATATAAATATATCCATAAGTAGGGATTGATTAATAGTAATAATGATAAGAGCTTTAAAATTCTATCACAATTACTAAAAGCAATAAGAAATCCCACTTTGGCTCAAAGCCACATCGTATTATATCCAGAAATTGGAAACGGGATTGTAGCTCACCCGCTGAACCGAGTACCAAGTTCCGGTTCATTACTCTAAGCCTTCACTGCTCAGACATCACCCCGATGTATAACAAGATCGTTAGCTGTGCTCGCTCTTGTGCAGCAAATGTTCACACAACATACACCAAAATGTTCAAATTCGGATTGCTATGTACAGCAATGTATGAATAATATATCCTGCTGTTCGACATATTCGTACACTACTATTAATAAATGCGGTGTAGAGAAGGTGTAAGATTAAGTTGATATTATAGTCTGTAATACATTGTAATAAGGACTACAATCCTTGGTTAAACCTTAGAGTAATTTACGCCGTTCTTATTATAAGACAGGTAATGTTTATACGTGTACCGTCTTCAAACTCGACTTACAGGCAACTTAATAAGCAGACAAACTTCTTAATGGTAAGAAATTCTCGCCGCCTACAGACAACAAAGGTGGTAATGGTGCGTTGCCAACCCGAGGCCGGGGTGTTAGGCCTCGAGCAAAAGTAAGTATACCGGCTGCCTTACCTAAATATTATGTTTATTGATTTTCAAAACAATGTCTTTTACACTTTAAACATTATTTCATGCGATTGAACCATTTTATTAAAACAGGAGGACCACAGATCTGAAGGCATGTTTTCTACGTGCTGATTGAACGCCATCAGTGCCTCTTCGGAGTTGGTAAAAGTAAAACTTCTTATCAAATCTTTGATTTTGGGAAAAATACAGAAATCACTGTCCTCGTCAGGGCTTTGCGCAGGATGAGTGACGAGTGTTTTGTTGATGTTGGTGTTGCGTTATCATGGTGTAGGAGAATGCGGCTTTTGGGTCGTCTTTCGCTAACTTTTTCTAACACCGTGGGTAAACAATTGTAGAATACCACTCGGCATTAATACTCTTTTGATCTTCAAGTTGAATTGTACAGAAAATTTTCTGAATTTGGCAGATATCAATCAACGATAGTCCTCGAATTGACTCATGGTAATCCGGGGGTTTTCTTCAATTAACCGCCTAACAGTAGCCACATTATTTTCGTTGACGGCAGTTAAAGGCCGCGCTTTACGAAATTCGTCATCTAAAGAAACTCGACCTCTCTCAAATTCAGCAAACCATCGCCTCACGATGCTCAAACAAGATGCTTCTCTCCCAAAAGCATTTTGAAGACGAGTGGCATAGTCTTGCGGAGAAAGAGAACTTTTAAAATCATAAAAGTGCATCGCTCTCAAATCTTCTCGACTTAATTCCATTTTCATTGCGTACGTAGAACTTGATGTGTGAAAAAAAAATCAATTGACAAATTATTTACCCGCCAATTGTTTTTTTTTATTATTACAACATTCGAAATTCAAATAGTTCCGATTAGCTAGAAACACAAAACTTTTAGTGTGGCCTCATGTATCATCAATTTTTTTACGTTTTTAAGTTTAAAAATGTTTATCACCACTTCCTTCAGAAATCGCAAAACTGTAGTAAAAATCGCAAAACTCTCTAGTATACTCGTAAGTAAAAACATGAATAAGTAAGTATGTCGCAGTTTATTGTATTCATTCTGAAGACAGACGATTAAATCAGAGAATTCTTCACCTCCTCATAAAGCCGGGCATATGGTGGGCACCCCCTTATATTAAAATTTGGCTGATCCTTTCAAAGTAATCTTGATAGATATAGAGATAGATACCGTGGCTTAAAAACGAAGTATATTTCCAATAACTGCCGTTAGTAAGGTTTTATATTATTTATTATATGCACTTGATTGCCTAATTCTTTTAAAGTAAATGCTACGAACTATCCATATCTCATTGAGTACATAGATCTAAGTGACAAAAAATATGTAACTTCCAATTTCCAGTACTGTGAACTTTGGCACTAGGCCGCATTTGATTAAGTTCCTGGCTGGTCGCCAATATAATCATTTACGTGGCAGTTCTACAAAAGAAGTATCGAACAAAACGGAGAACTATCGAGTTCGCTGCCCGTTCACTGATATATACTTATTGGGGTTTGAACAAATTTGTTAATAAATTATTTTGTTTTGCATTTTAAAATGTTTTAATGATTTTATAGTCATGTTGCAAAATTTATTTTATAACATCCTATTAAGTGTTGGCAGCACTACATTTATTTGGTCTGTTGGCGCCTAAAGTACTCAACCAATGAGAAACAAGCGTTGGCGCGTAAGCGAAACGCTTGACATGTGGCGGCAGGAGAAGACTGGCATTCTCGGACACAATTTCGAAGCGATCGGACCTCTTTTTAGCAGTTATTTGACGTGCATTAATTGTTTATATTTAAACGTAACTGTTAATTGAGTAAATTATATTTCAAATTTAAGTGGTTTTACTGGGTATTTAACATAAGTTTTTAAACCTCGGCTAAGACAGACCACCAAGAGGGATAGTGACACGGAACAGAATACCCTATTTTAGATGACCCTAAAGACCTAGTACCCTACGTCCCTAAGGCCCTAAATGTCTACCTGCCCTAGCCCTAACACAAGGTTTAATATATACTTAAATAAATACGTGCGGGATGTTTGCACCAATAGACGGTAGCAGACGGAACCCTACGGGTAGGATAGGTGGTAAGGAGGTGGTGATTTTCTCAAAGCGGATCAAGCAGGCTCACTTGACCAATTGAGGACTTGAAGGTGTCTTCGCCGCTTTGAGAGGATGGTAAATGAGACAAGAACCAAGGTTCTAATCTGCTTTATTAAGAAAAATCTGAGATATATACACAAGTTACACCGACACACACATTCATACAAAAATCTGTGTATTCCATCCGTGTAAATTGTGGATGCAGCATCTTTTAGTTGTGAAACATCAGGACGTTCTCAACATATGTGAACTCCGCTGTCCTTCTTTCAGTGGCGTTTCAGAAGTTGCTTGTATGTTTAATGTGGCTTTGGTCACGTTGCTTGATTTACTCGACTTGGCCCCGACAAGATGGCAAATCGAAGAGCAGGGCATAGCCTAACTACCTTATCTTGAAGCGTTTTATCACTTTTTGAACCTTCGTAACTTGCGTTTGAATAATCCCAAACATATTTCTCAAGATACAACTTCCGTAGTAGACTTATTTAACATGGGTTCAACATAAAGGTTACATAACATACATAAAGGTAAAATAACATAAAGATTCAACTACATAGCTTCTATACTTAAGATTTACTTGATCCTCGATTTCAACAAATATCTCACTACTATCCGTTTCATTTCGCTACTATCACACAGACATAAAGTGTAAATGTATTATTCACTTTTTTAATTTGCTATTAAACAATATGTAGTCCTTGTGATACAAATCTGGCCAAGCTATATATTATGTTGAGTATGATGTTAATTTTGTGAATTTGCGACGTGTAGAGTTAGAGTATGTGGAGCTATAACCTTCGTTTTACTTGACATCTGATAACTTTCTGACAATATGTACATTGATTAGTTTTTAGGATTCCGTACCCAAAGGGTAAAAACGGACCCTATTACTAAACCTCCGCTGTCTGTCTGTCTGTCTGTCTCCAGGCTGTATCTCATAAGCCATGATAGTTAGAAAGCTGAAAATTTCACAAATGATGTATTTCTGTTGCTGCGTAAAGAAAGACTAAAACTAAACTAAACTACTAAAACTACTAATTACTAAACTAAAAATTAAAAAAAAATATATTGTTATACCCCATACAATAATCGTGCTTTTTTTTCGTATTTCTTGCTCAAAATTAAAAACGGTAACAAGTAGACGCTTCAAGTTTTCATAAAATATATACTTGTATATTACCTTTCAAAATAAATAAGTAAATAACGATAAAGTATCTAAATGTTATCCCATCCAACAAACGTAATTTTAAAGCAATTATTTATATAACAACTAAAATAGACTAAAATTAGTATACCTACAACAAACTTGATTTTTTTTACAGATGATAGTACGGAACTCTTTGTGCGCGAGTCCGGCTCATCACTGTAGGATGTTTTAATTACGTACAAGATAGAAACCAATCACAAAAGTTACTTAAAAGAAAAGATTTTATTCCGTAAATGAATAATTATTTAGCAGTTAGTAACTAACAAGAAAGCTCCAGTTTAACAATTAACTAATTGTGCACCATTAGGCGATTACTTTTCCAACAATCGCCACCGACAAATATCTAGAATCTTGCAATTTACATTTGCGACTATTCTAGGCTGCATGATAAAAATTCATTAGCGTTTTCAACTGCATTGAAAAAAACGAATGGCAGGAAAACAACTATAGGAATATTCCATAGAAATGGGAATCGGTTTGGTGCAACTTTCATATAAAAAATTAAAAAAAATAAGTTTACTATGTTTTTTAGTCGCCCAAATCATATGACACTAGTTGCCTTATATCTGAATGCCTTTAGTCTTCATTTCAAATTATAGGGGTTATAATTTTTCAAGTAAACTTTAAGCAAATTCGGGTTTGCTATGTATCTATGGAAGTCCCGCCTCTTATTACGTAGTATTTATATATTGAGAGAAAAGATGTATGCGGTTTTTTCGTGAGTAAAAATTGGTAGCATTTTCTGTAATTTTGTTAAGTGCACAAGTATTCAGGATGAAATTAGGTTTTTGGCGCCATCGAGAGAAAGGATGGTCGAAGTTTTTTCATAATTATTGAAT